>JAFBJW010000226.1:1653217-1749277 GCA_016785235.1 Pseudorhombus dupliciocellatus
TTTATAGCCAGTAGTGAAATGATTGCATGATCTGAAAAGAGAAGCCCAGAGGAGCAGAGGTGCCTTTTAATAAGTAATATATGTAAAGTTGTGCTGATCGGTTTATTATACATGCACATTCATTACAAATTTAAAAAACAGGGTCTGTCCTCAGATCCTAAGACAGACTGAGCCAGGCTCTGCAGCTTCGATGTTAACTGTCAGCACGGTTTGACGAGCTGTCATGGAGTCTCTCTCTACCCAGGACGCCCTGATAACAGGGACACAACCCAGGGAGGCTGCAGCAGTGCTGAATGTGTTCTCTGAAGATGTCATTGAAAATGTTAAAAGTTAACATTGAGAATAAAGCTAACATTTCTAGACATTCTTCATTTGGTTTATCAATCTTTTTCCGATTAATTGATTTAGATTTACATGGTCAGAGGCTGACCATGTACTTACTGCTGGTCACTTCACTGATGGACTGAATAATTGCTTCAGATCATCCTCACTAGATGTGTCTAGATGCATGGGGAGCATGAGGTCATAGGTCAGAAGGTCATAACCTCTAACTGACGGTGTGGTTGTGGACAAAAACACACTCCCACAGACTGATACGCACACTCAACGTCAGCACCTGGACAGGATCAGACCAAAGACATCTCCACCTCCTCCCACTGAAGGCCAAGCACCCCAGATACGAGCACTGGCATCTATACAGCAGTGATGTTGAGGTGCCACTAACAAACGAAACTGAGGAATCACCCCTCTGGGCTACGAAGGTGTAAAGATCTAGGTTTCATCTGCACAGCAGAAGCAGGGTGGATTTTAATATGGATAAGCTTTGTGAAACAAGGAAAAAATAAAGTCAAATACGTGTAATAAACACCGGCATGCTGGTCGTATCATCCGTATTGTGCCTCTTCTCCTCCCTCATTACATCCCATGAGGCAGCAGCTCTAACTGTGAACAGCAGCCATGCTGTGGAGCCATGCTGTGGAGCGCCACTCTGCCAGGCAATAAATGGACCATGCTGCCCTCCGGTGTCCGCATGGAGACAAGCGAAGGAGTGGATTTGTGAGAAAGTCTCAACCACACACTGAGTTTTACACGTAACCTTACACTACACAATACTCCTCAGTGCCTAACCCTAACCCTCATGGTATATATACACTACTGTTCAAAAGTTTGGGGTCACTTAGGTCACATTCTTTCAATGAAATTACAGAAAATACACTGTATATATTGTTAATGTGGTAAATGACTCTTTTTAATGGAATATCTACATAGGTGTGAAGAGGCCCATTTCCAGCAACCATCACTCCAGTGTTCTAATGGAACACTGTGTTTCCTAACCACGTCAGAAGGCAAATGGATGATTAGAAAACCTTTGAAAAACTTTTGAACGGTAGTGTATATACATTGATGCCCTCTCAAATTGCTTTCAAGTTCACCTTTTACCTTTCAGCCGCAGACATCAAGGGCAATTCAGTATCTTGCTCGACACATGCACACCCTAACCTTGATTTCTCTCGAACCTAAAAACAATTCAGGACTTATGCAGATAAAAAGTAATTGAAAAAGTTAGACCTTACTATTTTTACATCAACTCATGGGTCAAAATGGTGGTTCATTAGCAGGAATTAACCCTGCCTCTATCAGTGGGGCCAAATGTCTCCAAAGAACTCCTCACTCTACAGGTGAGGCTGAAAAATGCTCCTCAAGAAGGATACGTACACACACTCGCACGCACGCGCAGCCGCCCTGCAGACAGGTTTATCCTGTGACGATCATTCCTGTGCGCCCCAGCGCGTTCCTGCAGCGGGATAAGCTGCATCCCGTGCCTGGCCCCGGCAGCATGTGACCGGCTTGTGATGCCTGAGGAGGCGCAGGGCAGCGGGGAGAGAGTCATTCAGACTCTCTGAGAAGAAACCTCCACTTCTTGTACATTCTTGGCGTGTGTGTGTGTGTGTGTGTGTGTGGATGATGGTCACGCTGCGGTACAGACGTCAAAGGTCTATTGTGGAGGATAAAGGTCGAAAACCCATATTTTAAAACGCAATGCCTCACTTTAAATCATTTATAAGCAATGGGATAGTTAATTGTCATTTGTTGTCTTTGATTTTAAATATGAATATATCGTTAAGCTTTTTATCTTTGATGTGATCTGTTTTTGTTTTTATCTTTTTAACTGAATAAAAAACTGTACGTGACTCACAGAAACATTAAATAACAAATGGTGAAAGAATGTCACGTCCTGCAGCCAATCAAAATAAGACAATAAGGGTCCTGTCTCACTTACGGTGTATGAACTAATTAAAGGGATACGACTGAGCAGACAAAACATAATAATAAACTTAAGTTTTCCTTTTCTTTTGCAGAGTAAACATTTTTTAAATTAAATTAACTGGGTCATTTAAAGGTCACTAACCCTAACCCTACTTTTCCGGCATTTCGTTCTCATCTCCAAGTAATGGAACAAGACAGAAAGCTGCTTCTTGCAGCGTTTATTTATGTGCCGTGAAATGAGAGTGAAACGGCGTGTTACACACGTATGGTCACTAATCAAGAGGTTAACGTGGACGTGGTCTGGACGAGAGTGAGATGTAGTGTGAAACTGGAGCCATGGGTTCAAGTTCAGGTTCTGTTTAAATAGGCAGTAGTACTGTAGTATCTTTCACGCTGCAGTCCTGCCCTCACATAACCCCGTAGTGCCGAATCCAATTAGAACCCAAATAAAAAACGAATCTTTATCAACAATGGCTTCAGACATCAAAATAATTCTGCTGCACCAACATAAATGCACAACTCCACCAAGGCCCAACAGCCCCATTTGATAAAATCAAATTTCACACACTTCTTGATTTAAATTCCCTGAATCTGACATTAATTCCATCAACCATCAAAACTATGAATATTTAAAAAACATGGATGTGACCGCTGAATAGACTTCCCTGACCCACAGGCGTTCTTCCACCATGGAAATGTGTTCAGTTGAACTGTGTAATGCAACAAACCAACAACCAAACATGGAGGGGGGGACTAACATAACCCCCTTGTCTGAGATAATAAATAAAGCAAATGAATATACAGAGTTGGATAAACAACTGTCACTGAGAGTCGGTCAACTCAATATTTGCTGTTAGAACAATACAGTGGTTTCCACCCATACTTTGTGGAGCATACAGGCAACAACCGGTCAGGAACACTTCAGCCAAAGAAGACTGGCCACCTGAAGGAGTCTGACCATACTCATGATGAACGATCAGGGATTTAGATTACTATGTTATACTGGTTCAATTTATCTTTCTTTTTCATCTCCCACTTATTCAGACGTAACAGCACGTACACTCTTGATCATGCATAAATTCCTGGCTGGTCTTTGCAGGGGGTGCTTACCACACACACACACACACACACACAAGCATGTGTGCTCACACTGCATCACATGCTAAGGATAATATTCCTTATTCCCCTTTGATTTTATCTCAAGACCAGCTGACCCCAGCACTACTATACCCCCAGGCAAAACTCTGTTTTGTGTGTGTGTGTGTGTGTGTCTGTGTGGGTCTTACCGTGTGCATGAGATCACAGTGAGATCACAGACTTTGTCACAGGACGGCCCCTAAAACGCTTCAATGAATAGGGTGAAAACAAGAGCCCGTTGGTTGGGTGGAGGAGAGCGAGGGTGGAAGGAGAGGAGGTCTTCTGGAGGGAGAGAGGGCTGAGTGGAGGGGAAACCAGTCTCACAGAATTCAAATCGATTATCTTTGGAAACATTTGTGTACTGGTGCACAGTGTTGCCTTTGATACAAGTCAAAAAACGAAAACAAATTCAATGGAATGCGAATGCTGTTAAATCCTAAAATCGTCTCCAGGACTGAATTCATTCATCTGAGCTGTTTCTGGTTCATTTGCCTCCTTCCTCTCCACAGACTGGAGCTGCTCTGATCGTTCATCATGAGGACTGTGTGTGTATCTGCTCTCCTGCTGCAGCTGCTCGGGACGGCTCTCTGTCAGTTCCCCCGCCCCTGTGCCAACTCAGAGGGACTACGGACCAAAGAGTGCTGCCCGGTGTGGGACGGCGACGGCTCAGCCTGCGGTGCCATCTCGGGCCGTGGTTTCTGCTCCGAGGTGGAGGTCTCAGATGAGCCCCACGGGCCCCAGTACCCTCACCGTGGGATTGACGACAGAGAGCGTTGGCCTTTAGCCTTTTACAACCGGACGTGTCGCTGTGCTGGAAACTATGGCGGCTTTAACTGTGGAGAATGCAGGTTTGGGTACTGGGGTTCCAACTGTGCAGAGTACAGGGAATCTGTGCGCAGGAACATCATGACCATGTCCACCGCTGAGCAACAGAAGTTTGTCTCCTACCTGAACCTGGCTAAAAACACCATCAGCCAAGACTACGTCATATCCACGGCGACCAGAGCAGAGATGGGCGAGAACGGGGAGAACCCCATGTTCTCTGACATCAACACCTACGACCTGTTTGTGTGGATGCACTACTACGTGTCCCGGGACGCCTTCCTGGGAGGGCCGGGGAACGTATGGAGAGACATCGACTTTGCCCACGAGTCCGCGGCCTTCCTACCGTGGCACAGAGTCTTCCTGCTTCAGTGGGAGAATGAGATCAGGAAGCTGACGGGGGATTTTAACTTCACCATCCCGTACTGGGACTGGAGGGACGCCCAGTCCTGTGAGGTGTGCACCGATGCTCTGATGGGTGGACGCAGCTCCCTCAATCCCAACCTCATCAGCCCCGGCTCTGTTTTCTCCTCATGGAAGGTGAGGTCATCTGTTATACACATGTACATGTTTGAGTAGGAGCAAAAAGTCCATTTTTTGTCTCTTAAACCAAAGAAATTCGAGATCTAGGTGGAGACAGGTTTTTCTTTCGGATTTCATCCTCAGATGATCCAGCCAGTGTGAAATGAAAGAATGGAAATTCAGAGGCTTTGTCATATTCATATTTTCAGTAAAACTGCAACAGTCAAGTATGTGTCTGACATTTTCGGTTCCTCATAAATAAAAGTAAATATTCCAGTATGGGAGCCAGTCGAGTCGACGTCAAGTGTTCCAGCACTTTAACTTAACCAGCCGTCTCTGTGTGTGTGTCTGTGTGTAGGTGATCTGCACCCAGCCAGAGGAGTACAACAGTCGAGAAGCGTTGTGTAACGCCACCGGGGAGGGCCCGCTGTTGCGTAACCCGGGCAACCATGATACGAACCGCGTGCCTCGGCTCCCCACCAGAGCTGACGTCGACTTCACTGTGGGCCTTCCTGACTACGAGACCGGGCCATTGGACCGGTTCTCCAACATGAGCTTTAGAAACGTCCTGGAGGGTAGGAGTGGCACACACACACACACACACACACACACACACACACACACACACTATTGTGTCCACAGTCTAGGGCTCAACAAGTTCCAGAGTTGTGTGGGAGTGTGGGAGACATCATCCATTTCATTTATGAAACTCACACGCTTCCACACTTATCTTCCATTCCCTCCTGAAACTCATTCACAAATATCCGTCTTCTTATCTTTAACATCCTCAAACCTCTGTTTTCCACTTTCAATTTCCTGTGTGTCCTCAACCCACCCTTCTTTCTCACTCCTCTCTCTCCCTGTCTCTCCCTGCAGGCTTTGCCAGTCCTGTGACAGGCATGGCGGTGCCGGGCCAGAGCACCATGCACAACTCCCTGCACGTCTTCATGAACGGCTCCATGTCCTCAGTGCAGGGCTCAGCCAACGACCCCATCTTCTTGCTGCACCATGCTTTCATTGACAGGTGCGGTGACAGACACACACATGCGTCTGAGGACGCGCTGGGGACGTGAACTCATTCTGGTTATGAAAGGATGATTATTATTTGCTGCAGTATTGGAGCTTTTTGTGGGACAGAGCGAAATGGGGATAAATCACAGATCATTGATCATAGATCATTGTATAGATTCGGATCAGATTCTTATCCGCTCATCCCTCTATGTTTGTCCTTCCGTCCAGTATCTTTGAACGCTGGCTCAGGACCCACACGCCTCTCCGGGCCAGCTACCCCTTCGCCAACGCACCCATCGGCCACAATGACGGTTACTACATGGTGCCCTTCCTGCCTCTCTTCAGAAACGGAGACTACTTCCTGACCAACAAGGCTCTGGGATTCGAGTACGCCTATTTGCTGGACCCTGGTCAGTACGAAGCAACAAGCACGTCCAGTGAATGAGCGTTTCTATGTATATTTAAAAACTGCGTCTGGTCTTTCTCACCACAGGTCAGAGGTTCGTGCAGGAGTTCCTGACGCCATACCTCGAGCAGGCCCAGGAGATCTGGCAGTGGCTCCTGGGGGCCGGGATCCTCGGGGCTCTCATCGCTGCGGTCCTCGCCGCGGTGATCGTTGTGGCGAGGAGGAAGTGGAAGCGCAACCAGAGGAGGAAGAGGGCATCAAGCTACGGGGAGAGACAACCACTTCTGCAGAGCAGCTCGGAGGAAGGCTCGGCCTCTTATCAGACCACTCTGTAACACACACACTGTCACGTGAATGTGCAAACTATTAAGGACACAGAATTCCATGAGGCAAATGCATAAGATGAATCCGATTTGTTTTTTATTCCTGAGAATGAATCCATTTGGATTTTCTGGTGAAGGTACAGATGAGTTAGAGAAGACCCTTTAAAGTCAGTTCACCCAAATCTCAAGGACAGATGCAGTATGTGTGTGCAGGGCCGGCCCTAGGAATTTGGTTGTGGCCCTAAACAATCGCATAGAGTGTTTATGTCAGCAGCCGGTCCTGGGTGTGTGTGTGTTCTTGAGATAACTGCAGGTTTTCTTTTAATTTCTTTGTGCAAAAGTCAGGAGACAGTTCGAAGTATCTCCATGAATGGCGATGAGGGGATTTGGGTGAAATGACCTTTTACAGGTTGAGACAAAGAGCAGAATCCTTTGGATATGTCCCTGATATTTTCCATATTCAGTACATTTCACATCAGCAATAACTGTGGGACACAAACAAACACAGGTTTCAGAGCCATCAGGTGATCACTGTCACAGAGCCTCACCTCCCTGCTGTGTGCAGGTCGATCTTTAGTGCCTATTCACAGAAGCCGCTCTGCAGCCAATGGCAGCAGCCGGAGGTGGATCATCCTCACTGACTTCATCTAATTTATTGTCTGATTGTATGTGACCGTAAATGACCAAGATTCAGTAAATAGTCACTTAAAGCCAGGTCATGTCTGCGGGGGGGGGGGCAGCTCGAGTTATTGAAGGCACTTTATTTGTTGCTTCAGATAAGACAGATAAGTCTCAGTCACATGACCGGTATTTCAGAAACTACCACAGTTCACTTCCAATCAGTGTGGGCTGAATGGGTTAAAAAAAAAACATTTGTTTTATGTGGCGAAGCAAATCACAAAGAGATTTCATGTCGGACTTTAGTGACCTTGACCCATGATGTTCTCTTGACCTTCAGCTATCTGTGACTGGGCCTGAAGTCTGAGTCACTTAAACACACTTTTAACCAGTTTACGTCTTTCAGTGCAAAATTCTGAAAAAACTGACAACACACTGGTGCCAAAGGAGCATGCTCACAACGTGTGTCACGGTCTTGAAGATAAATCAGGATTTTGTACATGCTGCATTAAATCACACTTGATCCAAGTTTCCAGGGATTTTCTTCGTTTGTTGGTTTGGCAGAAATGTTCTCATTTGTCAACAGTGATTGATTTTACTGTCAGAGGACAATAGTTTCTTGAGTATATGCATGTGACTATGAATTACATACAGTATATGTAACAATAACATAAACATGACCGGCAGTCGTAATTAATTCATTATGTACAAATATCCAGGATGTAATAAATAGAAAATCTTTTATTTCTGATTTGGGCTTGTTCTTGAAAAAAGACAAAAGATTTTGATTTAAAATGCTGAATAAGGCAAATAATTACATATTGAGAGATTTTTTTCAGTCATACAATTATAAATATCAAGAGGTTGATTGACTCCTAAACATCTAATATGTGCTGTTAAAAAATTTTAAATGTCCCAAGCTCAAATTAAAATCCTTATTAATTTCCATCCAAGTATTTAGTGGTAAAAAAAAAAAAAAAAAAAACATCAGAATTTTTTTCACACATTAAATACATTTTAAGAAATAAATATAGAAATAAATTGAAAAATATAACTAAGTTAAAGTAGTGGCTTGACATGTTGTTGTGCAGGTTTGATTTTGTGAAACAGCAAATCAGACCGGATGAAAACTATCGACTGTGCATCGTTTCCACTTCCTTAATCTCAGATCCCTATGAGTGACAGTGTTATTAGCCAATCAGAAACCTGCCTCTGCCTCCCAGCTGCAAAACTACACATCCGGCTCCACAGAGGGACACACAGAGCCTTGTTATCACATGACATCACATGGTTTTCTGGCCATGTTCAAGAACCTGTCATGTCCACCTCGCATGATGACACTGTGCCAAAGGCAAAGACTCATGAGAGCAGTAGTATTTAAATGCAAAGAAAAGGTCTCTATCGCCTGAGGTCCTGAGGAGTGAGTTTGGTTTTCAAGTGGAAGTGAATGAGGTTGATGGTAAATCCTATACTGGCGCTCATATTTGCAAATTTGTCCTTGAGGTTCCACTCCTTTGGTTTGTTAACGTTCTTTGGATAAAAAATTGTTTTCTGGTCCCTGGATCTCTGAAAGATGAACTCCCTGTATTCCCGATGTGTTGACATAGAATTATAAGTGTTTTTCAGATTAGACTTCAACATGAGTGAAGATTTACTCCACGCTTGCAGCGGACAGATCATCAGGAGCTGTTCTCCTCAGCTCGTCTCAGTGGTTTGATCAGAGGCCGAAGTAGAAGCTTGTGGAGCTCTCGGTCAGAGGTCATTTCAGCCTTGAGGCACCAGTGACAAGTATATGAAATATAAATGCAGTCCTTGATTGTCCAAAGTTCTTCTTTTAAAAAAAAGGTATAAAATCCATCCCAACGTTAAATCAGCTGAATGATTCCTTGTTGAATTCAAAGATTGTTCCTGAGGATCGGCTTGAGTTACATAATCTGTGGAGAGTCCTGGAGATGCCCCTCGGTCCACAGCAAAACACCCCCACTCGCTTACTGAAACCATGGAAGAGGACGGTGCGTGATGCTCACAATTCACCAGTTTGATGGAAACAAACATCCTCACACTACTCACTTCTTATTGGTCCTCCCAATGTCATCCAACAGCAGCTTCCACCTGGGCCGTCCAACCTGCAGCCTGGAGGTCAGGGGGCGGTACCTCTCTTCAGACATGCTCTGGGAAAAAAGATAGGAGACATGATTTTAAAAAATAATAATAATAATTAATTTAATTTATTCGACAATAAGAACTCCTCCCCTGATTTTTAACTGGATCTGCATTTTAATTGCACACACTCCCTCATATCAGTCTGTTCTTTTTTTGCATAATCTTGCTTAGAAAATCCTAACCTCAGCACATTTAACCATTTTTATTGCCTAACATTTAAAACTTAAGTTAAACAAGCTTGAACGTCCTATAGTGTTTTCTAATGACAAGAGCCTGAAGAGCTGTAACCTGACCTGCAACATGAAACATAAACATGGCGTAAGAGAATAACACACAGTGTTTCATGTGATTCTCTGGTGGTTGGGGTTGTCTCGCTCCCTGTCATATACTGCCCTCTAGTGGACAAAGATCATACACACACTGCTTACTATTGTACATTTAGAATCTCCAATTAAAGTGTGTGTGTGGGCATGTGTGTGTGTGTGTGTGTGTGTGTGTGTGGGGGGGGGGGGGGGGGGGGGGGGGGGTCTCGTCCACACCTACCTGCAGACTGTCTGTCCGACTGACATACAGTTTCAGATTAAAGTAGTCTGGTCTGTTTTCCTTCCAAAGCTTAAAGACAAGAAAGCTCAGTGTGTATTGGTATTGATTGAGAACATTGACCAATAAACATATACATTAATTATTTCATTCTCAAATATAAGATGTCGAAATACTGACAGCCACAAAATGGGATTAAAAACAACAAAGCCTGGATTGGTCTTCACTCCTTGACTGTCAACGTGCCTCATGTGTTCTGGTTTCAAAGCAATCAGAAAGTGTCATGCTTTCCAATCCATGTCCAAATTGTAATTATTAAATGCAGAATCATTCCCATGTCTGAATTAATGGAACATGTGGGCTATTGCCTGCTGGGTTTATCCTGACCTTGTGATGAAGGGCACACAGCAGCTCAGCAAACCAGTAGAAGGACTCAAGCTCTCTGCAGACCCAAACAAAGTACAACCTCTGCAACCTGAAACCGTCCCAGCCATCGCTGAGCGCGCAGCAGGGAGAAAGGGAGGTGAAGACGTCAAACACCTGCTGCTAGGATTCAGGATTTTGTCAGTAGGTGGTAGTTTTGTTGGCAACTCACAGCAGAGCATGCAGCACGCAGGCGAACGGCGTGACTCCGATTCCACCGGCAACACACACACTGACGTCGTAGTTGAACACTTCCTCTGATGGACTCCCAAATGGGCCGTCCACGTAGACCCTGAACAAATCACAGAAGCAGATCAGACCGCTAACTTGAAGATATATTTACAGTTCCCCCCCCGGGGTCAGATATACATACACAGATAAACATCCTGCATTTGAGATCCCACAGTCTGTGTGTGTGCGTGTGTGAGTGAGGGAATCCCCTGACACACACACACACACACACACACACAAATACACAAAACACACAGATGTGAAATCAATCAGACAACATGATGGTGTCTGAGGAGAGAGAGGCAGAGGCTTTCAGTGTTTGTGAATGTTTAGTAATTAAACTTCTTCTATGATAATGAATTTATTCAGTGTAATTAGAAATGTGTTTTACTGTGCTTAACATCCACAGGAAAATTATATGAACTGACAAATATGTGAAGAAACACTCACATCTGCTCGTACTAAACTGCAATGCTTGGTCAAAAAATTACCAAACCTCAAAATGAAATACTACCCTAATTATTAATTCATTTCATCCTGGATTGGAAACTTTAGAAGAAATAAATTAAAAAGAACATTACTGGTGATAATAAAGTAATAAACAAAATATACATGAACAGAAGTCGCAGGAGATCAGTAAAATGAAAGGTGGTGGGGGGGGGGGGGGGTTTGGCAGTACTTTCACAAAACAAACACTCGTCCTCTCTGAACCCACAGCTCACTCTGCCTCCATCTCCATCTCAAACAAACAGCAGGAAGAGCGCAGGGGTCAGAGGTCAGCAGGTCAGAACCTCTGACCCCTGTGTGATTCTGAGCTTTCATGAGGAATCAGCCACATCACTCACACAGCCTCACACACAGACACAGTGAAATGTACTTGGGGTATCGCCTCTGTTGCACCATGGGAAGGATCTCCAAGTCTGCTCTCGGCTGAGGGAGCAGCAGCTGCGTGAACCGCGCTGAGGAGGGGAGAGGAGAGGCTTTAGTATTTAATATTAGTAATAAAAGTAATAGAATCACTGGTCCTATCTACAGACTGTAGATACAGATGGGTGAAAAAATAGAGTCCCAAAGTGAAGCTGATGCACTTATTCCACGAGAAGTTTCAAATATAAAGTAAGAATTATGTCTAATACCACGACCACATATACTCAAAGGTCTTTTCTATACATTCCAGTTCCGTGTTCTCCAACATGTCCTTGATTGCCCATGTTTTCATGGCAGGGTAAAGGGCCAACAAAAACAACTGAATTCCCTTCCTGTGCTTTGAGTGTGTGTGTGTGTGTGTGTATAGCAGCAACTGGAAACTTTCTTGCATTCGTCTAAATCTCCAAAAAGGGTGACAACTTCTTTCCACAGCGCAAGTGTGAAACAATGGTAACTTCTTTAAAAACATGATTAAGTTTTCCATTCCTCTGAGCGTGTCTGAGTGTGACTGTTGTCTTTATAGCTGATCCACTGAGTGCACGTGTCAACTCATGGCAAATCCAGATTTGCAACATGACTGTGGGAACCATGCTCCCCTCGAGATAAAGACACACACACACACACACACACACAGTGTAGTTTTCAGGACAGCATCCTCCCCAGAGAGAAGAGAGAAAGAACAGGAGGACAAAACAAAATGACTTCCTTCCTGTCGACTAATATGCAGCGGGATTGACTGTGTCATTTCTGCAAACATATGTACGTGTGCGTGTGTAAGGGGGGGGGGTGTCTCTGCACGTGTTTGTGTGAACCCACCGGTCCAGTCCCCCACAACTCGGAGATGGACGCCAAACGTTTTCTTGTTCTCAGTGGGACACTGAGGAGTTAGAGAGCAGACAATGAGTCACAGCGAAACACACACACACACACACACACTTATGCACAGTTCCAACCAGCACACGAGGCCCAGATGCTGCTATGAGTCTTTTCATTTATTTTACAATGCGCATGCACACACACACACACAGTCACAGACGGAGCCTTCCTGTTGGCAGACGGCATTATTAGCCTCAGGGGTCTGTCTGCTCTCTGTCAGGGTGATTCTCTGCCCTCCTCCTCAAAGCTCCATAACACACCAGGCGCAGGCATGCACAAAGTATTTGTGTGTGTGTGTTTGAGTGACTCTTTGTGAGCGAGTGTGTGTGTGAATCCCTGTCTGCTGTCGAGGCAGAAAGTTGTTTCTTTATCTTCGGGTTCGGTCTCACACAATCTGGACTAAAATCTACAAACATCAATAAACAAAGTGAAACCGAATATTACTGGATGAGCCAGCTGTCAATCAAGTGTCTGCTGACAGTGGAGGGGGCAGGATGTCGAGACAAAGAACTGCATGTTAAAAACGTGTGTGTGTGTGTGTCATGAGTGAGGAATGTGTTGCAGCAGGTTGGTGGGTTAGATCAAGTCTTACCGTCGTTAGCGTGAAGGGATGGTTCTCAAACGAAGAGACACCTGGACAGTTGAGAAGAATATACTGAAGAAGAGAGAGCGACGGAGATGAATAAAAAGGGATCAAAGAGTAAAGTACAACTGAGTAACATGAACCTGTTTGGAGACACATCCTCGTCATGTCCTCTCACCTGCCCAGGACGAGCTGTGAAGTTTTTCTTTAGCATGCGCAACTCAATGACATCACAGGGATGCCTGTGGACTGTCACCACGGTAACAGGGTCACTGCCCCTGACGTAGCGGTAGAATCGCTCCGCACAGTAGAGACAGAGAGGACCGGACACCCACAGCCACGTCTGCAAACACACGGAGACCTGACTCCATCAGAACCTGAGACATCTTCTTCGATTCCAGACATTAGTTCATTTGAACTTTTTCTATTTAAATAACATGACGGGGCAGAGAAACATCCTGGAGCACGGATGGATTTTAACCATAATATTGAGATTACTACTCCTTCTTTACAACCAAATATAGAGGATTGAATTCATGTTTTTAATTGTGAAAAGTCCATTTTTTTTTAACATTTCCTTTGATTTCTCAGAAAATATTGCATGGATCTTGAGAAGAACTTGAGACAAGTTGGCCTGTGTGTGTTTGGCCTTGTTGGAGATGTGCGCTCCCCCAAATAACATAAACATAAACCCAGAGACCGTGTCCGTCAGCCTCTGTGATTTAGGACTTCACTCTGACTCTGTGTGGCGTTTGTTTCTGCAGTTACCTGCCGCAGACTAATTGCTCACAGCCCCAGTGAAGCCTGGGAAGCTCAACCGGGTCTAAGAGGGATTTTATGGAACCAGCTCGTTGCTTAACAACCACGTGCAAACACATAATCACACACGCAGGAAGAAACACACACAAACACGGGCCTTGATGTCGAGAGGATGTCTGCTCCTCCCTCACAGCTCTGCACCTCTAATAAAACCTTCCTGACACTTCGCAAACACGCGTGTACGACACATACACACCCACTACAGCACAGGCGGCACCTTCTGGCCCAAACACAAATGCCAGGATACACACACAGACCTGGGGGTAGTGAGGTTGGAAGTGAGCCTCCTCTCTGCACCTCCTCTCCTCATCGTCACCCAGCTCCAGCTCCTGGTCGTGCTGCCCTGTGTTGCTCTGATTGGCTCGCAGGCAGCCGGGTGGGTGGGTCTCGACGTTGGTCTGATACTTCAGAGCTCCACTGATGAAAAAATAATAATAATAATAATCAAAGTTGATTTGAGTTGTTTTTGTTATTTTACAGTAATTGAAGAGCATTACCACCAAATAAACAGCCCCTTCAGGCACTCAAAGAACAGCTTCCTGTTCGCTAGTACAATTTATCCATGAACCTCTCACTACACTACAGCAGGCTTGTACTTGTACACCGAGGTGCTACGGTGGAAGGACTGTCAGCAAAATGATTTCACACAAAACAAAAAGCACATTGCTGGGAAACACACGGCTGCTGAGGGTGAAGTTGCTGCAGGAGAGATCGAGATGTCTCCAGCTGTCAGTGGGAGGCGGATATCTGCTGACGCTTACACAGGTGAAGATAACTTCTTATCTCTTCCACTGTAGGTGGTGGATGAGACGGGGACAAACTGCACCCACAATGAGGAAAAACACTGAGATATAAACCCACACACACAGACTTACTGCCGCCCTCTGTGACCTACCCGACCATGTGCACCATGAGGATGATGTAGAAGACGATGAAGAGGTTGTGTGTGTACCAGAAGATCTCATAGTTGGACACCCTGGGAAAACAAGTCACTCCATCACAAACTATTCCTTCCAAATGAAATGAAGACACATGAATTCAAAGAGTCAGTGAGGATTAAAAACAGACAAACATGATAAACACAAAGAGCACATATAAGAAGAACTGTCAGAGTCTGTCCAGAAGCCCAGAGCCTGAGTAAGCAGGGCACCAGAGGTCAACACTTAAGGGGTCATTACACACAATGACCCCCGCAATAAACACTACAAACAACGAACATCATCAGACCCTGCATTCCTTCCTCTTTGACCGCAGCTCCTTTCATGTTTGTTTTCCTGGAGTAGATCCTGATTCTGTGACGGGCTGAGTGGCATCACTCACATCATCAATCATCTAAAGACAGCAGCGTTAACGGAAATGCATTTTAACACTTATATTCCTGAACCGTTGGGTCACGCTCTTCGCATTGTTCTTACATCGTTTCCAGTGTTTTAAGGACAGGTGGGAAACATATGTGGGTAAACAAACGGAGATTATCTTCATCATTTATCTCTGTCTTTTGTACATAAACAGTGACACTGGAAGTTACTACAGCGGAGGGGTTGGACGCATCAGAAAGACTCATGTATGTAAGGACACATCAAAATCTTGAGGAGCCAGGGATCAAAGCCTCCTGAGCCACATCTCCCATAACTAACTGCTAATGATGTTAAAGGGTCTATATGTTAATGACCCTGTGCACATTAATGTGCGTTAATATCAGGGGAGCACTGGGACTTATTAGGTGGGTATTCCTCCGCTCTGCTGCAGCCACTCACCCAGACCCTTATCTAAAGCCTTAAGTGGTCTGGAAAAGCCTCTTATCCTCTGTTCAATTACTGAGGGAAGCACACGCACACGCACATGCACACACACACACACACACAAACACAGTGGTTGACCCGCCATGACCTGAGTAATGACAGAGCTGAGAGTGAAACACTTAGTGCGGATTTGCTCTGAAACAGAGCGCAGTTAGCACGTCTCCTTACGGTCTCCATCTCCCAAACACAGGGACGACCGGGACACAGAGGGACAGAGACACAGGCAGAGACACATCTGTTCAGGCACAAGTGCTCTGGCTATATTTAGAGTGCTGATAACTTTCTCTGTATTTCAAGACCTGAAGCATTTAGTATTCTTACATGGGCTCACTCAGAAAAGTTCCAGGAAAACAACTTTGTGTTTGCCATGTGTAAAACAGTGCTGCGTCCACATACGATCTATGACACATCACATAACAACTGAGACGGAGGACGGGGGTTTCATTCACCCACCTCACGCAGGAGGAGGAGGACATGAACATCAGGAAGAGGATGAGAACCAACAGCACGCCGGTGACTCCGGGGACTAAAGAGAATAAACCAAGCAGAGAGTTAGCGTCCCAGGAAACATACGTGCATTCAAAGCTGTATTCCAGAGAGTCGTCTGTCTTACTCGTGGTCAAGATGATCAGCTTGGGATCCTGGAGCGGAAACGGAACACAAGGCAGAGTTAGTGCATCTTCCACTGTGCCAGCTGTGCACTGGAGAGACTCCAAACGCTGTGGCGGTGCCTCTCACCTCTCCTCGGTGGCGAGCCAAGTTGAGAGCGGGGAAGTCGTCCGAGTACCGCACGCTGAAGTTCACGACGTTCACCAGGTGGGCGGACACGTGCACTACTGCAGAGGCGAGGGGGGGGGCAAGGCGACATTAAACACGCGCGCTCTTAGGCAGCGACACCGGCAGGTAACACACGTGGACTTCAGACAGACACGCAGGAACTCAGCGAACACTCACACAGACATGTCTTTGTCCATTCAGCAGAAAGTCAGCGAAACAGCCTCCTGACTCACTGACACATGCACGCTCCCACACGCACACACACACACTGCCCTGACATCACAGGCTAACCATGCAGCTTTTGGACAGCTGATGGAATTACGGGCTGTAATCATGAGACACAAGGGTCCTTTTCTCCCCCTCACATCCTTTCTCACTCCCACTGCTTCCCACCCCCTCCTCCCCCTCCCTCTCCCTCTCTTTCTCTGTCTTCTGTGAATCTGGATCGCATTTCCTTCTTTTGTGTGTGTGTGTGTGTGTGTGCGTTGATGCTACTGAGGAAAAATGGTTGACGTATGACATAATAAAGGAGCATGCATGTCAGCTCTTGCCGTCTTATCAGCTCTGTGGATTGACTGGATATCCAGGGATTCTTTTAAATTACAGACTATTCATGGTCCCCAGACAATGAACCCTCTCATTTACTATTTGATCGAACAGTTTGACAACCTCCATACAATACTCTGAGCAGCTCGCTGCAGAGTAGACGTACACAGTGTAGAACTGAACATAGTACTGCTGACTTCACATGCCCTCTTCTTTTTTTTTCCTGAGCCGCGTGTTACTGTGAAAACATTGATAGGAGCCAGGCAACGTGGAAAAGAAAGAAAAACAAAAAGCTGCTGCGACAGACCCGACGAATAAAAGGATGTAAACTGGAGACACAGCAGACACGCAACTGCAAGGAGGTCCCATGATGTCATGAGAGGATCATCTCAGCACCCACACCCACACACACACACACACACACACACAGCTGGACAGCAAAAACACACAAGACCAGCTGGAGGGGCATCACAGCCGGCTCATTTATCCACAGTTAAAACACACACACACACACTCTGAAACATAATACATGAGCTGCTGCGGCAGTTTTACCCGAGAAGATGCAGATGGTGACTCCACAGGCCACGTGAAAGGTCTTGCTCTTGTCCAGCAGCCTGCGCGTCTTTCTGCTCGATACCTGGACGAGCGCGACACACACACAGCAGTCAGGTGACGCATTCACCAAAACCAGAACACACACAGTGGAACTAATTTTCCACTTGACCTCCACTCCACTCCGTTCTCCACTTACAGCGTGTGTCCCTCGAACGAAGGTGAGCAGCGAGCGACACATGGGCAGGAGCACCAGGCTGCAGTTCAGGTTCAGCACGGACGCAGACGCCCTGCTGATGCACAGACCGAGCTGGGAGACACACACACACACACAGGTAAAGTGAGAAGGGTCTGGCAGATTAAGACACTTTTGAGCTGTTGCTAGTCAGATGTCGACTATTCAGTGTGAGCACCGAGGCCTGGAGGCATGACTTCCTGCCACAGAGACATTTAAAGCTGAAGCTTTGTTCTCCTCAGCGTGCAGGGCCGAGGAGCGCTGTGCTTTAGGCAGCTCCACTCCGGCGCTTTGCCTCTGAATTCAAATCAGTACATTAATGAACAGCTCATTACAAACAAAGGGACGTCTGACAAACATGGATCTTTTCAGATAAGCATTAATTCACAAATGTTCTAAATTATAAATTGAATATCTGCAATGGCAAACAAAAGCAGATACGGATGGATGTAGAAGATTCATGTTGACCAATATTACCCAGCTGACCCTTTATTGTTCTGGGGTTAATAAACAATAAACAACTCCTTTAAATCCAGCTCTCTGATGGAAACATGCACAGTTTAAGGCTTCTACCTAGGGATGTTTTCACTATGAGTATCTGAACATCTGAATGATTCACATTGTTGTTTCTGTAAAGTGGGCAGTGTCTTTGAAGTCACATGGACCTGATGTCAGCCGTGTGATCTGGTTTTGGGAATGTAAAGCGACAGGTAAAGTAAAAAGCTTTTTTTTTTTTTTTTTTAACGCTCGATGTACTTTGGCATCTGCTAA
This sequence comes from Pseudorhombus dupliciocellatus, assembly GCA_016785235.1. NCBI lineage: Eukaryota > Metazoa > Chordata > Actinopteri > Pleuronectiformes > Paralichthyidae > Pseudorhombus > Pseudorhombus dupliciocellatus. The sequence goes on from JAFBJW010000226.1 coordinate 1,671,570, forward strand.
ACTGCACATTTAAACACTTTCCTGGCAGCCTTTGTGAGTACCGCCGGTGCTGTCGCTTCCGATTACGTCTCAAGGAAGTGAAAGAAATGGAGGGAGATGAAGGTGTGTAGCTCAGAGGAGCAGGGCGAGACAGGCAGCTCATGTGTGGAGCTGGATTCTGACCTCTTAAGGGATACTCCATCCAAAATCAGTGGGTTCAAGCGGTAGTAAAACTGTAAGCGATAAAACACAGTCCAACAAGTTAACTGAAAAAATATCAAGTACACGCTCTGCAACAACTGAGCTCACAACTGGAGGAGCAGCAGTTGGACGTGAGAGAGATAACCAGCGAAGACAGAAAACTGCAGGAAGCAGCAGAAAAAGGACTGGAATAAAGTTCTCCCGCTGAAGAAATAAAAACTGGACTCTTGCCTCATCTATGATTCATCCCGACACGTTTTAATTAGGCTGTTTCAAAGCAGCAGCTCCATGTCAACAGAGCCAAACGTCCAGCCTCGTGCAGGACGCAGGTTAAAGTTAGAACCCGCACTCACAGGTTGAGTGGCCGACACATTACTTCCCACACACACATTCACTCTGCACAGCTCTCACAAAGAAAAGCAGCTGACGGCAAACGCCACAGGCAAGAGATCTGATATCCCATCACATCGCAGACACACACACACACACACACACACACACAGAAACATGCAGGTGAATGATACAAGGTGCTTTGTTAAGTTAAATCCCCTTCGGTGGAATTAAATCTTTGAAATACATCTCTGTCTTACATGTGTGCACACAACTTCACACTTTCTTGCACTCAAACATACACACACACAGACACACACATAAACTTAAGCCCTCTGGCAAGGCATTCAGTCAAAGCCAGTGGCGTGCCCACACTTGCCCCTCTCTTCCCCCGTGCCTCCCACTGTACAGGCAGTGCATGAATAGCTCACACATGGTGTTTGCAGCCTCATCTAAATATTGCCTGCAGTTCACTGCTGCACAAATTGTTCCCTCTGTTTGATTCTCACAGTGCGCTGCTCATCGTTCCATCAGCTGTATACCAAGACTCAAATGCGGCATATTGCACATTGTCTCCAACACCTGCAACAGGATTTATCGGAGGATCACCACAATCCCAAACAGCGTTAATGGGGCTGAAAAGCATCCTAGATCCACCAGTTTATCTGGATCGGCTCAAAAATGCCATGGATTCTTCTTGAGGTCCTCTATAGTTTTTGTGTAATTTTACTTACTGAAAGAAACTGAGATCTGAGCTGAACACAATGGGGGAACCAGCTGGTCAGTCGACTTCCTGTTTGCTGTGTGTTCAAGACAAGGACAACTTTCTTTGCCACCAACACACGCACACACACACACACACAACATGAACTTGTGACAACAATTACACCAACACTTACGTGGGTTAGCAAGCATCAAATTCCTGACCCAGTGTGTGTGTGTGTGTGTGTGTGTGCCCAGGCTCACGTTACTATTAGCCGATCCAAGAGTCAGAGTACACACACACACACACACAGTCACACACCTAATTGCTGTTGCAGAGTTTACAGTCATAACTTAGACTCATTAACGTTGTGTTTGACAGATGACCGTGCAGCTCACATCTTGTTTCAGAGATATTCGTGGAAATCTTTCAAGCTGGTGAAAACAGCAGCCAGTATTTGAAACCTCCAGTTGCATTATTGTTTGCCTGCCCAGCTGATAAAACACATTTAGATTCACACACACACACACACACACACATGATCACTGAAGCACAAGTTTGTTTCCGTGCTCCAAATGGTAATGACTCTACCTGTACATTTATACACTGATATCCGATTCTTGTTGTCTAGATCCCAACTGCTTCATATAATTCCTTCAGTTTCCGTGTCCTGGCTGTGATTTACAAGATGTCACGCGTGGGAGCTCAGGTAACAAACAACAGATGTTACGAAAAGGCCTGAGTCAAATTAGGCTGCGTATTAAACCCCTCTGTGTGTGTCTGGGCTGGATCACTGAACTGGTTTTATCTCTTCTGTGTCAGGCAGGTCTCACCCCGAGCATCTGGTACAGGTAGTGATACTGGTGACCAGTGGAATAGAGCAGGAAGGTCCTGAGGAACAGCCAGGTGTTAGCTGCCAACCACAGCAGCTACAGAGAGAGACAGATGGACAGCATTAGAGTCTAAACAACAGCCATGCGTTCACTCAGACGCATCATAGTTCTATAATACACAGTCTGTAGTAGTGGTCTGAATGGATACACACTAAACTCTGTCTTCAGACTCATTGTCAGGTCAATCAGAGCAGGGACAGCGACGTGTTTCAGTGGAGTTTTTAAAAACTTGTTCCTCACCAGGATCAAATGCTTCGCCCCCTCGTTGGCGACCCAGCTCCGCAGCGACACGACCATGGTGCCTCCCCCCTCCCCGGCTCCGGGTCAGGCAGCTGCCCCGACTTCTCACCCGAGGTCCCGGCGTGTCAAAGAGACTCGGAGCCGTCCTCCCTTAGCTCCGTCTCTGTCCGTGTGTCTGCGCCCTGCGGCCCGCTCTCACTGCTCCTCCGCTCCGGTCCGAGCTGAGCGCACTTTGACTTTTCATCCCCCGAACTCAAACGCGTCTGGGCGGCATCATCGGTGTCCGTCTCCGCCTCCTCCTACTCCTCCTCCTCCTCCTCTTCCTCTCACCTCAGCCCGCTCCACATCCACGGGCCTGCGGGTGTGAGAGTCCAGCACCGCCCCTCACATCCACAGAACTTCCCCGCAGCGGAGCACAGACAGGCCGGGAGCAACACGCCGCTCCTCCCCGCCGCTAGAGGGAGCCACAGACTAACATGTACCATTGTACAAACTTTATTTGTTCCTGAATGTAATTGTTTGGACTATGACCTATGACAATAAAACCGATGAGTCATTGAATAAAGAGGGAAATTATAGTCCAGTTTGAAAAAAAATTACACACAAAAAAATGAAGTCAATGTCTATGTTTTATCTTAGTTAAACTGCTTCTTCTTTCACTGAGCTACTGTCAATGTGCGTTTCCCCTCACGGGGGAGGAATAAAAATGTTCTATTCTAGTAAGTTATTAGCACAATCAATGCCATTAATTTGAAAATTTATATTGTGTCCATGGCCGGCCCTAGGATTTTGGTGGCCCAAAGCAAAATTTTGTGTGTGGCCCCAAAACACTCATAGGGCAACCACCAAATCACACACAATGATCATGTGGGCTGTTGGGCTCTTGAGTAATATTCCAGTTTGTCTTGGTTTGGGGAAAAGTTGTGAATGTCTCTCAGTTTCATGCTGTCTTCATCGACAAAGGATTCAAGCTTTAGATGGGCAGCACGTGTTTCTTCACTGGCCTATAGACACGTTCACCAGATGATTGTTTGTGGCTCAGGGTGGTCTCAGCATTAACTTCAGGAGGTAGCCTGGTAACCAAAACAACATGTTTCTAATTAAATGCGACCGACCTCCTCAAATGCGCCACACACTGCTGCTTTAATGAAAGTCTCACAGATGAAGCGTGTTGAGGACGGGGCAGAGCCGTGTCCTCCCCACATTCCTGAGAGTCTCCTCCCCCCGCAGCTCTTTCACGCTCCAACCCACTGCGTGAAAGAGCCGTGGCGTCCACCGCACACAGCTGTCCACAAAACGCAGGAGGGGCCGGGCATGACAGAGGCCGCCATGTGCTACAGTGTGGGAAAACATGTCCATATAGATTCATGATCGTGAACAAAGCCTTGATGAACTGACTCGGGGATACAAACAGGCCGTCCACTGTGGTGTTTACTACTGACACACTCTTCAGTGTCGTCTTTCAGGACGGGACTGAAAATTTGATCTAGCTCTAATAAAACTGGGGTTGGGATTTGATGCAAGAAAATCCAGACTGACAGCTGGGACTGGCTGGAGCTGTGATTTTGGCACATGATGGCAGTGCTGGGTTTTTTGTTCCACCACAAATCACTGGGGAAACTTTTGACGCTCCTTCGCATTTGCTAAATGTCTATGGATGATACATCATTTTTGTCACTGCAGGCACAGCTTTAACTTTTTATAAAGTTTTATTTTTGATGTTTTTCTTCTGATTATTTGTATTAATTTTAATCTGCTTGCTGCATTGCGCTGTCTTCTTGTCTTTGTTTGTATTGGTGTGTGTGACTTTGTAACATAAAAAATAAAGAGGGGATGTTATTAATGGAGGATACGTTGATGCTCTCCACAGGAGATGAGCAGATGTCTCTGTTCTGCTCTCTGCCTCCTGAGTCAACATGCGTTTTGGAAGCAGGGCTGTTATCAGAGCGCCTTGTTGACCACATAGTTTCAGCTCCAGCTTTACTGAGTCAGCACTGAAACAGCCAAGGAGCACAACAGAGTCAACAGTCCAGAGTAGCGGATCACTGCGGAAATGACTGGCTGCCTCTCCTCCTCTGTCAGATCCAGACTGTCAACAACCTTCTCTCCCTCTCTCTCTCTCTTTCTCTTTCTTTCCCTGCTCGCTCTTCCCACCCTCTCCACTACTTAGCCAAATTGCTCTCTATCACTATCACTGCAAGGCAGCTGAGAGCGTGTGTGTGGAAGCCTCTGTGCTGCTTCACAATGAGAAAGGAGAACAGGTTGGTCTGGTGGATCTGGTGGATGGTGGCAGTGGCGGCTTTGTTCTTCTTCGGTTTCGTCATAGGTAAGACAAAAAATGATAATAATTAAAAACCCTGCGACAAAGGTTCAGGGTGAGTGTGTGAATGGAAGTGAGAGCAGCTGATGGAGTATTCAACAGATACACACAACATTAGGTCTAAAATCATTAAAAAATAGTAAATGCATTCAGCGCTGTTTATTTTACATTTTGAATGTGTGTTCCTTTGGGGTGTTTGAGCTTCAGTTTGTCGCCACTGTGCTACTTTTCACATCTTTGTGCTTAAAGCAGGTTAACACAGAGGTGGACTGCTGCCTTGTGAGAACTGACCTGAGGTGTGTGCTTGTGTTTGTTTGCAAAAGGCTGGTTTGCAAGGCCCACACACCCCCCCAGTGTGAACGACAATGCCTCCGGCAAGTATCTGAGGGAGTTTTTGGACGAAATTCAGCCAGACCAGATCAGAGAGCACCTCAGGTTGAGTACACTTCCCACGCACTGCACTCATCCTGCATCCTCAGTGTGTGTGCTCGAAAGCAGGCAGGAAACACTGGCCCTAAAAAAACATAATGTGCATGTGACTTACTACTAACACTATACGACACAGCCAACTATTGTTCCACAGAACTTGAGAAAGGCCGCTGTTTGACAGAGAAGCTCAAAGCTGGTCAAGTGATACTCACTCACTCAGTCATCCTCCACCACTCGTCCATCACCGGGTCACTACTGCAGGCAATGGCGTGAATCCTGCTGGCCTCCATCAACATGCGTTGGTTGGCTTCCTTTCCACAGGAAATTTACTCGGCTCCCCCACCTGGCTGGCACAGAGCAGAACCTGAAGTATGCAGAGCAGATCAAGAGCGAGTGGCAGGGCTTCGGCCTGGACTCAGTGGAGATGGTGCCTTACGACGTCCTGTTGTCCTATCCCAACAAATCCCGGGCCAATTACATCTCCTTAGTTGACCAGCAGGGCGCTGAGGTACGGGCCACACACACAGGGTTTACTCTTGAACAGTCTTCGCCTATGGAAATGATTAAATACTCCTTAAGTATGCAATCATATTATAGAGGGGTCGGGATTTTCTCACACACATAAATACTGACATAATTTAAGTGCAAACCTGTGGCACGCATCAGTGTATTTCAGGTCTTATGACTCATCATTCATATCCAAAGTCCTTTTGTGTGTGCGTGCATCCTATAATTGGAGATAGTGACACAGTGCAGAGGTAAACAGAAGAAAAGCAGATCAGGATTTACTGCACAGTCAGATAACAGCAGGTAAAACCCATGTGTGAGTGCACAGTACACTCAACACAAGGGATTCATGATGATTAAAACAACTGGTGAGCACTGACTTTCTCAGCTTGCTCAGTCATTGTCATCACATTTGAGCTCACATCATTTCCTTCACAGGTTTTCCACACGTTGCTTTCAGAGCCAGCTCCAGAGGGTTATGAGGATGTTGCTGACATTGTTCCTCCATATAGTGCTTTCTCTGCCCAGGGTCAACCTGAGGTACACACACACACACACACAAACAGTGATGCTATATGTTTTCACTGCAGCAACACTTCACCTCTCTGTCTCTCTCTCTGTGTCCAGGGAGATTTGGTGTATGTGAACTATGGCCGCACAGAGGACTTCTTCCAGTTGCAAAGGGAGATGGGCATCAATGTAACTGGAAGGATCGTCATCGTCAGATATGGCAAAATATTCAGAGGCAATAAGGTGAAACAATGCAGTTCATGAAACTCTGATCAGTCTGTCACAAAGAAGCATCAACGTGAGCTCCTGCTCTCCGTCTGGGTGACAGGTGAAGAACGCCATGTTGGCTGGAGCAAAGGGGATCATCATGTTCTCAGACCCAGCAGATTACTGGGCCTCTGGAGTCCAGGTAGCTGTGTGTGTGTGTATCCATATTTCTATTTTCCACACTAGCCAATGTGAATGTAGATCAAATATGTGATCGTAAGTATTTACAGTGGCTTTTAAAAAGGGGGGCAATAACTCAGTAAGTATAGATGTAAATCCTAAAATGCAATAAATCCCTGTTTGTGTGTGAGCAGCCGTACCCTGATGGTTGGAACCTACCAGGTAGCGGCGCTCAAAGAGGAAATGTTCTGAACCTGAATGGAGCAGGAGACCCACTCACACCCGGGTACCCAGCCAAAGGTGTGTTGTTCAGGTGTTAGAGGGTAAACTGTGTGTGTTGTTATCTAACACAGCCCTGTCTCCTCTCTCACAGAATACACACACAGATTCAACCTCGAAGATGGAGTGGGACTTCCAAACATCCCTGTGCATCCCATCGGCTTCAACGATGCAGTTCACCTGCTGAGGTTCTAATTCTTCTCATTTGTGCTCTTGAGGATTTGGTCTGGCTTCTGCAGAGCCGTTCAAACTTAACCTGACTTTGAAATCAGATCAACAGACTAAATGGAGCTGACTGATTCACAGAACATTTGAATTTCCTCTCAACAGGAACATGGGAGGACCGATTCCGCCCAATACCTGGAAAGGAGCTCTGAACATCTCGTACAGGATTGGGCCGGGCTTCATCGACGATTTCAAGAGCCAGTAAGAGCCTCTAAACTCCTCCCTGTGCAGTGTGGCCATGAGATAATTATTCCATCCTCCATCTTTTACCAAATGAACCTCGTTCAGTTTCACTGCTTTCCACATTCCCCTTTGGTGCCTCCTCCTCTCTTGTTCGGCTTTAATGACCCAGTGGCTTGTGGCCAGCTGAAGCACAATGGAAGCCCTTGTTGTTTCTGCGTCTGAGGGACATACGTACACTTAGGACACATTCACACACTTATAGCACAGAGTAAGCATTTATGTGTGCATGCAACTATCCCCTTTAACAAAACATCAGGGATGATTCCTGTCATCTCTACTGATCTTCTCTGTTTCCTCAATAATCTGCATGTCTCAGGAAGGTGCGAATGAACATCCACACAAACAACCAGGTGACACGGATCTACAACGTCATTGGTCGGATTAGAGGAGCTCTGGAGCCAGGTACGACAAATGCATGACACAAATACTGGAACATTAACCCTCGGGTATCATTCAAACTGACTTCAAGTCATTCGGGACAAAAGTGTCCACCTCCAAAAACTATGATTAAAATACCATATTCAAAACCATAAAATATTTTAACATTTTATGGAAATTAAATGAAAAACAAAACACCAAATAGGACAAGGGTTAGAATGGGTTCAATTGGTGCTAAGTTTTTGCAAGAGACATTCAGGAAGACAGCTTTTTTCTGACTTGACTCTGTGTGTGTAGACAGGTATGTGATTCTGGGAGGACACCGGGACGCCTGGGTGTTTGGAGGAATAGATCCCATGTCTGGGGCTGCGGTCGTCCATGAAATCGCCAGGAGCGTCGGCAGGCTCCTCAGTAAAGGTAAATGTCACCTGAAAAGGGTGAACAACTTTGTCAATGGGTAGCACTGAGTGTGTGTGTGTGTGTGTGTGTGTGTGTGCAGGCTGGAGGCCAAGGAGGACAATTATATTTGCCAGCTGGGATGCTGAGGAGTTTGGGCTGCTGGGATCTACAGAATGGGCAGAGGTATGATACACACACACACACACACACACAACACATTACACATTACATTTACAGGTGCTCACCCCCCCCCCCCCCCCCCCCCCCCCCCCCCCCCCCCCCCCCCCCCCCCCTCTCTCTCAAAAGGACAATGCTAAGCTGCTCCAGGAGAGAGCTGTGGCCTACATCAACGCGGACTCAGCCATAGAGGGTGAGTGTGTATCAGCGTCAGACAGATTGTAAGAAAGTGCAGAGGCTGAAAGACTTTTGATCTGGTTTGCAGGCATGTACACACTGAGGGTGGACTGCACTCCGTCTCTGAACACTCTGGTGTATGACCTCACCAAGCAAGTGAGCGTGTTGACACATATTAGAGGAAACTTGTGTAAGGATTTTGTGTTTCCTCTAACGTGGTATTTTCTGTCCTTCTGTCTGTGTTTGCACGCAGATAGCCAGTCCAGAAGAGGGGGAGGAGGGCATCTCTCTGTACGAGAGCTGGCACAAGCGAGACAACTGGACAAATGACCGCGATGCCCCCAGGTACGATTTGGAAAATAATAATAACATTAAGAAACACAGGGCTAAATAATAGAGATTCAGACAAACAGGTGAAGCTGCAAGATAAATCATGACATATATATGACTTAATCTTCACTCTGTTGCTCTGTAGAATCAGTAAACTGGGTTCAGGCAGTGATTTCGAGGCCTATTTTATCCGTCTGGGAATCGCTGCAGGTCGAGCCAGATACACCAAGAATAAGGTACATGACATGTTGTTTTTATTTTACCCGGTCTTGTGTTTGTTTATTATTATTTTGAATGTGAATCTATGTTGTGAATATCAGCTTGTTATTTTACTTGGATATATATGTAAATGTATACATAGAGCTCTGCAACCCGCTCTCTGTGAATCATAACAAATTTGTGTGAAAGGTTCATAGTTTCCAGAGCTTGTGTAGTTACAGGTTTTACAGTGTGTGTTTGAGTTTATTGCCTCGTCTCTATAATCAGTATGGTCCTATCAATGGTCCTCTCTTGGAAGCTTCCACGTTCTTTACAGTAGTGCAGACTGGACAAACTCGACATGAGAGTCTGGGTTAGACTTGAATGTCTTCGGTGTGTGTGTGTGTGTGTGTTCAGAAAACAGAGCGCTACAGCAGTTATCCCGTCTACCACAGCGTTTATGAAACCTTCGAGATTGTGGAGAGGTTTTACGACCCGTCCTTCAGAAGGCTGCAGGCAGTGGCCCAGGTGAGAGGCGGCCTCGTCCTGCTATTGGCCGACTCCCAGTTGTTGCCTCTCAGCGCTGACCAGTACGCAGACTCGCTGGGGAAGTACGCACAGAGAATCGCAGAGCTGGCGCTCAGGCACCCACAGGAAATGGAGAAGTACAAGGTGTCGTTCGGTGAGTGGTTTTGGTCAGATACAAATGTTATTCAAACATCTAAGGAAGTGAATCACCTTGTGGATCTAACATCTCTGCGTTTCAAATGTTTTTACCTTCCAGACGCTCTGTTTTCCGCGGTGGAAAACTTCACTGTAGCATCCAGGGATTTTCATGAGCGGCTGCAGACCCTGGACAGAGCAGAGTGAGTTCAACCTGCCTTTGATTGAAGAAAGGAGGAGATGTGTTGGAATACATGTTCTAATTATCATCTGGATGCGTTTCTCTGTGGGCTTCAGTCCTCTGCAGGTACGCATGGTGAACGATCAGCTCATGTATCTGGAGAGAGCCTTCATAGACCCCCTGGGTTTACCTGGGAGACCCTTCTACAGGTTAGCCTCTCTCTCTAAGCCTCCACTTGGCTGTAGATAACTTGCGATGATCAGTCAGATTTAACCATAGCATATTAAGCATAGCCATGAACCTATTAAATCTCATCAATCTCTTGAATTTCATAACAGCACAGGCAGCAACTTGGCAGCATTTCTCAGCCACAGCAGGCTCTCCTCACCCTGTCACATACCCAGTGTTGTGAGTTTCTACACCTCCTCTGTTGCAGACATGTGATATTTGCTCCCAGCAGCCGTAACAAATACGCAGGAGAGTCTTTCCCCGGGATCTTTGATGCACTGTTTGACATCGAGCACTCAGCTGACCCACAGAAGGCCTGGGAGGAAGTCAAGCGTCAAATCAGCATCGCTGCATTCACCGTCCATGCCGCTGCTATGACCCTCACCCCCCCCGCTTGAAGCAGACACGTGATTGAACTGTCTATTTCAGGACACGTGAAGAGACAGTGGACATCACCTACAGCGCACACACACACACACACACACACACACAGAGCGATGGACAATCCCCGTCATGTTCCAGGAATGCCCAGGTCTCAGCAGAACCGTGACTCTGAGCATCATGACACAACACGACTGTTGTGTTCTTTGGTTCTAATTTATTTAAGTTGTTGTAATTCTATTTTAAAGGTCTCTGGCCACACACAAGCCGAATAAAATCAACCAGAAAACGGATGCTATATCTTCCATGTTCCAGACTATGGATTGGTTTGATGGTTTTAATGACAATTATCTATTTGCCAGATAATGCCCATGCCGGTGTGTGCAGCAGGAAGTAACCCAGGTAAATATGGGCAGATAGTAAACAACGCTAGCGAATAAAAACATGCTGCAATGAACACATTTTCAAAAATACTGCAGTAAATTAGAGGGCTGGAGAACAATCTAAAGCTTACATGGAGCCAAATACCCCAGAATAGGAAGTCATATGCTAACAGATGAGGTACGAAACATTCATGCAATCACGCCTCCTTGTGGCCACACAGCTTGTTGTGCCATCAGTGTTGTGCCATCACAATCAACACCTTATATGGCTTCACATGCACATTTTAGCTTTACTGACGTGTAGCTGTAGATCCTCAGTTACACTTTCTCTAAACAGACAGCTCTTTGGTCACCTCTGTGTATTTACAGAAAAAACGAAGCTGATGACTTTTTAGATGACTAAAAAACTAGGTATGTTGTATTATTTTATTATGGATTAGGGTTCAATGTTAGATTCAAACTTTAGAGTAAGCAAGATTAAACATGTTTTTGTTCTGAGCAGCAATATAGTGGCATTACTACAACAACAATATCTCATATAATGAGAGTAAGGTTTGTCATGTTAGTAAATATCAAGGAAGGAAAACTCTCTGGATGCAAAAGTCCAGTTTGGTGTTTTCAGTGCTTTGAGCTTCACACTTTTCACATCATTTCTATGATGAGAGAGAAATGTATTTTATATCCATCATATCCACATGAGGATAGAGGGAATTTCATGTCAGGGCAGTACAGTGGTGCACTGCTGCCTCACAGTAAGAAGGTCATGGGTTCAAGACCCGGTCAGGGCCAGCAGGGCCCTTTCTGTGTGGAGCTTGCATGTTCTCCCCCGTGCTTGTGTGGGTTTCCTTCGGGTGCACCGGTTATAAATTGCACGTAGGTGTGAATGGTTGTCAGCCCTGCGATGAACTGGTGACTTGTCCAGCGTGTACCCTGCCTCTCACGCAACGACCCAGTAATGAACAAGCGGTTTGAAGATGAATGAATGAGGACCCTCATGTCATCTCATTCATCTTCCTGCAGCATCTCTCGAAGGCACTCCTTTAGGTTTTCCACTCTGTCCTGTGGGGCTTTGTTGACCTCCTGCTCCAGCAGCTGCTTCACCTCATCCAGTCCGTCCACCTTTGCAGCGTTGTGAGGGAACAGGAAGCCACCCAGCAGAATTTTGTGGCAATGCGGAGAGAGTAGGCCACACAGAAAGCGCAGGAACATGTCATAATCGCCGAGAGCGGAACTGAATGTTTGCACCAACAGGGAGCGGACCAGGTTTGATGCTGACTTGGCCCCCGGGTCCAGAACATTCTCTGACTCCATATAGAACATTGTGAAGACGTACAAAGCGGCCATGAACTCCTTCAAGACAGAAGTATAGTGCTTTTTAGATGATTTCTATGGGATACCATAATATATAATAAACACATTAAACTGCGGGTAAAAATCGATATTAATCCATGGATTATTGACGTGTTTTACCTGGAGGGAGGAGTGTATGAAGCAGAACGTCCGCCTCCTGTCTGCCTCGGCCGGGGGGAGCTTGGTGCACAGACCGGACCACACCGTCACCTCCATCAGCTGCAGACCACACTGCTTCACATCCTCTTCGAAGAACACACTGGTCTTCCTCTCCAACATCTTGAGGGCCATGCACCCCATCCTGGTCAGCAGGTCCTTGTCTTCACTCGACCATTTCTGAGAGGAGACAGGGTCCAAACGTCAAATCTTGACAATTGGGAAAACATCCATTAAGCCTTGAAAAGTGCCTGTTATGGAAGCAAACTCTATTTTTAAGTATATTTTTGCCTGTTTGTTATGTCAGGTAACAGATGTGTAAATTAATGTCCTCAGAACATGGTCCAATCATTTTCTACAGTTTTTCTACATTTCTACATTTTCTACCAGTTCATTGTCGCGCTTTCCATAGTAGAACTGCAGCCTGCGATTGGTCTGGACGATCAAGATGTTGACGTAGAACGGCGTCAGCCTGGGGGGGTGCGCGCCGTAGCCTTGGTAGCGGAAGCAGCGTTCAAACACTGTGGCCACCATCCAGCAGACAAACGGGTGGCGGGCGAGGATGCTGAGTGTGGGCAGGCGCTTGTAATGCGACACGATATTCGCAGCTAGCTCTGCATCGCTGAAGCGTCTGCTCAGATAGTCGTCTTTCATCTCTTCACTTCAGAGGGGAAACAACATTTATGAACATTTTGAAGTGCTATTTAATATAGTAAGTTAGTATAATGCTGGCATAAAGAGAAATAATCATCCACACACCTGAAGCCTTGTATTTCCGTGACTACGTCTATTAGTTCTGATGGGATTTGTGAGACAGCCCCACATCTGCCCAGGATCCAGATGCAGGCACCAGGGAGCAGCGTACCTCGGAGGATATTGACTATCAGGACATCAGGGAGTGCTTGCGTGTAATTGTCCTTAACTACTGGAGCATTCTGGAGGAAGAAAACCGGAAAACCAAGTCGTTCATAAAACATGATTCTTCTGTCACTGACAACATCATCTTAAATTATCATATTTTAGGATGTTTTGATGGTTCTACCTTCCAGTCCAGAGCAGCTTGGAAACAGTCAAAGGAATCCATTATGACAAGAAATCTACAGTCGTCCTCCTCCAGGTCCCTCACGTCCTTACACTCAGGATGACAATACTGTATCACTTCCATGATGGACATTGTTTGAGAGGTAGAGAGGGATTTCTTTTGCAGAAGCCAGAACAATTGGAAGGAAAGCCTGAAGACAAACTGCAGATCCTAAAGAGAAATAAAAAAAAAATAACAAAACAAAACTTGAGTTCAGCATATTTCAGCAGATTTTACCTGTGATTAGTGATCATGATTCTCCATATGCTACAGATGGTCTGTAATCCACAATGAAATGTGCTTTATTTGCTCAAATTGAATTTAAAAACTGCGGCTGCTTTTATTCGAAAAAAAAAATCACTGCAGTAGACGTTCACTGCTCACCTTATTAGCTCGTTGTTCAGCCCAATCCAGAGAGAACTTCCCTACAGATACAGACATTCCAATTCCGGGAATCCCGGTGGTCAGCACCGTCCTCACCGGTTTGCAATCACTGGTCTGCAGTCGGAACAACTCATTAACATGAACAAAGGTGTCAGGGCTCGGGACCTGAAGAGGTGAAGGAGGATGTGGTCTGAACTCGTGAGAGGGATCAACTCCTCCATGGCAACGGGTGGAAATCTGGGGCTCCACGTAGATCGTATCCAGAAGATTCCACCGCCCGGCTCGAGCGACCCCCTCCCGGATGACCCGGTGGTTTCTGATCAATTGCTGCTTGAGATGAAAACGGACGACCGCTGGTGGAGAGTAGAATTTTAAACAAACGATTAACTTCAGCATTGTGATGCAAACATGGTTGCACCACACCAGCCTCATCAACCCTAAATAGAAGTTTGTTCAATTGTGATATTGTTCTTATGTATAAAAATAATATTCATAAGATAACGAAGATTAAGTTTTATGATTTCAAGAACTAAGGTCACAAAGTGCAGTGCAACTAATTTGGAATAACACATCTCTGACTCATTTCCCATGAAAACGTCCTCTTGTGAAATCGGAACATTAAGTGAACCTGAAATTGCTCAAACGCTGAAGAAGCAAAACTAAAACATTTTGTCCGCATCATATTCACACTTGTTTTTTTTCAGTGCAGGTAAAGTAACAGATCACTTGGCTGACATTTTAATAGTATGGCTCAAACGTAATCCCGACCAAACACAGTCGTCTACGCTCAATTAAAAAGCTTTTTGTTAAAAATATCTGTCACGTATTGAAAGTCCCAGAACAGAAACAGCTGCACTATGACCTTTCCTGAAACGTGAAACATACTCAAAAAAACCAAAAAGAAAGAAAAAAAGAAACACTACAACAAGATCCAGACTTCAGTATAAGAGTTTCACTTGCCTCTCTTGCACTTATTCCGTAGATCATCTGCTTCGGCTTCCTTGCCCATATTTTGTAGAGTATTTATTGTGTGCATCAAGGAATGGTCCAGGCCTGCCGAACACAATCGTCAAATTAAAAACAGTAAGGCATTGCTTCCAGTAACTAAACTTTATTCTGTGGCTGAAACAGCAACAATCCACTAGATTTCCAAATGACAGCCATCTTCCAACGACATTCTATATTTTTTTGTGGAATCACAAGTTCACATGGTTCACCTCACAGCCGTCAAAATCTGCAGGTCTGTTTGTGTGCTATCTCACCGGACACCTCAATGATCTTGTCGACAAAATCCAGCAGGTCTCCCTCCATCACTTGCTGCTCAGTCAAACCTGGTTCCCATTGTATGAACCGCAACTTAAAATTCAACAGCTCTTGCCAGCTCAGGGTCGTCAGACAGTTCTGGATACTCTACAGATGGCAGAACAAAATATGAGAAGTTAACACACTGCTGCCTTACATTCCCAGTCCTAGAATTAAACTAATTCATAATATGTATTATTAGTTCTTATCTTTTTAATATAAAAAAGTGTGAAGGCAAACAAACAAATAGATTAGAAAACATTGGGGTGTAGCTTGATCGCGATGTGATTTATCCAACGGTTCATTAGCATCAACTGCTTCAATCCCACTTGGTGATGAAACTATCAGGACTGTGGTCAACCAACCGTGAATATATGCCGCAGGGCTTGCTCTGGATGTAGTCTGCCCAGGCGTCTGTCCTCCTCAGTCTCCTCTGCATAGTCAGGTTCAATGGGCTCAGGTGGTTCTGGTGAGTTCATTATATAGACTTTACCCCGTGCGTCCTCATCGCCTTCTGAAGATTTCCCCCGATCAATCACCCTGAGAGGAAAAAAAAAAAATGAGAAGCCCCAGGGATTATCACATGAAAGTAATTTAAAAAAAAAAACAGAACAGATTATACTGTATGTTAAAATATTCTGACACGGCAGAAAATGTTTAAAATGTTATCCATGGTAGAGTGTGTGTGTGTGTCATCCACCTGGTGTCAACGACAGCTTTTTGGGGCAGTTGCTGCGTGGTCGTGCTGTACAGTGTCTCTGGAGAATTGGAGCGAATCAGCACCAACCTGGCATTAACCGACAGAAAGCACAAACTGTCAAGACTTTTATTTTAACCGCATATTTGAAGTTTTTAAGTATTTTAAAACACAAATTTGGTACACATGTGCTGCAGTAGGGAACACAGCTCCCGTGTCTGTGGTGAGCAGCTAAGAAAGTCACTGTAATTCAGTATCTTGCTACAGAATTTTCAAACTGACATGCAGATGACATGTATATTGACTGAACAGCCCAACACCAGCTCAGGGTGCAGGTCCCAGCAGTCTTCAGTGGGTAGTAATGTCAATAACCAGATGGCACCACACCTGGTTGTCTCTGGAGCAGGTGGACTGGTCAACATGGCAACCCCTTCTCCTGTCCCCTCTTCCTTCTCCGAATCATCACTCTTCATTGAACCATAACTGGAGGGTGGCCTCGTCCACCTGTTCCCCTCCGCCATATTCCCCTGGCTGAAGATTCTGAGGGGAAACAAAACGTTATTTATCACATGTATCTGGACAGAACATAGATCTTATTTCCTAAGCTCAGTAAAGATCTGTACAGTATCTAAATCATTCTTAATTCGATCATGTAAATCCAACCTCTTCAAACTGGAAGTCCGTAAAGTGCCATCATATAGTTCAGTATATATCAATTTAAATTTTGAATAAAAACAACACACCTGTCGACTTCCGTGTCCGAGTCCATGTCTCGTCTGGTCCGGATTCACTCCACAGCAAAATAATTAGATATTAATTTAAAACAACTTTACTAAAACACATTTAATCCAAAAAGCAGGATCCTCTGCGCCGACATGACTCCCACGAGGCGCTCTCCGTCGTTTCTGTCCCGAAGAACAGAACGTTAGGAGCCAGGCTGCCGCTCGTCTGGCGCCACGTTTAACATCCTTTTCTGACGAAGCAAATTATACTTTCAGTTTCGAACCGGAAGTTTCATACAACTTCTGCTTCTGAAGCATCTCTTTCAAAATAAAAGCACAACCTGCACGCGATAATTCGAATTAATTAAATAATTAGCATGAAGCGCAAAGGTGACATTTTCCTAACATGGAGTCCACTGTCCGTTTCCTATTTGTTGATGACAACACACTGCATATAAATCATATGATAAAGATGCAAAATCAGCCTTTTTGTAATCTGATAAATCCATAAATCCAAAGTACAAGTCTCTTTTAAAAGTACAATACATTTCAGGCCTTACAAATTATTTTAATATTATACGGTGGTAACAAGTAGAAACATCTTTAATTCTAATTCTTTATTCAGAAGTGAACCGTTTAGACTTTATGAATGCAGTCGAAAATACAAAGTGAATAACAAATGTGAATATGTGAAAACAGTTCACTTCTTACATCAAAAGGTAACTCACTGAGATAGTAGTGATTTCTGAATATGTTGATGTTATTAATCACATTTTATAAAGTATGTACAAGCATTAACATTCTCTCTCAAGATTTCCTGGATCATCCATGAGCTGATCTCAAGAAATAGTGAATGTTCAACAAGCAATATGCGATTTAAATGTTTTTATTCAGAATCATGGAAATATAATACAAAGAAAATGAAAGATAATTAAGACAAGAATTTAAAAAAAAGTCCTGAAGGACAACAAGAAAAAAGGAAAAAAAAGTATGATCACCTAAAACTGAAGATGATCATAAATCAAAACTGGTAACAAGTCCTCACACCTTCATTCTCCTCATCATCTGTGGGATTTAAAAAGCAGAGATTAGGAAAAAGCCAGGGCTCACAGTGAATCATTTCTATAGAACATGAATTGAAATGAAGTGGAAGTGACAATAGTTTACTTTTAAAACCACATCGTGAATTATGAAGATGTAACATGCACCAACCACCAGCATGAAACTATACTGTCAGATGCACCAAAATCCCCATAAAGTGTAATGTGGTTTTATTGACCTTTTCCAACCTCCAGCTACGTTTTCTCCGTTTACAGAGACAGATTTCTGAAAACAGTGTTTAAATTCAGCAGTTAAAAGGTGCAATATTCTCCTTTCAAAAGTTATATGTAACAAGTTATTGGTTTATTTAATGATACTCCCCACTCCTTGCTGTAGTTGGATTGCAGTTGTAAATGACTTGTAAATGATTCCCTAACGGTTCCCTGTAAAACCCTGAATGGAACTGTCTTTACCTTCCGAGCACTAGCCGTCAGCCCAGGAGACTTTCCAGTCTTGATGGTGGTTTGTGGAGACTTCCTTCGTCCTTTAACTGTCACCTGCGGGGACTTAAAGTTGCTGGCTTTACCAGCTCGTCCCACTACAGAGTGAGAATCCTCTGAAGGGTTGGAGGTGGAGGTGGAGGTGCGTAGTTTGTTCAACCCTTTCCTAAGGTAGTTGTTTTTCTTTGGGGTGTTTTCAACCGTGAACATCATGGACTGCCTTCGCTCAACCTGAGAGAGTATCACAAGTGTAACTGTTAGAAAATCATGGATAACTTTTTTGACACAATTTCTGCCTTAACTCAACCAGTTACAATTGTGTGTGTGTGTTCCACTCACAGGACTAAGAGTAGGTCGCAGCGTGGAGCTGGAGGGTCCACTGTTGACGTTCTTGTTTTTGGGAGTGAGGGGACGGGGGAAGCAGCTGGCCTTCACCTTTTTCTGTCAAAATGAGATAATGGAAAAAAACAGAATAGAGAAAAGGGGTTTCATGAGGAAAATATATTGGATCTGCTGAGTTTCAATTAGATATGTGACTTTCATATTACTGAAAAAGGCAAAGAATGACTGATATCTGGGTTTTCTCACTGCAAACCAACCTCGGGTGAAAATTGATGAACAGACAACATCGATGAGGGTCGCTTTGTTCCTTTTGGGCTCTTTATCTGAGACGAGCTGATGGTTTTTGATGGCAGCTGGCCTGGCATCAAGGACAGGCGGTGAGAACGAGTATTGGCTGCAACACCCGGCTGACCCATCATGAGGGAGTGACGATGGGAGGCGAGAGAGTCCTGCAGCTGGCCAGGCATCATGGACGCCCGGCGGATTGTGTCAGATGGGTCGCCTGTACGGACCTCTTCGTCTGTGAAAATAAACATGCTGCCATGGCCCGTCTGGAGAAAAAATTAAGAAGGATTCCATTAATCTATTGGGAAAAATCAAGACGTCACCAGATTAATGTATAAATCAGTGTTTTTCTATATTCCTGATGTGTCAAAACATTTAGATTTCATAATCAATACTATGCTGGTGTGTTTACTTCACATCCAAGTGTCCCTTCTCTCCTCACCTCTGACTCCACGGGGTAGCTGCTCTTCAGATGTGGAAGACAGGCCTTGTTCCTGGCCTGCAGCTCAGCGATCCTTACCCAGTCATCAGGAGCACTGTCTGGCTCATTCTCTGCCCCCACACAAAACGTACTAGTGGCTAAACAAGGGAAAAAGAAACAAAAACCAGTTACATATACATTTTTATACATTTTCAGCAACTCTTTATATTCAATTATTTATACAAATTCAGTCAGGGGTAGATTTTTCTTCTAGCCTAATCTCTCAATTTCCGTTCACATGATCCTCCTGTGTCTCGGCCTGGCATGTACTCACTCTGTGAATGGATTGTGCTCCGTCGGTACCCTGGGAGACCGATGAGTTGGTCGCTGGCAGCATTTGTCATTCTGGCAGGTGTGCTGAACAGCTCCATAGACACGGGCTGCGCAGGGTGAGTGCTGGAGAGGTTTGGATGGGAGCGAGCTGAGGCCAGGCTGTAGAAAGTCTCGTCGCCCTCAGCGCATCCTGGGGTTTTCTGCAGAGCAGGGTTCAACTATCACTCATGGTTACAATAACAGTGCGGTGGGAATATTTCCAAAGGACAAGGTGAAAGTTAAATTCATGAAGTGCATTGACCACAGTAGATGTACACAAATTTGTGTAATCATTAAAAACTAAGAAAAGCTTACAGCTGTACAGCTGAGCTCTGAAAATTAATTCCAACCTCATCACCATATCCTCAACCTTTGTGACAGAGTGACAAAGTAGCCAGTAAGGATGACAATTCAGAGTCATTAACAGTGTGTGCTTTGTTGTGAGCATTCAAAACATGCATTGTGCTTGTGAGTGTCCTCCACCTGGGTCAAGGTGATGTTTATAACCTGCGTGGTCCTGCGTCTCTTGACTGAAGAAGTTGGATTTTTGAGAGCTGAATCCTGTTCCATTCTGTTCTCTGTGCTGGTCCTGCACAATGAAAAAGAGAGCATGAACACATTAATAAATAGTTTCTAAAGCAGAGTGTGGGCCCAGAAGGAAACTCCCACTATACTGTGAAATACCTGTTAGTCTTTCTGGTGTTTATAGGCGTGAAGTAGAGCGTCTCCAGCGACTCAGTCTGAAGACCCCTCCGTTTAGCTGCCAAGCGCTCAGAGCTGCGAACAAGTGGTGTGCTGGATTCGTCAGGTGCCGAAAGTTTCCTGTGAAGAGTTTTGCGCAAGATTACAATCACCTCGGACCCTTTTTTTCATCATTTAGGGTTTGCTTTTTCAAGTTTTGTTGCTGGACTTCTTGTTTGTGCAGGAGTCCCTGGATCATGTGGCTGCTAGGTGGGAGGAACGTTACCTTGTGTTGTTCAGAGAGTCCTCCAGGGAGCTCTGGTCCAGGCTGTCAGAGCTCACAGCTCTCGTCACCCCGCCCTGAATGCTTGAGTGTGTGTCGGGAACATCCAAGTAACACAACTCTGTTGCAATTCCTTTTTTACCATGAATCTTGCTGTGCATCTGCATGTTATGGTCAGCAAAGGTCAACTAAATGAAAACAAAGGGAAAGAGATCTGTGCTAAATGTGGGGAAGCTGTGCATCTTAGTGAGAATGTGTGTTAATGCTCACTACTCAATGCTGCTCATGCTTCAAAGTTAAATAAAATAACAACCTGTGCTTTCAAACTGGCCACCCTCTCAAGGAGGTTCTTCTCGTTGGTTTGGGCTTTCTCCAAATCCCGCTGCAGCAGCTTGTTCTCCATGGTGACTGTCTTTACTTCACACTCTTTAACCTCTAAGGAGTGCTTGAGCTCAGTCACTTCCTGTTGGCTCTGCTGGAGAAGCTCCTTCTTGCTATTGTAGTGATTCACTGCTTTCTCCATCTGCGCCACAGGGACGATAAATCCGGTATTATAGTCACAAAACAAAGCAGATCAATCAAAATCTATCAAAATAAATAATCATTTTGATTTTTATCGCTTTGAGTTGTTGTGTATTGTAGCCACACTGACCTGTGCCTTGTAGTGTTCTACAGCCTCTGATTTAGCTGAGAGCTGTTCCTGCAGTTCCCTCTTAAGCGCTTCATCCTCTTCAGCTTTTTCATTTGCATTTAGGAGCTTCTCTTTCTCCTTTTTCAGAATTTGGAGCTCCTGCTGCAGCGCAGATTCCAGTTTGCGGGAGGTTGCGTTCTCCCTCTCTGTAGCCTGCTTGGCTTGAGCAAGTCTCTCCTTCTCCAAGGCCATGACCTTGAGCTGTTTCTCCAGACCTTTCTGATCAGTTTCTGCCTGCTGTATCCTGGTCAGGAGCTCTTGTTTTTCCTGAATGAGAGCCTCTTTTTCCCTGAGGGTTATAGCTTGCAACGCTTCCACACCCTCCTTCAGCCGGAGGTCTGCAGCATGTGTGTCTTTGTGCTGGTTGAGCTCAGAGTTAAATGAAACAAGCTGCTGCTGGAGGCGGTCGATCTGCTGAGAGGATTCCTGTTGAGTTTTACATAAAATTTCCTCCTTAGCTGAAAGTTCTAGAGAAATGATTTTCACATCTCCTTTCAGACCCTGGATCTCACGTTGAAGAACGTCCGTTTGTTTGATGCTCTCCTCCCTGATCTCAGACAAAATTCTCTCCTTGACTTCAGCGTCCTCTCTCGCCTTTTGCAATAGGTTAGCTTGGACAGTGAGCTCCTCTCTGAGGCTGGTGACATTCTGACTTACTTTTAGTTTCTGCATCTCCTCTTCACGTTGAGCTAACACAGTTTCCTTGGCCTGCAGATCCTCTTCAACCTTGCTAAGTGAGACAGTAAGGCACACTACCCGTTCCTTCAAACACTGGATCTCTAGGTTTAGTGAGTGTGACTGCTCTGAACTTTGATTTTTCAATATGCCCAACTGTTCCTCCTTAGCTTGGATCTCCTCCCTCATGTTCCTCACTTGATCTTCAGAGACAGACAGTTGTTCCTGCAGAAGCTCCTTCTGATGTGAACTCTCATGCTCCTGCCTCTTCAGCAGAGCCACTTGTATCTGGATCTTTTCTTCAGCCTTTGTGAGCGAGTCAACCGCACTGTCACGTTGGGTTTTCAGACACGAGATCTCTTGCTGAAGCTTTTCAGAATGTGTGGTTCCATCTTGTGCCAGTGTGACCAGTTGTTGCTCTTTAGCCTGGATCTGTTCTCCAAGTCCTCTCATCTCCTCTTCAGAAGTTTCCATCAGGTTTTGATATTTTTCTTTTACCTGAGAAATCTCTGAATCCCTCTGAGACAGCAGGTTCTCCTTCTCCTGAACATGTTGTATTGCAGTCTTCAGTGATCCACTCAAACCTCCGACCTGATCCCTCAGAGACTGGATCTCAGTTTGGAGCACTTCTGACTCCTTGCAGCTCTCAACCTTTACTGCATCTACCTCATCCTCTTTAGATTGAATTTCTGCCTTCAGCTGATTTACTTTCTCCTCAAGGACTGCACTGTGCTGTTTAAGAGCTTCAATCTGCAGAGTGCTTTGCTGCTCCTGCTTGGCATTAAGATCAACTTTGGCTTTAACCTGGTCTTTGGCATCTTCAATAGAATCACTCATGCTTTTGATCTGCTTCTTCAGCCCTTCAATCTCTTGCTGGAGCAGGTCAGAGTGTGTAGAAGTCTCACACTTTAGCTGACTCAGCAGCTCCTCCCGGGAACCAATCTCTGCATTCAGCCTCTTCACTTCATCTTGTGAAGCTACCATCTGTGCCCGCTGGGCCTCCATGTGCTGGGTGTTCTGCAGTTGCTGTTCGGCAAATAGAATCTCCTTGGATTGCAAAGTCTCCTCAACAGATTTCAATGAGCAACTAAGATCTTCCACTTGTTTCTTTAAATCACCAATCTCTTGTTGCAGTAATTCTGACTGCTCTGAACTTTGATTTTTCAATATGCCCATCTGTTCCTCTTTAGCTTGGATCTCCTCCCTCATGTTCCTCACTTGATCTTCAGAGACAGACAGTTGTTCCTGCAGAAGCTCCTTCTGATGTGAACTCTCATGCTCCTGCCTCTTCAGCAGAGCCACTTGTATCTGGATCTTTTCTTCAGCCTTTGTGAGCGAGTCAACCGCACTGTCACGTTGGGTTTTCAGACACGAGATCTCTTGCTGAAGCTTTTCAGAATGTGTGGTTCCATCTTGTGCCAGTGTGACCAGTTGTTGCTCTTTAGCCTGGATCTGTTCTCCAAGTCCTCTCATCTCCTCTTCAGAAGTTTCCATCAGGTTTTGATATTTTTCTTTTACCTGAGAAATCTCTGAATCCCTCTGAGACAGCAGGTTCTCCTTCTCCTGAACATGTTGTATTGCAGTCTTCAGTGATCCACTCAAACCTCCGACCTGATCCCTCAGAGACTGGATCTCAGTTTGGAGCACTTCTGACTCCTTGCAGCTCTCAACCTTTACTGCATCTACCTCATCCTCTTTAGATTGAATTTCTGCCTTCAGCTGATTTACTTTCTCCTCAAGGACTGCACTGTGCTGTTTAAGAGCTTCAATCTGCAGAGTGCTTTGCTGCTCCTGCTTGGCATTCAGATCATCTTTGGCTTTAACCTGGTCTTTGGCATCATCAAGAGAATCACTCATGCTTTTGATCTGCTTCTTCAGCCCTTCAATCTCCTGCTGGAGCAGGTCAGAGTGTGTAGATGTCTCACATTTCAGCTGACTCAGCAGCTCCTCCCGGGAACTAATATCTGCATTCAGCCTCTTCACTTCATCTTGTGAAGCTACCATCTGTGCCCGCTGGGCCTCCATGTGCTGGGTGTTCTGCAGTTGCTGTTCGGCAAATAGAATCTCCTTGGATTGCAAAGTCTCCTCAACAGATTTCAGTGAGCAACTAAGATCCTCCACTTGTTTCTTTAAATCACCAATCTCTTGTTGCAGTAATTCTGACTGCTCTGAACTTTGATTTTTCAATATGCCCATCTGTTCCTCTTTAGCATGGATCTCCTCCATCGTGCTCCTCACCTGATCTTCAGAGACAGACAGCTGTTGCTGCAGAAGCTCCTTCTGATGTGAACTCTCCTTCTCCTGCTTGTCGAGCATCACCAGCTGAGCCTGAACCTGCTGTGCAGACTTTGTGAGAGACTCCTTCAGATTTTCAACTTGGCCTTTGAGGCATTTAATCTCTTCCTTCAGCAACCCAGACTGATGAGAGCTGTCGTTCTCCAATGTTACAAGTTGCTCGTTTTTAACCTGTATTTCTGCATGGAGTTTCTGGACCTCCTCTTCACAGGTCGCTACCTGCTGTTGGAGCCGCTCCCTTTCCTCAGTGTTCTCTTGTTGGGTTTTAGCCAGTAGGTCTTGCTTAACTTGAATCTCATGCTCGGCTTGTTTGAGAGATGAGTTTAGGTCTTTCACTTGAGCCATCATGGTCTGGATTTTGTCTTGAAGAACTTCTTGCTCGTTAGACTTCTCCAGAAGTATTTTAGCAAGTGTTTCCTCTTTGGCTTGGATTTCCTCTTTGATTATTTTGGCTTCATCTGTGAGAACATGGACTTCATCTTTGAGACTGTTAATGTGTTGGTCTCTGTCAGCCAAGAGAGAGCTGGCAGCAGATAACTTTGTCTCCAGATCTTTCACCTTTTCTTCAGTCTGGTGGAGAAGGTCTTCTCTCTCTCTCTTCATTTCTTTCAGTCTTTCGATTTCTTGCTCACATGCAGCGACATGCTCTTGCAGCCTCGTCGCCTGCTCGGCTTTCTGCTGCTCGACTTGGTCAAGTTTATGTTTGAGCTCTTGGATCTCTTTGTGAAGGGCTGCTCTCTGCTCAGTGATCTCTGTTTGCATTTTCTCAAAAAGTTCATCCTTGGCTTGAATCATTTCCTCCATTTGGGATTTCTGTTGCTGCAGGAGCTCTTTATGTTGAGTGATTTCTTGTTGGTACTCTGCCAGCTGATGTGATTTGGTCTGAATCTCCACCTCTGCCTGTTTCAGGGAGTTAAATGTGCTGTCAAGCTCACTCCTCAACTCGTTGATCTCAGTCTCCAAGGATTCTCTCTGGTGGTTTAAGAAAGAAGACAATTGACACAGATTCAAAACAGAAAAATCTATTTAAATCAACTGGGATTTAACTTTACCAATATCTGATTCATCATAAACGTTTACCTCCATCACAGGCCCCATATTCTCTCCTACGTCCTCTTTAGTGGCTTTGCTTATTTCATCCTCCAAACAGGAAATCTTTCCCTGAAGGATCTGAATTTGTTCTGACAGGAGCTCCTGAGCAACAAAAAGCACAACACAGGATATTAAAACTCTTCTTGGTCTCACATTAGTTTCTACACCCCCTCCAATGGAAGATTATGTTCTACCTTTTGAGCAGTAGCTTGATTGAGTTCACTCTGTAAGTGGCTTGTTTGGTTTTGCCAGTCCTCCTCATTTGATGCTTGACTTTGTGTCAGTCGGCCAACTTCTGCCTCGAAGATGGCCAGCTGTGAACACATTGCTCTCATCTGGAAAATAGGAAAATAAAGCTTTTATTGTCGTTCAACAGCAAAGGTTTTGATCTCATTATTTATACATCAGGATTATTAACAAATCACAGCTAAGCAGAAATCAGATTCAAACACCCAGTATGACAGAGTCTGAGACACGGATACAATTTTAGTTATAATTTAGTTCCCCTTAGTTACCATTACAAAATATACACAAAGATTTGTTGTAATGAGTAAAGCATTCAAAGAAGCACAAAGACTACTTGGGGGAAAAAAAGAAGCTTGTATATATATATATAAACTGTTGAAAAATGTCATTTGCATAAAAAGAGCCCATGGCAACTGTGACATGTGATGCTGGGTAATGCAATGTGCATGTGAGCTCAAGAATTCGTTCTTTATACTCTCATGGATAATTACTGAATGACTGTTATAGGACTTCTCTCCCAAGTTATAGGTGAAAGATTAACTAGTCTCATTACCTGAGAAGAGAGGACACCATTTTCTTCTGTCAGGTCATCCACCTTACGCTCCATAAGAGAGGATGTACTCTTCAGGTCTTTGTTATTCATCAATATCTCCTTAAAACGCACTTGTAACCTTGGGGGGGGAAACAAATCAGTTTCTTCATCACTTTTACACTAAATTCTCAATGTTACACTATGATACATTTAGAATATGAAAAAAATAAGAAAATCATACGTGTGGTTCTTGGTCTCAAGATCATTGATCTGCTCCCTGGTAACCTCCTCCTGATTACCGTACTCTTCTTTCAACTTATCCAGACGATATTGTAGCTGGTTAACATGAGACTCTGAAGAAAAACAACAGTTGAGTTTTACTTAAAGGAAATAAAACACAAATAAAAATGACACTGAGATAAAGGTTGTCATAGATTTTGAATGTGGTACCTTTCTGCGAAATGAGTGCGAGTTTGCTGGCCAGCTCCCTTTCCAACCCATCTCTGTAATCTCTCTCCTTTATCATCTGACGCTGCATCATCCTCACCTGAAATTTAGGTGTGTTCATAATATCCTGGAGTGGAGACTTGCTGTGGGAATAAAAGCAGATCAGCCATATTTAAATTTTAATGCTGCCACATTTGATAAGCTCTCTCTTGAATCAATTCAAAGTGCCAACCTCACCTCACTGAGGAAGAAGCCACAGTGTGCATGTCCACAAATGTGATTTTTTGCGTGCGGTGGAATACAGGAGAATCGTCATCTGACAGCGAGGATATTGTAGACACGTTGGAGGTAGAGGTGGTTGTTGATCGCTCAAATATATCACGGGAGACCGGCAAATCTTAAATACAGAGCAAGAGGCCTGTCAACTTCACAGATTTATGTGAAATATAAATCAGGTTTGCATTATGGCATGAGACAATAGAGGAAGTATACTTTACTTACGTCTCTTTGCTAAATAGGCGTCAATCCTATTGCTCAGATAAACACAGTCTTCGCTCTCCATCACAAAGGAACCAGTCAGGTTTGCTATCTCACGCTAGCAGATAGAAATGGGAACATGAGTTGACACAGTTAAATTGCAGCAGAACACTTCAGCAAATTAATCTCAAGAATTTAAAAGTTATCCGCTCACCTCCACATCACACTCCAGCATGTTCAGAGTGCAGCGGTCATTCATCATGTCATAATATACAAGCAACAGCAGCACCTGGTGATATAACACAAACAATGGATCAAAATGTGCCTGTGCTTAAGCTTGGTTTGTGTGTTGTGTTTTGTCTTGTACCTTTGCAATTTCTATTGTAAGATTGATGCCATTTCTTATGTTGCCCAGAGAGAGTGACGCGCCTTTGTCTGCACTAAATCTGCAATCACCTGGAAAAAAAAAAGGAGAGACATGTTCATGCTCAGAAGCCACGATCGTTCAGTGCTGACAGTGTGAATGTGTGAACGGCTGGAACAGAGCTGAAGTCACTGACCACACCCATCAGTGTTGGGTGTGGCTGAAGGTAGATTTTAAATTTCAAACAGAAGATGTTAGTAAACGCAGAGCCTGGGAGGGAGTTAATATTTACATCTAAAAACACATCACGCTTGTTTGCCGTTTAGTCAGACGAAAAGATAAAGATGGGTTTTCCACGATTTGCAGTGAGCACAGTTCTGAAACACGTTAGGTCTTTGTGAGCATAAAGACTGAAATCAGCGGGAAGAAGGAAAGGTCCGTCACTCTAGAATAATAAAATGGGGTTATAGCTGATTTAGGTGAAGATGACAAAGGAGGTGAAGACACTCACTCTCGAGAAACTCTGCTATGAGATTAAACCGGTCCTCAGTGGAATGACTGTCACAGGGGCTGGATTGCGTTTTCCTGAAATGGCACAAAGACAAAACAACAGTAATGTGGTTACAGTGAGTACAGAAGTCTTGCTTAGAGCTGCCCTGTATATTCAATGGCCCTCCGTGTTTACACAGAGTAGGCATTTCAACACTCGGTGCTCGAACTTACAGCATGTGAATCACTTTCAGAAACAATGAGCCATCTTGTAGATCGTCTACGGCGATTTCTCGGTCAGACAGTTTGATGCTGTTGACCTGTAAAATGTTTAAAACTCGAGCTCAATACAACCGCAGCAACTTAACACAAATCAACATTGACTATGTTAGTAATATCTATATGGACTTACCCAGCAGAGAAGAGCCTTCACACCCAGGTTTATCGTCATTCTGGCTGACCGTTTATCTCAAGGGGGTTTCAACCTAGAGGAGGAAGAAAAGGAGCTAGTGTTGCTAAGCTAGCAAGAAAACAACAACAGCTAACTTGTCCTTAAGGTTAAAATGTCTCGCTTTAGTGACTCACCATGGAAGGAAAACGCTGGAGCCACTTTTCCGTGTTTGTGTTCTTCCTCTGAAGAGGAGAGCGACTTTTTCCTGAGAGCACACGGAGGAGCTTCAGCTGTAAACAGTCCAGGATATTCAAAAGCGCTACACAGGTTGAACTAGCCAATCCGCTCTCACGTATCGACGCGTCAGGAAAATGGGCGAATCTGATTGGTTTAGATTCTGTGACGGCAACTGGAAAGGGTGCGCTCGTTATTAACACCGGAGTGATCGGCCCGGAGAGCGGAGGAGAGGCTAAAATACATTTTCAATATTTACATGGTCTTTGCAGACATTTAACATTAAAAGTATTTTAAATATTTAAGTTAATGTTTAATTTCTTATTACGTTGGAGAATTATATCATTGTTATGGTTGCTGGGAGCCGACTCCGCCAATCTGGTGTAAACCGGTTTACAAATCCAGTAAACACAAAACCTGTCCCAAGGGCTCCCTCGGTCATAGGATAAAATGTGACATAGACAAAATTTGAATTAGCTGATCTGCATTTATTAGAGTTTGACATTGTGAATCATTTTACTGCGTACAATTCAGCTGACATGCATTTAAATTGTGTATTTTAACTACAAGTTCCATGAGGTACCTGTCCTGTCTCCTTGGAAACGTTTTGTGTCTCCTGCAGGTAACTGCAGTAAATAATCCAGCTCTGCAGCTCCCTGTAGGTGAGTGTGATGGGCATTCATTACAATACGACATTAACCAACCAATTATCGATATGACTGATTAGTTCATTCCTCTGTTGCAGTTTATAAACATGCGTGTGCAACAATATTAAATTAGCCAATAAGAAGCGTTTATTTTGTTCAGTTACCGTCTGTAATTGATGACGTCACTGTGCTCCCTCAGGTGAGTGTTTTTCCACAGGTGACACCATGTACGGAGCTCCAGTGGATTTATCTTATAAACGGATTTGCTGTCTGGGAGGTAATGCACTGTCATATTTAATATCTCAATATAATTGGAAGCAGCAATAGTAATTCAACAAAAGTGTAATATATAGAGAGAGATTATTGTGTAACAGATCATTCCAATATTATATTTAACACTCATATCAAATCTTTATCTTGATTATTTTTGGCTTTTGCTCTTTAAACTATTTCCTATCTCCTCATTGTATTAATGTATGTAGTTGTTTTTAATAAAATATAGATTCCATTGTTCCTTCCTAATAAAAGACAGAATTCACAGATTAAAGTCCATCATAACCAAACTCATTCATCATATTTCTGTATGTTAAATGGATTGGAATAGTTTCCCTTGAAGCACAGCTTGTCCCTGATATACTGTGGCATTAGAACAAACTATTGATTAACTATTATGACTGTTGTTGATACTGACATTTCTCTCTTGTGGTCTCAGACATCTGGATAGAAGAACCCAGAAGTGGCCTGCGACCAATAAAGAGAAATTCAGAGAAGAAGTACCAAAGCCGCTCTCTGCGTCTCAATAACAACAACATTTCTGACCTCAGTGACCTCCAGGGTTCCATTTGCCACTTCCTGGCTGAGCCATTACAGCTGGCCTGGCTGGACCTTTCATTCAACAGAATCACACACATAGACCATGTGAGATCTCCTTTTACTTCCTGTTCCAAAACAGAGATGCAGTGTGCGGCGAAAGAAAAAAATATGTGCATGTGCATCTGCAGACTGGGTGAATATGCTTGCCTGTGTTCCAGGTTTTGTGTGAGCTGCGTGAGCTGCGTGTGCTGTATCTTCATGGTAACAGCATTTTCATCCTGTCGGAGGTGGACAGACTGGGAGCGCTGCCGCATCTACACACCCTCACTCTACATGGAAATGCCATAGAAGCGAATAAAGCTTACAGGTGGAACATGAATTTTAAAAAATGAACCTGAGTGCACTTCTACAACCCTTTCTCTGAGGTTGTTTTTCATAAGAACGTGACATTATTTAGACTAGTGACCACAACACTCACAGCTGTGGGCAGTTTGCTGAGAACCGAACAAAGAATAAAATGTCTTGTCAATCACTTCAGAGATGTAGAGGGAGAGACAGCTCCTCTGTAAGAGGAGTAAGGTTACATTGTGAATGTCTGGCAAAGTATGTAGGTGCATAACATCGCAACAGGTGTTTAAATGCAGACCAAGCTCATATTACACTTCCTAGTCTGCGTAGCAACACTGCTCGCTCACACACTCACTCACAGCAAGTGGTTTCCAGTGACCTTTCGAATAAGTGATAACACACTTTATGGTATGTATAGCACCACTACTGTAATAATTATTAATTAATATTAATATTAATTAATGTTTCAGCCTCGAGATAAGAAGTCATCAGATCCAGGATTATTATTTTCTTTATCATTTCTGATTATTAGAGTATATTTCATGGATCTATTTAAATCAGGGGAATTTAATTGACATTTCATTAAGGGACTTCTGGAGGCATATATGATCTACTTTGTACTTTGTATATTTGAAAACAGTCACATTGAATGTTTCTGCAATGACACATAAAAAGAACATTAGCTCTGCAGTACATGTATATAAATATGTCTCTTTTTGTTTTAAGGAATCGTGTGATTTCTGCTCTGCCTCAGTTAAAGACGATGGACTTCAGCTCTGTGACGCGGCAGGACAGAGTCATGGCAAATATCTGGCATCACAGCTACAACCGCAGGAATATCAAACACCCTCTCCAGTGACTGGTGGCTCAGCTCCACCACCATAACATGTACTCCCTATCCACTGTCAAAAACGTTTGAATGTTCAATTTATTGTGTAAACTAATCTCATTTGAATCTCACATCAGTGTCAATTAAATTATACCAGATACAACAGTAAGTGACTCTGCTGCTTTATATGGATGTCAATATCTTCTAATAAGGAATAACAAGGGCTTATGTTGAAAGTCTTTAATGAATTAATTAAACCCCCAAAAAACAAACAACACAAAACCAAAATTTTAAAACTTTTTGGTACTAGCCTAAGATATTACAAACATATTTCAGGTAGTATAACACATCTGAGTTACAAACAAAACAGAAAAAATAAACCCCTTGCAAAAAAAGAAGCTCAAATCATTTGCATGGTTGAAATAATCACAGCCTTGCAGATCATCCCTTTAGAGTCAAGAGCGGCTCAACATGCTCCCTGCCCAGGCATACAGTCACATGCTCTCCTCCACAGAGCAATTATACATTTAAAACACAAATAAATAATCACAAAAAAGGGGTTTGGATCATTTTATCTGCTGCGGTACTTAGATTGTTGATGCCCCCCCCCCCCACACACTGCTACAATGGTTAGTTTCTTAATATTATGAACAACTCATATTACAATCTGCAGCAAAAAGAAAAGCTATTCAGGCCATAAAAGTGTTGTTTTCATAAAAACGTTTTTGTTAACTCCTCAAGAACTATAGAGCCAATCCTGACCGATGAACACTCTACAAAAAGAGGAACTTCATACAATCCATCATCCGGTCTTTATATTCAAATCAGAAAAGTCTGTACAAAGAAGGCATGGATATATAGTATCTGCCCCTACATCCTTCACACAGCCACCCCTTCATTTCTGTATACCTGCTATCAAATAAGAGAAAGATTTCATTTAGCGATTCAATGTTTAATGCGGAGGACAAATTACTGTCTGTAAACGTGAGAGCTCGAGCCCTATGAAAGCACAGTCCTTTCAGACCCCTGTGGTGTTAGAAGGGCTACCCAGCAGCCACCCTGCTTGCATCCTCACCACACTACAGATCACACAGTGGACAACTAATCACCAACCTATCATGACTCCCCGCCAGTTTTTAGAAACGATTCAAGTGAAATGTCAATGAATTAACTCAGGCCAGGTTCGCTCACCATTTCCTGTTGATGCAGGGACAGCAGATTACCGTGGGGTGTTTAATCTGACCAGTGAGCATCAGGACTACAGTAGTACAACCTCCTTAATTATGACAACATCATCTCAATCCCAAAAGAAAAACAGATTCTCATAATTCCTTTCTCATTTTTTAAACTTATCTTGCTGTGTGAGCAGAAACACTGAGGAATGGGCAGTTTCCTCCCAGGATTATTGAACAGAGTGCAAACTTTAAGCTATGTTTCTTTTTTTTTATCCTAGTAAATGGTTTAACTATTCCACCACTGCACTTGCACCTATGGGACATGGATGATTCCCATTGTTTTGGGTCACGAGATGAATTGTTTATCTGGTTCCATTGGAGATTCTATATAAGTATATACAGCCAATGCTTTGTGCCAAAATATCCTACCTACAACATTCTCCCATGCCTCCAAATAACAGTCTGGGGTGCAGAGCTAGCATTGCTCGCCTAAGTGTGGGCAAGAGGAAACTTACAAAATAAAGACAACCATTTAAAAAGATGAGAAAAGGATGAATGATTTTTGTTTTCCTTAACCGGTTCTGTCAAAGCCTCTAACCACACTTACACACAGAGGCTCATTGACCCAAATCCTACATCATCTCTGTCTTTGTTAGAGGAATAGCTAAAAGAGCACAAGGACCAAGATGCTTTAATTAAAGGATGAGGATGCAGGAGTGACACAGAGAGGGCAGGATGGGAGGAACAAGAATGCAGGCCAGAGTTGCAGAATCAGGGAATGGCAAACTGGACCACCAGTTCTTCTTTAGCATCCACTTTGATCTGAGAGATTGCACTGTAAGCATAGGCTGCGATCTTGGATACCTGTAGAGAAAGAGGAAGACAGATTTCATGAGTGTACCGAAGAGAAAAAAAAAGCTAAAAAATTACACTAAACAAGAAAACAGTGAACACAAATAGCAGCAAAAGAATGGCATTAATGGCATGTCAAGGCGAGTGCAGGAAACAAATGCCATCAGAACTTATGTGGGTCCTACAAAGTATGATTACCTGCTGCACATCTGAATACGGCACCAGGTCACTAGCAAGCACTTGGTGGGGCTGGCTGGTGAGCGAGGGCAGAGTGAGGGCTTTCTTCTGGGACAGACTGTTGCTCAGCACAGCCAGCTTCGTACTGAAAACAAGAGAGGAGAAGCAGAAAAGCAGAACCTTACAGGAGCTGTTGAGAAACACATCACCTTCCTGGTGCTCTGTTTAATCTGAACCTGAATTATATCTTAAACATAGCTGCAGTGTCTGGTAGGAACCACCACACTACCACTAGGTGTCACTGGATCTGAAGTATATACAAAAGAAGAAATACAATTTTTTGGTTAAATCACTTCCCTCATCAACTTCTTGAGCAGTTGACTTCATGTGAAAGTAAAACAGCATTTGCGACATTTTTTTCTTTCTACCCACAACAAATGTGTGTTAGATACTTCTGTATATACTGCAGAGATGTCGCACTAA
Source organism: Pseudorhombus dupliciocellatus (assembly GCA_016785235.1). NCBI lineage: Eukaryota > Metazoa > Chordata > Actinopteri > Pleuronectiformes > Paralichthyidae > Pseudorhombus > Pseudorhombus dupliciocellatus. The sequence goes on from JAFBJW010000226.1 coordinate 1,705,185, forward strand.
CTACTCGGCCTTAGGTTATCTGACGAAAGTCTCAATAAGCTGAATTACTTTAATTGGGTGAAATAACCAAATACACACCCTCCTAAAACATCTGGAACACAAGTGAAGCTAAATATCTTGTAAACTTAAGAATCTTATGACATGGCTATAATATACTTGAAAGCGTCCACACCCTTACCATTTATAGGAAAAACACTGCAAAGTGCAACACCCTTCCAGAAAAATCATTACCCTGCATCCCAGCCTTGTACCTGTATTGCCGAGCTTTGTCCATGTATTCATGCTGCTCCATCACGACAGAGTCAGCTGCTGAGACATCGATGATGTTCCTGACAGAAAGGACACAGTGGCGCGTTTATGAAAGCACCAGATGATTTTCATTATCAGGGAACACACTGACTTGAACGCATTCATGGTCGCACAAATGAACAACTTACTGTGCCGTCTTGTGGAGGATGGATGTGAGGAGGGCCTGTTCATCTGGCCGCGCTGAGGGGACACTGGTGGTGATCCAGTCGGTCCCATTATGGGGTTTGATGACCGGGTTGGGGTGGGGGATCAGCGGCTTGCGTTCAGGGTCCTAGAGAATTTGACACGACATTTCAACATGAAACCACTTACACAACCACTCATTCTCTCCATATAGGACTAGGCCTGACCAACAGTGGCTGAGATTACGGTCCAACACAAAGAATACTGGATTAATGTAGTCACTAGAACTCAAACAAACAAATCTTGGCCATGGTGAACTGCATTTACAAAACAATGGAAATAGGAATAACAGACTAGTTTGAGTGTTAGTTTCCACTGTGCTTCTGCAGCTAAAAATGAGGAAACTCTTCAGCAGGGAAAACCTCGAACTGCTTCCTTCAATCAAAAATAGCCAGGGATGAAATACAGAACAACAGACACGCTGGACTTCAGTGGCTTTGGCATCTTCACGTCACAACCGGGTGTTCGACGTAATCCACAACTTCCCTGTCCAGATTGGTCCCACAAAGAGGCATTTACTGCCATGTTCTTCACCTTGTACTGAGAACTAGTGTCTGTGTGTGTAGTTACATTCTTCACACGCAGGTCTATGGCTGCTCTTCATCAATGATTGTTATTCCCCTTCGCTTCCAACTTCTGAAGCTGCTTAGCACCAGGCCATAGCCGAGGACTTCGGCTAGTTAGCTAAGTCTGAGTTTACAGTCAAATATCCCTTCAACAAACACGACGAAAACTCAACTCAAAACCCAGACACCCTCTCTAACCATGTAATCTATTAAGGAAACATATCGGATGAACAATATCACATCACGTGGAGTTTTTCTTGATGACCTATCCCTTATGTGTCGGGACAGTGTTAGCCAGCTAGCGGCTAGCAGCTACCTGCTCTGTGGTCTCGTTCTCGCTGCTGTAACAGCAACCCATGGCAGCGTCCGAGGGCCGAAGCGACACAAGCCCAGCTCCGCTGTTCTCCGTCAGAAACGAGCCGTGACTTCTTCTTCTTCTTCTCCTCCTCAGGAAACATAAAACTTCTCCACGGCGAGACTCAGTTCGAGCTTCATCCAGAGGTTGGAGACCCGCTGTCAACAGCAGACGAGCTATCACATGACAGCGGAGGTGGTGCAACAACACAAACTGACACTTCCGGTGGTGGTGAAGCGACTCACGTGAGGCGGCTGGAATTCAAACGTGAGTGTTGGCAGGGGAATAAATAAGTTGAGGAAGAAAATAATAAAAACACATTCTCAATACCCAAGTGCAATTGTGAAAACTGCTTGAATCCATTGAGAGAAGTTAAGAAGTGAAGTTGATTTGGTAACGGGTTGAGTCCCAAAATCTAGAGTGAATATTTCTGCTGGTAGTTTGGAGGGTTTGATACCGGTTGCGTGTATATTGAATGCAGGACACAGCCCTCACCCATGTACCACCATGTAACCCAATTGTCTCTTTAGTTGCATGGGGCGGTGGTGGAGCTCTGCTATTGACACCACTCGGTATGAGAAACTGAAACACTGTACTCTGGACCTATAGGAAATGACATCATTGCACATCATGGGAACCGGACAACGATTTCAGTGACATAGGAAAACAATTGCAAGCTGTTTAAATAAATTATAGGCTATGTGACTGAGCAGAAGGAATGAGACAGCAGCAGCACAGGGTTGAGGGCAACAGGATGAGGCTTGTTGCTGTGGCAGTCTCCATTGAAAAAGATGAAAGCGTCTGCTACACCCTCCAGCTGAGGATGATGACAGAGCAGCACACACTGCTGCAGATGCACTTAATTTCCATTCCATCCTGTCCCAATTGTGACAGGTAACGTTTGTCAAAACACAGAATCACTCTCCTTTTGTCACATGAGGAACTTCTGGACTCATTTCCTTTCAAACACAAGCAAACGCTATGGAAACATTTCTCCCCCAATCAAACATAAAAACTTAAGGGTAATACTGATTCAAGTTTGTTAGCATTTTGCTTATTTATATTTCAGGTTGAAAGGCTAGACTGCAAATGAAGCCTAAAAAATAAAATTGCCTGCATTGATTATTAAATCTAGAGAGTAAGGGTTGAAAGATGGACCACGATCAACACAATGCTGATTTGCACTTTCATCATAACACATTACACAACAATAATACTCAGACTCACACACTGACTTCTTTGTTTTAAGTGACTGAATGTCTGACTTCCCTTTTGAGACCTTAATGTATGTCTCTTTGTAAATATCCTCATGTCAGCACCGTCACACTGTACTGTAATGTACTTTGTCAACATTGGACATATTTCTATTTTTGTAGTTCTGTGTGTGTATTTTTGTACTTATTTATTACCCTATGCTGGGTATGACCTAATGAAGGATCAACTTTGTCTCATGTAATCTAATCTCATTCTGTTTCGTATGATCTTCTCTGCTATTTATCTTGTATTTATCTCATCCAGGACTGAGACAATCTCTAGTCTATTGCAGTAGTCAGTATATGACTGTGGCTTGTTTTACTCTGGGACATTTGTCCTTACGGGACAGAGTGAGTGACACAGTTTCCAGTTCCCCTCACACGGCTGCAGAAACACTCTGTGCCCGGCGGACTGCGGGGAGGTGTGGAGGCAGACGCCAGTCTGATGGGCCGGGGTGGTGATGACTGGGAGGCGCCTGCCCTCTCATTTACCCCCCGTTTCCTCCACACCTCTTTGTTTACACCTACAGGCAGATCAAGTCCCGACAGACGGAGGAGCAGCTCCTCAGACCTCCCTCTCGTCTCTGCGGATCAACCACCATGAGGGTGTTGCTGCTCGGCCTCCTCGCTGTGCTCTGTGGAGCCTCTGACACCGTGGTTCCGGCCCAGCTGGGGCCGCCGTCCCTCGGCTTCAGCTCGTCGGTGCGCTCGGTGTGCAAGCCCATCCCCAGCACCCTGTCTCTGTGCCACGGGATCGGCTACAGGAACATGCGGGTCCCCAACCTGCTGGGCCACGACTCGCTGCGGGAGGCCCAGCAGCAGTCGGCGGCCTGGCTGCCGCTCGTCTCCAAGCTGTGCCACCGGGACACCAAGAAGTTCCTGTGCTCGCTGTTCGCCCCGGTGTGTCTGCCGGAGCTCTCCGGGCCCGTCAGCCCCTGCAGGAGCATGTGCGAGGCCGTGCGCGACGGTTGCGTGCCCGTGATGAGCGCGTTCGGGTTCCCGTGGCCCGAGATGTTCAACTGCAGCCGGTTCCCGCGCGCCACCGAGCTGTGTATCCCGGCAACCGGAGAGCGCGAGGGGCGGACCGAGGAGGAGGTGAAGCACGAGGAGGCGCTGAAAGGTGAGCGATGGACGGCGGTGCTGTCCACTGACAACAGGAGAAACGACTCATCGCTTTGTCTCTCAACTGTGCTCTCTCTCTCTATCAAAACATATGATGTCCATTAAATATTCGTCACAGTCTCTTAAAATCAGAAGCTGGATCAAGTGTTTTGCATGTTCTCATAATGGTTTATAAGTTGTTCTAAATAGTTGCACAATCAACTTTTCTAGTTTCAATAACTGTATGTCAGCTCAAGCCTTCGAGTTGTGGAAGCGTGTACCTTTCCACTGTACAACAGCAACACAATTATGTTATTATGTGCAGGCGCTGCACATTTTTGTCTAATGCACAAATTACAGTGTGAGTGAAATTAGCCAGCACTTCTTCATCCCAAACATGTCAGAGCTCATTTCTGCTGATAAATAGCAAGAAATGTCTGTTTTGTTTTGTTTTTTAAAGACAAGGCTTTTGTGTTTTTTAAGTTGGAACATTCCTCCATGGCAGAATCTGTCCCTCAGAACATGTATGAGATGTCTTGCATTTCCTGGTCACAATTATAGTGATTTATCTGTATCATCTACAGTAACATGCATAGATTGGATAAAGTTGTCTTTTAAGTATTCCAGTTTCTTAAAATCTGTACTCACAGAGGTCACAGATTAATCCACCCCACCCTGACATCCCTGCTGCAGACGCTCTCATCTAATCTTTCTTATCAATCCCCCAGGGAGCGTTATCTGTGATGCCTGTAGTCTGGCTGCTGAAGGAGAAACAGACATCCAGGAAAACTTCTGCCACAGTCCATATGGTGAGAATAAACAGATGTAGATTTCATAAAATGAATCCCATAGCATAAACTTCTCATCTCATGGCAGAGTTGGTTTTTACAATGTGTCTGAGATCCCACCCGTTACACTGAACTCTCATTGTCGCAGCTTTTAAGATGCGTCTGGGCAGTGTGTCGACGGTGGGAGGGGACCGCCAGCTGGTGCCGACGGCCCGCAGCCGCATCCTGAGGTGGGCAGGGGGAGGAGCGGAGAGGGCAGAAGGGGTCGGAGGTGCCATGGCGCACAATGCTTTGTGGTTGCAAGAAGGAGGCACCTGTACGTGTCCTGGCTTAGATTCTGCAGGGACAACCCAAGACCAGCAGGTAGAAGAGGAACAGGTGGATAAAGGACAAGCTCGAGGAGGAAAAGAGGGTGGATGGTACCTGGCCCTGTCTCAGGCTGAGGAGGGAAGGCTGGTGCTGACTCGGCTGGTGAGGTGGACCAGAGGGGACAAGGAGTTGAAGAAGTTTATCAGGGGTCTCCTCAAACAGCCCTGCCCTGAGCTCTAGATTCAATTACACATCAATCATGTCATATTTGTTGCAAAGATAGAATCTGTGGTTTCTGACTGGATCCACATCATCTCAGCTACACGTTATTTATTTTTAAATACAAATAAATGCAATTTTTAATTTTTAACACCAATTGGTCACTGCTTTGACTTTTAAATTTGGTTGATTTGTATTGTGTTAATCTAAATAAACCTTAAATAAAAGATATTGGCCCACATTAGGTATTAGTCCATGAATTTGTCTTGACTTTGTGTCTGAGTCTTTTTTTTTCTTGAACCTTCCATCATGACTCAGCAAACGAAACTGGACTCCAGTCGACCACACACCTGTTGATGTTTACTCGATATATCAAATGTCTGTTTCACGCTGCCTCGCTCTTTCTCACTGTCTGCTTTATTCAACCACAGAAGCCAAATGTTTGTCTTTTGGAGAATAATGGACCCTGACACCGGCTCCAGCAGCTGTTATCTGTACCTAATTACAGGACATATACGGTCATGCACATGATACATAAATTATTTACACCCTCAGGTCTCTTACCTTCTCTTTCTCACACACACACACACACACACTTCTCCGTGTTGCTGCACATACACCGGCACCCTGCTCCACAGCGTCCACAGCACTTTTTAGAAAACCAGGTGAGTTTGTTTGTTTTTTATGAGACAGTAGGGAGACAGAGATCAGGATGAAGCAAATGTAATGATACAGCATCTGTTCTGTGCACAGTCTTCAGTTACCTGTGAGGCAGAGGAGATTCAGGGAGAGGCAGCACGTTCACCGCTTGTGTAGCTCTCACTTCAAAATAGCCAAGATAAGATTCTGTATAAAACAAAGTCCCTTAGAGAATAACTGGTATTAAATTCTCTATTTCATGTGTGTGTTTTTCTCCCTGTGAGGTAGGATGGTGTCTCCTGCCATCGCTCTGGCCTTCATCCCCCTCCTGCTGACACTGGTCATCAGGTATCGTCACTACTTTGCTTTGTTCTATCGGGCCGTCCTGGTCAGAATATGGAAGGACTGTGTGACTGGTCTGAGTCGAGAGGAGCGGGCCTACCAGTACGTTCTTACTAACGCCACCCCGGGGGATCCTGATAGCATCCTGGATGCCTTCGACATCTGGTGCAGCAAGGTGGAGTTCATCAGCAACATCGGGCCTAAAAAAGGTGATGGTACAGAAGAACAGTCGCTTATTAAAACATGCTTTGAAAGTAGTAACTTTGCCGGTGTTGGTTTTTGTTCCAGGGAAGGTCCTGGACCGGCTGCTGATGGAGCAGAGGCCCTTGACCGTGCTGGAGCTGGGTGCCCACTGCGGGTACAGCACCGTGCGGATCGCCCGAGCTCTGCCCCTGGGTGCAAGGCTCTACAGTATCGAGATGGACCAGAGGAACGCTGCCATCGCAGAGAAGATCATCCGCCTAGCAGGCTTTGATGATGACACAGTGAGGCACCAGAAATATATGACCCTAACCCTAACCCTATTTCCAGCTTGTCAGAGTGTACCAGCGCTCTCATTGTACTATAGGCCCTGTGACCAAAGCTTGAGATGACCTTGATACAGGCCATCACCTTCACTTCATATATAATATGGAAAGCACTACATCACCGACTCATTCATGCTGTGTGTTCTCAAGGTGGAACTCATTGTGAATCCGTCAGATGAGGTCATCCCTCGGCTGCGGTCTGACTATGGTTTGGAACGTCTAGATTTTGTCTTCATGGACCATTGGAAGAAATCCTATTGCCCTGATCTGCAGGTCAAATCATAAACCATTAGAATGGACATTTATGTGTAAAATCCTCGTTTATTTTCCTTTCTGGTGGACTGACTTCAAATAACAAACTATATCATTAAAGTAGATTTAAGTGGTGTTACAAAGTCGACTCCCACAGTAATACTGTGTGTGTGTGTCCTACAGATGCTGGAGGGCTCTGGTCTGCTGGGGAAAGGGTCTATGATCGTGGCGGACAACGTGCTCTTTCCCGGAGCGCCAAAGTTCCTCAGACACATTCGTAAGAGCGGCCTTTATGAGTGGAAGATCCACCGGGCCACTCTGGAGTACAGCAGAGGCATCAGGGATGGAATGGCTGAACTAGTCTACCAGGGGATCATGTAGTTGATGCAGAGTGGGGGATCAGAGTTTCACACAAAACCATATTTTGGAGAGGGAAGGGATGGAGTGATGATTAAGATTAGTAAAGACGGCTGTACATTTTTTATTAAAAATTGTCAAGAACACACAGCATTGAAATGAAATAAACTCTGGAGATCAGAACCACTGAAACTGTATATTTCTTCAGCCGATTATTATTCTTCATCAGTACTTGTCCTTATTTTTAAAGTCACTGAACGTAAGTGTGAGGGACCGGCCCGGTCTCCTCACTAACCGCGAGCGGACTTGACCGGGAGAACAGACTCGAGGAAGCAGGAAACTCAGGGGAAAAATGTTTGTGGTTTATTGAACCACAAATAAAAATCCCACAATGAAAACAGGCATCAATAATCCAAAATACACCAGTCTTCTCAGAGCACCATCCAACCTCTCACCTCATCCTCCCCTCAACACAGACTGAGGTGCCCTTTAAATAGGCTGCCTAATTGGGCTCAAATTGAGCCAATCAGGCCACTTGGTGCCACCTTCTCACAGTAAGTTCAACCACACACACCACTGCTGTTTTATTTTATTTATTAATAACCAACCAAAGTGTTAAAAACTAAAAAATGTAAATAGGTTAAAATAAGTTAGCTCATTACAAACTGGCATGGCCTTCATTTCAGTTTCAATCAGGAAATCCTTGGTGAACTATCGAGAAACATGAGACATCCGGCCTGTGTGTACATAAGACAATGGCTGTTTTAAAAGATTAAAATTATAGATAAACATATATTACACTTCAGCTAAAGGCGTGATATAAACACACTGAGATGAAGTACAGCTGAAATATTATTCCGCCGCGCAAACTGCAGTTTGTGCTCCGTCAGCTCTGCAGAGTCTGAGAAGAGCCACGTGGCTGAAGTTATGATGAGGTCCAAGTTTCATTTTGACGGTTAACTCTACTGGGATGACATTAGGCCACTATTTGGTTAAGTGACAGTCTGGTTATGGTTACGGTAGGACCCTGAGTGTTTGACAGCATCAGTGATGTGTGAAACAGCTTTGACGGGTTCACAGACAAAAGCTGACAAAAACATGACGCCCTCAAACTTACATCTATGGTTTCATTTTGTACAACTTGTGAGCGGCACTCTGACCATTGTCCAACGACATCCTGAGGCTCTGAGGCTGACAGCAGCTCTACACGAGACCTTTGCGCTGGATTTAACCAACCCTCATCTGAGGCAGCAGTCATGGCTTTAAGAGGGGAGCAGAAATCCAGAGCCAGACAGACATCAGTCTGATGGAAAGTAAAACCATCATTTGTCTTATATCATCCATTGGTCTTGGTCTTGGTCTGCTCCCTCCATGTCCACCTGACAGACAGAAGCAGAGCCAGATTACTCAATTACTCTGTGTTTCTCTGTTTGAGGAGCCGAAAGTGAGGTTAAAAAGAAAACAAGACTTAGTACGTCTTCAAGATATTTCCGTGAAGTTAGCGCTTTTAATTTGAAAAAAAAAAAAAAAGTCCAATATATTATATTATTATGTATATATATCAAAGCACCTCGTTGATCTCGCCATCATCGGGTGACTCATTGTAATCATTCATCTCGTCCATGTCCTGCATGTCTTCTTCATCCTCAGAGTCTTCCTCGCTGTCTTCCTCATCTTCATCATCCTCCTCGTCCTCCTCTTCATATCCTGCCTGAGGCCAGTAAATGCAGATGACATAGATAGATGAAGAGCAAAAACAAAAAAGGCCAGACAAAATAGAAGAAATTTGTTTCAGGTGTTAAAATTGCAGACGCCCTTTTTTGTTTTAGAGAGTCTGGATTTACGTAGCCAGTCGCTCTTTCAGACAGCAACAAATCAGTAGACTGAACTCTACATCAACTCATGTGTTGAGATGGGGTGAACTTCACTGTGGCAATGATTCTAGTACGTGTTGAGAAATGATGTACCTCAAAAACAGGTTTCCCAATGGGCATCAAGTTGTTGTCCTTCTCTGCAATGCTCTGCAACTACACAACACACACACACACACACACACACACACACATTAGAGCCTGATTAATAACCTAAAATATGCAGCACCTATAAGTACATGGATGACAACAACAAAATGGATGCGCGTGATGTTCTTTATTGATCCACTGACATACAGAACTTGTAGTGGCAGAGGTGATGCCGTTTACCCAGGTTTGGTGCTGCTGTTCCTGCTGGTGCAGCTCGGTCTCATCCACGCAGGGTCGGTCCAAGTTGAACCACAGGGTCTCAGTGATCCGGGGGAAGAGAGAGGGGAACAGCGTGGACATGTCTGTCACACAGGGACAACAACAACGACGACAACACTGTCAATCTGCTCGGGGCGAGTACAGGGCGGATCTGTTACCTCTTCAGTCGAGAGACAAAGCGCGAAACACAACGGACACGGAGCCGAACGTCATTTGTCTGGTTCACTGTGACAGTAAACAGATTCAAACGACGCACCGCTCCCGGAGAAACACGGCGAGTTAATGTAACACCGACGGTTTGAACAGACACACGAAGTAGCTTAAAGAAAACTCAACCACCCATATTCCTGGTCACAACGTCATGTTATGTGCCGCTTCAGATTAAAGTTGAATACCTGACAATCTCTCGCGGCAGCTTCTCCGAAATTCAAACGGAATCGACCGGAAGCTCTTGGTGTTCCGCTTCAAAGAGTCCTCCCGCTCTCAGCGTCACCTCGCAAAGGTTCCGCTTCAATCAAAGCTGTACGGCAGGGAATGGTGAAATTTTAACTTTATATAAAATAATATAATATAAATAATTATATATAATCTTCACGTGTCACATAAACGCAGAGACATTTCAAATTAAACATATTTGAACATCCTCAACCAAAAAGTGTGTATTTTGTCCTGTATTTTGCACAGAAGCAGCTAAATGAAGCAGGTAATGTCCGTCATAAGTTTGCATTTGTCAAGGACTCTGTGTAACAGAGAATACTGTACATAATTAAAAAAAAAACATTGTTCTCAGTCATCGCAGTGGAGGCAACGTACAGTCGACAATTTCTATCCCAATTAGGGCCCATTAAAAAATTTGGATGAAAGATAGAATTGCACCATACCTATTTTGATGAATCATTTCACCAACCATTATATATAGTATACGCTCTCATTTTACAGCGACATACACTCCTGTTAAATGTTTCACTGGAGTCATGAGACCAACAAACAGTAGGAACTTATCTTGATTGCCAACTTTTTACTGTTTTTATTACTACCCCAGGTCACACTGACACCTGTGTGTTTAGGTAAGGGAGCGAGAGAGAGTGCGTGTGTACAGTGCATTTAAAGGTAGACCTTGAGTTAAGGGTTAAAACGAACCCTTCTTGCCGGAAGATCCCATAAAACACAAATTACCACACAGACACACACACGTTTCTGAGACAGACTTTAGACTTTGGATTTTTTTTTCTTCCAGTCATGTGGCCTTCACCCACACTCTCACAGATGAATGTCTTTGGCCTTGATGTTGTTTCGTCTTGTCAAGTGAGTCGAAGGTGACAGCAGACACTAGGACAGTTCCTTCAGGAAGGACACACTGAAATAAGGTAAAGTGACTCTGTTATTAATTGCTTTACTTTCTCATTAATCTGTGTTACATATATTTTAAACTTTTATACTGGGTTGTTGTTTGAGTTGTATATTTTTGTTGCTGATATTCTGTTTCTAAAATGATGACATTGATTATAGATAGATGTTTTTACTGATTTTAGCTACAGCAGCTATGAGTTTGATTCATTCCCTGACACTGGTGTGTAAATATAGTATAAATAGCCGCTAGAAAGGAGAAAGTTAATAAAAGACCATCTCACACTTTAACTTAAAGTTGAAACATTCAGACGTAGGTTGTATAAAACGGCTATTATTACTTTTTACTTTTATTACCTTTTACATAGAGGTTATAGAGTAATGCAACCATGTATATTACAAGTTTCAGATCCTGTAAAGAAAAACATATTTGGATGACTGAGTGGGTCAAAGACATCACAAATGACTTGAAAGGTTAAAGTTCCTATTGTAACATACAAGAAAATGAGAGCAATTTTATTGTACAATTGGCAAAATAAAAAAACAAATTACCAGTGAATAAGAAAGAAAAACAAATTGCGTGTGACTGTTTTCTTTAGAATTAAGCTGCTGTGCTTCAGCTTGTGATTCAGCTATCAAACTAAGGCGCTTACGTGTGTGCGTATGCGGGTCAACGCTGCGGTGCTCAGACAGAGTGACGGGGCGGCTCTGTCACATTCTTTGAACTAAATTTGTGAATAGGAGTCACAGCCATGAAAGGATAAGAATAAAGGTCTGAAACATCGGCTGTTGAGTCAGTTTGTAATTAAGTGAGACAGATTCTGAAAAGTGTCCATTATGCTGTTGGTTTTCCTGTTGTCATGATCACTGATGTAGATTGATGCCTCCCTTCTGCAGAACCATGTGGGTTGTCCTGTTCTTGCTGATGGCCCTCTGCAGTGGCGCTCTGTCGCTAGACAAACTCAACATGTGCATGGACGGCAAACACCACAAAGTAGAGCCGGGCCGTGAGGGAGACCTTTACGAACAGGTGGGACATTTGAATCGCAGACAAGAGAACATTAAGCGTGTGATGCTTTGGGCTCAATGGCCTCTTTGCTCTTCTCCCACTCCAGTGCTCTCCTTGGCGTGACAATGCGTGCTGCACGGCCAATACCAGCTCAGCAGCCCACAACGATAACTCCTACCTATACAACTTCAACTGGGATCACTGTGGTACTATGAGCAAACAGTGCAAACGACATTTCATCCAGGACACTTGTTTCCACGAGTGCTCGCCACACTTGGGACCCTGGATACAAGAAGTGTGTACTGTGCATTTTGTGCTTTCTTTTTTTGTGTCTGCATTTACAACACTAGATGGCAGCATAATAATCTGAGTGGACAAAAGGGGCCCTTTCAGGACCTCTAAAACTCTTGCATAGCAAAGTATGCCTTCAGTGGCAGCATGTAGTCATGGACATTTCATTTGTTACTGTACATTTTTCATGTGTATGTATTTTAGGTAGATATATTTTCAGATATTCTTTATCTTTGACTTAACATGTTAACATTTGTGTGTGTGTGTGTGTAGGTCAATCAGACCTGGCGCAAGGAACGTGTCTTGGATGTGCCTCTGTGTATGGAGGACTGCCACAGTTGGTGGGAAGACTGCAAGAACGATTACACCTGCAAGAGTGATTGGCACAAAGGGTGGGACTGGAGCTCAGGCAAGGACCAAACACACACACACACACACACACACACACACACACACACCTACACACCATTGCATAAACAAAGTATTGCTTCTTTACCTTATGTACACATGATTACCCATGGCTAACAGGCAAAACACAAATACCATTGCACATGACGCCATCCATGCATCAAGTCATTATGAACTAATTGCCAGGTTATTAATACATGTATGAACTAATGTCTCCGTCCCATGCAGGTATTAACAAATGCCCTAAAAACAGCAAGTGCAGAAGCTGGACTGAAGTTTTCCCCACACCCAAGTCCATGTGTGAAGAAATCTGGTCCAAGTCCTACCTTTACACCACCTACACCAAAACCTCAGGCCGCTGCATGCAGCTGTGGTTCACTGGTCCCAACCCGAACACCAAAGTGGCCGAGTACTACATAAACAACGCTCAGCTGCACAAGAGCTTCACGTTGTCTGTGCTGCTGTCTCTGGCTGTTGCATCTTTCTCAGTAGCAATGCAGTGACATGATAAAACATCATGCTGTCACATGGAGCCAGTTTGGTTTCAATAAAGCTGTTTTAGAATTACACAAGGTCTCTGTTCCTTTCTGGCCATTTTCCGAATCACGGTAACTCCTTTATCTGCATTTGCTTTATTTTCTTGGCGATGTTTAGTTTATGTTTAGTACTTCTTTACAATTCATTATTTCTGGTCAACTACTACCACAGCGTCCATGTCTCCCTGATTAGTTCACAAATGTTCACCACCAAAATATGAGCTCAGTCTAAACTCTAAGCAGCACAGCAGTTTAGTATCTAAAAAAAATCAGACATCCAAAAAATAGAAATAAAGAGGATAAAGAAAATCAAAAAAATAAAATAAAATACACTGCACAAGTCCACATTATCTATTTCTACAAAGCTCTTGGAGGACATTGCTCATATAAGTGCAGACTATGGATCAGCTTAATAACCCCTTTATAACCTCAAGCACAATTGAGGAAACTAAAACTGACCTGGGATCTGCTTTGAGGGAAAATGTCTCTCTGCACTGTGACTGAACACTGGGCCCCACTGCCTGGTAATTATGGGGTTCCAGTAAGCAATGTGTGTGTGTGTGTGTGTGTGTGTGTGCGCGCCAATGCCACGTGTCACTGTGTTCTAACAGGTCTTTGACTAAGCCTTGTGATTGGTCAGCTGGGGTGTCTTCCAGACTTGATGACAGGAACCTGGCTGATCAGAGATTAGTGTCAGATACACAATATATTATTAGTGTGTACTGTATACTTTCACAATCAGGGCCCTTGGATGATTAACATTTCAAAGAAGAAGTAACTGAAGCAGCCAACAATGTCTTTATATTTTTGAAAATGTTTTTCCTCTGACACATTCAACGTGTCAAACTGCTGCTTCATTTACATCCTTCCTCCTGACACCTCTGTAAAATGTTCTTTAAAACTATTTTGTATGGTGTGATATGGAACTATTGCAGGAACAGCCACTCTGTGGTTTGATGCCTGGCTCTTCCAGTCTGAATGAAATGCTCAAGAATTGAGCAGACAAGGCATTTTCATTATGAGACTTCTTGCAAACATACTTTGACCGTCTCCGCATGCAGATGTGTGTGTAGAGATATATTGTTCTTACCGTCCTGTACAGTGAACTCACACACACAGCGTGATGCAAAAGCCAGAAATAGCTTTGGGATGGCTCCTGTCCCTGTGGCTATTAATACTCAGCTTTTCTGAGGTCATTGGCTGCACACACCACCCTGCCCAACTCTCTCTCATTCCCACTTAAACTTTAAACTCCTTTTTTTGCTTAATGTGTATCAAATTTTAGGATTCAGACGTTTTGTGGGCATTAAAATGTATAAAAATAATCACAAGAATAGCTAAAGTCTGAATAAAGTGCAATGATCTCTAATGGGTTGGCTTCCTGTGGGTTCCCTTCCCTGCCTCTAGGTAAACAGTGACACCTTGTGTGTGTGTGTGTGTGTGTGTAAAGAAATGCATAATTGGATTGGATAGAGGAGCTAAAATGTTTTTCAATTCTTTTGGTTTTTATTCCTATGGTTAAACATTGGATTGAATTGTCATTAGTATCCTGGGCATTGATGGCCAATACTCAATATGATGTTATAAAAGAATCAAACAGAACAAAATCAAAACCAAAAGCACTGATTCTCCTAATAATAAACTTTATATGTACTTAGCTCAACAAGGTTATTTTTGAAAAAAGTATAAATAACAGATGGATAAGCAACATGAAAACAGAGGGAGGTGAAATAAACTCACAATAATAAAGAGTGAGATAAATAAAATCAAGCAACATATTCGGCATCCATAAATGCTTTGATGATGCTTTTTAGTGATCTGACCGCTTTGTACTATTGTGTATTTTATTAGTGAATTATTATCGTGAGTTCAGCCCATTATAATGATTTATTTGTTATTAATTGTTAAGTATGTATAAAACCCAATCTTCCAAAACAACTAAAGCAATCATAAAAAGGTAAAAGAGAGAAAAGTTTATTATTTGACTATCAAGGGGAAAATGTAATAAAATTAGAGTACTTCAAAACTGAAGAGTAAATATGCATGAACGCAGTTTCCATTACTCCTCTTCTCTTCTTTACTTCTCTCTCCATCCCTCCTTTCCTCCTCAGTATCTTCATCCCTCCCTCCCAGGCAGCAATTACAAGCTATCGGGGGACAAACACAACAGGATGTCAACATTAGTGTCTTTATTATTACCAAAATAAAGAGTCTACCTGTGAGTGACAAGTTGTTGTGTTTTATTTTGAAGCTGCCACCAGGAAGTGATGCTGCAGACACGGTGTGGGTGCTGACGCGGGTCGCCCCTAGCTGCAGCTCCCCGGGCTCCTCTGTGGATCCACTGCCCTGATTTCCGTGGGAGTGGGAAGTTTTGTAGAGGAGGGTGGTGGAGTTTCAGGAGCCGAGGATCCGGCCACAAGCAGCGCAACTTTATAATTCAACCCCCGGCCTCTGCTACCAGCTGACCGCCGCCTGAAGAGCGACTTTTCCGCGCCTGTTTTCCGCCTCTCCCCGCTGATTACGGAGCTGGGAGTCGGAGCTCTTTATTTTTTTCCCCGGAGAAGTCGGGAAACTGCTCGGCTCGAACCCGGCGTTGAAGGGCTGTGGCCATGGCCGGGGGAGGCGGCGGCGGCGGCGGCAGTGGGGTTGTTTCTCCGTTGGGGCCCGCACCGCCGATGTGGTATCACCGGGACCTGAGTCGAGCCGCGGCCGAGGAGCTGCTAGCCCGGGCCGGGAGGGACGGCAGCTTCCTGGTGCGGGACAGCGAGAGCGTCAACGGGGCTTACGCTTTGTGCGTACTGTAAGTAACTCTAACGCTGAAAACACAAGCTGTATGGTCTGCAACGTGAGTGTGTGTGTGTGTGTGTGTGTGTGTATGTATGTATGTGTGTGTGCGGCCCCATTTTGCTTTGTGTACCAGGAAAAGTTCTGCCTCTGCCAACATCTTTTCTAAAACAGCATTTTCAAGTTTGGACAGGGAGCCCACGCGCTTCCCGAAGTCTACTAGCTTGTTATTATTATTCTATAAAAGCTTCTCTGTGTCGTACGAAGACACTCGCCTCACAGGATGAGATCAACATGTACCAGTTGAATCCTGCGTAAACAAGCCGAACTCATGTTTACTTTCCCCTGGTAGTCAGATAGTGGGTGGAGAGGGACTGTGTGTGCCCCAGATCAGAGGCTCCTGCCTGGCTCGGAGCTCCAGGGCCTGTCCCCGTCTGTCTGTTCAGTCTGATGTGGTCGCCCCAGGGCACTATTTGTGTTTATGTATAGGACTCTCAGCCCTACAGTCAGCCTGTGGGCTGTGGGCTATGTCATTGAAGAGGATGGTGGTGGAGGTAAATAGAAAAAAGCATCTGATGGTTTTGATTTAAGGCTCATTCAACAAAGTGCAGAGGGCGAAGCAGCTGACCGAGTATTATCTTCCCAGACATAATACACATCTCACAATAACAATGTGGATGTGAGGACAGCGTAGCAGAGAGTTTCCATCCTCTTTGATAAGCAGAAGCGATGGAACGCTTTGCCCTTTTGTGTACTGTTGTCTTAAAAAGGCAGGGAGTCTTTTCAAAATCTTGCATCTTGTATCCTCTATAATGAATATGCAGACTCTTGAATTTTGAATCTCTGGCTCGATCCAGTCAAATGTCCCATGTTGGATGTTAAATCTGTTAAAACAAATGATCATAGTGATTAACATTTGACTCTCATCCTCCCACACAAATTTAAACAGATGCACAGTGCAGCAGATGATAAACCGGCCGGACCCATGTGACAGTGCTTTGACCTACACCCCCCCATCTGAGAGTTCACC
This sequence comes from Pseudorhombus dupliciocellatus, assembly GCA_016785235.1. Classification (NCBI taxonomy): domain Eukaryota; kingdom Metazoa; phylum Chordata; class Actinopteri; order Pleuronectiformes; family Paralichthyidae; genus Pseudorhombus; species Pseudorhombus dupliciocellatus. The sequence continues at coordinate 1,722,030 of JAFBJW010000226.1, forward strand.
TCATGCCGAGCTCAGTGTATATGTGCACATCAATATCAGCCAAATATATGTAAGAATTAGGTATCTGATGAGACACTGAGGCTTAAAATGCTAAATTGTTATTCCACTTTTTACAATTCTTCCTTTGGGTTGATCAACATTAAATGAAAGTTGTGCAACATTACTGTTTACTACATTACTCTTGTCAGGTGCAAAACAGGTACAGTGGGTCTGCCATACATTATTCTACTAGTCTACTAGTTACACAGTTTAGGACACGAAGTGACAAAACCTACTGCTCAGTCATTGCTGGGTGAATTGCACTTTTAGAATGTTGCTCTATGACCAGCAACATTCCACACGTCCATGCATCATCCCTTTCCTGATTTGTTCCCGCCTCCACCTCTCCCTTCCTTTACCCTTTAACCTTTCAAATCACGGGCCTTGCTCACTCTGGGAATGTTTCTCTTCATGATGAATGAAAAATTTCATGGATATTCATAACCCTGGGAAATTTGGACATGCCACTTTAGGTTCTAATGTAAATAAAAGCTGAGCATTTTTTTTTTCACATTGATGCCTCTTGTACATCGTCTCATTATCTTCTGAGAGGTGCCTGTGTCATTTCCAATTGAAAAAAAAACTTGCTGGTTGAATAAAAGTAACTTTAGGTCAAAATGTACCATCACTCTCTTCTACTTGAATATTGCAGTGTTCAAGCAGTCTGAATAAGATTAATAGTTTTATTCATCTGAATGTCTGGATTAGGGTAGGATTGCGGCAGCCAGGGAGCGGGATTATGGTTCTAACATGGAAACTGAACATTTATTTTTCCTCTGTTCCACTCATCATTCCCCTGATTGCCTACCATTGATTGTACTGTAGTAATCATGGTGGTAAAATGTTGATGATGATGTTTAAATTGATGTTCATCAATCTTAAGGAAAGGTCAAACCTTAACTGATGTCTTCAGTTGTCACTCCACAAATTCATGTTATTGATATAATACAAATTGTCACAGTTCACTGTATAAACATCTAGTCAGCCTCTAGTCATGTGGACCTCTGTCCTCTGCTCAGTTTGATAAATAACAAGGTGTCTGTCTGTAAGAGGCCAATATTTCCTACCAGCCCCTGAAGCTATAGAGGAAAAGATGATGTGTTCAGACAACGCATTCATTTTTGTCACTATTGTTAGCTTTCTTCTAATATTGCATGGTTAAAAATAAAAACAAAACTATTTCTATTCGGTCAAATCATAAAAAGGGTTCCAGACGTCTGGATGGCAGACTGTTTTTTAGTTAGAGTGCATCATGCGTGCTAAGGGCTGATGTTTATAACATGTCCTCATCAGTGTTGAATGACATCTCCTTTGTCTCCTGAGCCATTCAGCTTCCTCACTCCACTCACTCTAGCAAAACAAAGTAAAACTCTGAGCCTGTCATGTAACTGCTGTAGACAAATTTCAAACCTTGACGTATAATCAGATAAATAACCCTAACATATGCAGTGTGCTGTTTGGTTGAATTGAAGTGTGATACTTGTCATCGCTGAAGCACAGTGAAGTCAGTTTTGGTTCGGTGTAGGGCCCTCCAGCCTCAGTTGTGCTTGAGTCCTTCGAAATGCTTATGTACTGTATGTTGCTCTGCCAACCGACCTGTGCAGAGACCTTGCCCACTGCTCGTCAGGATGATCAGTTTCGACCAGAACATGGCCACCACACGTGACTTATTTCTTGCTGAGCTTGACCTTGTGACTCAAATCCACAGATGTGTGTACTTCTTTTTTCTAGGCTTTGCAGGACCAGTGTGTTTAGGAAGTGTTTCCACTCTGTCTGAGAATAGACCGGTGCAAAGAAGACGCTGTAACAGCAGTCAGACAGACTTCCTCTCACTGTGAATGTTAGTCTGTGGATGTCTAGAGTTCAAAAGTTGTTCTAAGTTGTCTGTCTCCTATTAGTGGCAAGACTGAACTGAACGGGCTGCCTGTGAGGCAGGAAATATACCTGGGAATTGGTTAATCAGTATGTGAGTATTATTGGATGAGACCGAATGTGAGAACGTGACAGAGGGCAGAGGGAGTCAGTGGAGCAGTCATTACCCTTGACACAGACCACTGTTGACATTACACACACGCTCTATGCCCTGAGTCTCTGTATATCCCATAATAACCCCCTCTTTCTCTCTCCTGGTCCCTCCCCTGACAGAACTTTGCTGATACTGAAACAATAGTATTTATTTCCCAGACCCACAGAGAATCTCATCAACTGCCAACAGGAAGAACTCCCCCCCCCCCCCCCCCCCCCCCCCCCCCCCCCCCCCCCCCCCACACCCCCCCCACACACACACACACACACACACACACACACATGCACCAGTACACTGCTGTCCACTGTGTATGGATCCTGTGCTGCACCCACAATGCGTTGTGTTCAAAATGTCACAGGATTAAATATGGATATAGCTTCTCAGGGCAGAAATTTTTTATTCATTTTGTCTGTCTGAGAAGAATATGATTAACTTCTCCAAATGAAAAAACGTATTTCTAAGTGCTCAAAACAAACAAATATAGCTTCTCATGCAATAGATTCAGTCAGGTTGTCAAAGGTGAATGTTTTTGGGGACTATAACTTTGGTATTTCCGAAACACACACGCAGACAGTGTAAATGAACAGAAATAAAAGCCTTCCTGAGGAGTTTTGCATAGTCTGCCATCACACCAACACATAGAATCAGACGCACAGCAATGGCACACACACACCAACGGACTCAACCACATCGTTTGCTTGGCAAATTGGATATTTTCTGTTTGGTCCACTGAGCAGGCATGAAGTGCAGACACAATAATCATTACACTCCAGCTTGTGGCTGCAGGCATGTAGTCATGGCCATGTGCTCCCAAATCACAATGTCAGAGCATTGATCTGTGATAAGTCAGTAAAAAAAGCTTGTGGTTCAACCAGTAGTCAGAGTCAGTTCACACTGAGGTTTGATGCGTAGCTGTCCACTGAAAGAAACGTCATAAAAACTGGAACGATGCAAGAAAGTGTTGATGAATATATAAGATAAATCAAAGGAACAATGTTAAACACTCGCCCCAGCTTTGCTGTGCCCTACTGTATCATGCTACTGTAAGGATGAAGCCCGCTCACAACTGTGACGGACAGCAACAGGTTGAAGCTGTCTGCAGGGTCTAAACCCCCCCCATGCTCATACAGAACATACACACACAAATCCACTGAGGTCAAGCACAATAGTGTGTGTGTGTGTGTATGTGTATGTGTGGGTCAGTGATCTGAAAATTGTATCTACTTCTTCACCCTCTCTCTTTTTCACTACACTCCCCACTACTTTCCATCCATCCATCTTCGGTGATGTCCTCATCTGTCTGTTTCTTCCTTTGCAGTTTCCAAAAGCACGTCCACACGTACAGAATCCTCCCAGACGAAGAGGGATTTCTGGCTGTACAGGTACACACACATACAAACACACAAACTCACACAGTCTTCTGAAGTGTGTGTACATGTGTGCAGCAGAAACTGTATTTGCTTCAGTAGCAGCTGGCAGGCAGAGATGCCTTTGTTGGCACTGAGCTCGCTCTCTCTCTCTCTCTCTCTCACACACACACACACACACACACACACACACACACACCAACAGCAGCCTCTTTGTGCCTTGTGCTCAACAGCTGTGAAGTCCTCACCACCTCCAGCCACACACACACACACACTTACACAACAGACGACACGACATCATGCTTCTCCAGACAGTCTGTGTGGCCACATTACAGATTCCTGTGACAGTTTAAAAGACTAATTTTGCTTCCTCTTGCCAAATTAGATTACTGGCACTGTTCACTGAAACTGTTCTTCCTGGTTTGAATTATGTTTAGACAGTTGGGTTGCGTTTGCTTACACAACACAACTATGTAGAACAATAGGGGCCACCAGAGATTTCAATAAAGTGATATGTTGTATCCAAGCAGTTTGGATGTAATTGTTATGTCATACCATGGAGAAAATAACTTTGTACACTTCATTCATCTTTCTCTTGGTGACTCCCTCCCTGGTTCTCTTCCTCTCTCTCTCTCTCAGACGTCTCAGGGCGTGCAGCCAAAGCGATTTAAGACGTTACCAGAGTTGGTGTTGTTGTACCTGCAGCCAAGCCAGGGTCTGGTCACCACCCTGTTGTACCCTGTGGATAGAGAGGAAACTGCTGTCAGTGACGACAGAGACTATTCAGGTATCTTTAAAGTCCCCCCCCCGCACACACTCACATGGTCTCAGTTTCCTCCTTTTTCTCCATATTAACCTTTAATTTTTCTGTCAATGGCAGATGGGGAGGATGAGAAGCCACCCCTTCCCCCACGCTCTGCCTCCACCTCCTCTACTCCTGGACCAGACACACCTACGGACAGGTACCATGTGTATAATGAATGAGCTGAATTTATTTCAGATGGGGCTTTGCTGAAAGTCAAATCAGAAACTCCCAACAGAGCTTCATCATGTAGCCATATTTGAAAAACACTAACACACACACACACACACACACACCTTAATATCCTGTGTTGTCCCTGTGTGCCCCCTCTACATATAATGTAGAAGGAAAGCCACATCCTGTTGAAATTGCTCACAGATGATGTGAGGCTTATTGAAGTGGCCCCAGTTTGTGTGCATGTGCAAGGTACTTGCACAGATCATTTTGATGAATCTGTTTTACTCTTATTGTGGAAAGGTACCTTTTAAAATTCTCAAATGTCAGTGTGTGATTAGTAACTTGTCACAGGGTAAAGTGCAGGAGAAATCGGTTGAGCAACATCCTGGTTTTGGTTACAGTGGTCCTTGTTAGCGAAGCTGTCGTGGCGAGAGGTGACGTGTACAACAAATGATTTATTTGGTAAAGAACAAAATCAATCAGTCTGTGAGGGAACTAGACATAAGCTTTTCTTTTATAGTTAAGATCTTTAACAATCTGCTGGTTTGTATGAAGCCACAGTTTTGTCTGTGTGTGTGAGTGTGACCTGGCTTTACTGTGTTACGGTGTTGGTCTGTGGTGGGGCAGATAACAGAATCATTGGTTAAGAGGAAGTGTGTGTTTGCAAAAATCCCATGTGCACAGATTAACACACACACACACACACACAACAACCCTGCTGCTAAACATGCACAGCCCAACGTCAAACCAGAAGGATGCTGTTTTTCCTTTGCTTGTGCAGTATTCTGTACACTTGTGTTATGTGCATTTCATAATGCTTCCTAAGCTCGTTGGCTTGTTTTGTTTTAGTACTCCAGCAGCTAATGGCCTGAGCACCATCTCCCATGAGTACCTGAAGGGCAGCTATGCTCTGGACCTGGAGGCTGTCAAACAGGGAGCCTGCGCACTGCCTCACCTCAACAAGACACTAGTGGCCTCCTGCAAGCGTCTGAATGGGTAAAACAGACTCACCAGTATATTAACAATATGAATCAAGTGGTTATTTATTACCTGTTGTTGATTAAGCTCGGACATACACACTTCAAAATAGAAACTATCTGTTTCCTTGCACATGGATCTGAAGCAGAGGAAGACATGACTTTCAATTTGATGCATTTTGAGAAGTCTGAACTTTCTCTTTCTGTTTTGTTACAAGGGAGGTGGATAAGGTTTTGTCTGGTCTGGAGATTCTGTCAAAAGTCTTCGATCAGCAGAGCGCCTTCATGGTGTCCAAGATGATCCAGCAGGTACAACTTGTGGCCTCTTAGGATGTGGGCATTTGCACATGAATGGACGCACCCTTGTGTTTCCATCATCCTGGTTCCTGTCTAACACAGTGTCTTGTATATAATCCATAAATCCTACAAATCTATTGTGTTATTTGAGTTTAGGTAGTTGCAAAAGATGTGGAACCTGTTTCAGTCACTGACAGGTCCGTGCTAGTCTTTAAGCCCTTTTCTGCATTCCTGCTATGTGCAGACCTCCCACCACCGATCTGTGAGCATTACCTCCACTGGCAAATATAAATACGATCAACAGCCAAACCATCTGCTGTTTGAAATGTGATCCCTGATCACGACCAGTATTGCTCATATTCAGTGTTTGTCACTAAAACAGATCGAAGTGGGATATGTGAATGTCCTGAAGTAAGAGGTTAACACTTCTGTCAGTGTCTTGCTAAATGGCAAAGCTCCTTTCATACAGAGCAGTCAGCCATTCTAAATAACAGACTCAATGTAACTGTTATTTTTCTTCAGGGTTTTCTAGGGTCAGCTGTCATTCACTAGTCACACCACACTCATACTTTCAAAATAATGTATCTCAAGGGGATCCTCACACAGGCTCTGTTGTGTTTGTCTGTGTAGAAGATGTGCACATGAGGACATCTGATTCTTCATAGACATTTGAATTAAGAGTTAAAATATGACATTTTTTTGACAGTCAGGTTGTTGTTTTTACTAGATTTACATTCATAAATTAAGTGTTTCAATCATTTTAAATCATCAGGTCATCATGTCACTCTGCTGTCACTTTGATCATGGTAGCAATCACAATCATGAAGATTTTATGTTTGACTAGAAAAGGATTTATTGGCATGGATAGACCGGTTCTGCAGCCTGTTAAGCAGCCAGTAAGATGCTGTGTAACTGTGACCTGTCTGTGTTTGCTGTTCAGTTTTAAGTGCTTTAAATCAAATCAGCCTCAATGATTTTGTTCTCTCCACTCTATACAGCCGACATGTTCTGTTCTAACTTTTAGCTTTTGCTTCATCAGTCTGTGAATCAGGGTGGAGACCAGGAGTTGGAGAACCTTGTGACCAAGCTGGCCATTCTCAAAGACCTGCTGTCCTCCATTGAAAAGAAGGTAAACACATCCAGTCATGTGTATGCCTGCACCCTCTCTCATGATCTCTCTTTCTTTTTAAGTACATTTTAGTTTGTTTCTTTCTCTACTTCTTCTCTCTCTCTCTCACACACACAGACACACAGACACACACACAGATCGATAGATAACCCTCTTCATATGACCAGGCGACGCTTGTGTTTGTTTGCTTATTAAAGTTTTTAAAGCTACTCAGCCACAAAAACAGATTTAAACATTTTTGTTCCTAACACAGTTAACTTCAACGATTAACCTTTTTGTAATTCGTCAAACTTCTCGTCCAGCTTGATCAGCTCTGACACGTAAATAGGTCAAAGTGTGTCTTGTTGTCTTTCAGCAGGGTCCTCAGCTGCCTAGACAGGAAATAGCCTCGGTTCAATCAAGCGCTGTGTGTCTTGACTCATACGACGTCACCGGCTTGTGTTCTCTGCCCTTGTTAGATCACACGCAGGAAATGGGAAACTGTTTCCTTGTTGACACCAACTTTGCCGTCGAAAACAATACAGTTTATATCTGTGACTCTGCTGTGTCCATGTCTCTTTTCCTTCTTTCATTGTTTCAATCATATCTCCCCTATAGGCTCTGAAAGCTCTCCAGGACATGAGTTTGTCTTCTCCAAGCTCCCCTTCGCCTCTGTCCATGCGTCACAGCAAAGCAATCCCAGTGCAGGCCTTTGAGGTATGCATGTGCACGCACACACTTACAGACACCTATTTCTCATGGTAGTCACTCTGGAGTGTGATGGGGGTTAGTATCAGGACAGTAATGATGATACTGCAGGAATCTCTATATGTAGTAAAATAACATGCTTCAGAAGGTCTTATTTCTGCCCCCATTGTACTTGTGCCAATAAAAGGAGAACACTGGATAACACAATAATCAATATCTCAGGCAAACACCTCTAGTTAATACGACCAAAAGCCTTTGGGATCATCACTTTAGGAATAGTACCTCATCATTATCAAAATGTCCAACTAAACATTACATAGTTGATAGTTCTATTTAGATTTGACCAAAAAGTATGGTCTCATGCACATGAGAACTTTGACCCCTGGGTGCCAGGTGAGATGGAGGTGAATGATTTTGAAGGTCAGTTGAAGGTCATGTCTGCCCTCTGTGGGATCACCCCTCAACAGCTTCCTGTTGCACAGGAACTAGGGGGTTGTCACACTGAAGAGGTGGGTTTAAAATGACAGAAAGAGCCCATCCAGATGAGTCAAACTGAGAGTAGACGTTGGTCCTCTGGGGAAACATTCAAATAACCTACACCCAGTAGAATTCAAAATGTTTGGTGATTATAGAAACAATTAAAAAATATTAAACTGCTACTCTGTTGTCAGATGTCCTTCTTTTTTCAGATCTTTGTAATGTCTACATTTAACTTTGCTGAAGCAACAAGCATGTTGTTCACTGTGGAGACCCCTGGTGGTGTAAAGATTTTACCTGAAAGTGAAGTAACTGCACCGAGCGCACCGTGCTGTGCGTGTTTGTGTAATGCTTCTGTGGCTCACTCCAGGTCAAGCTGGATGTGTACCTGGCAGAACTGACAAAGATCGGAAAGAGTCAGAAGTACACGCTGTCAGTGGACGTGGAGGGAGGACGACTGGTGGTGATGAAGAAGGTGAAGGACAGCCAAGAGGACTGGACAACCTTCACACATGACAAGAGTGAGAAAGACACACCCGGCGTCCAAACACAATCACTCCAGTATTTGCCGAAAGGTCTCCCCCAGGAAATTGTCGAGCTGAAATTTAGTTCGACAGAAATGCTCTAACAACCAGATGGTGACGCATCTCATCTTATGATCGCTTTATTTAGTAGGTGACAGCTGGAACAATGGCCACATTCATCAGACAAATGGCATTTTGCTGTGTGAAATAGCTGCTCTAATGTTTTTACGGACAGTTGACGTTTTATTATGACTGCAGCAGCAGCAGGCGCAGCCAGAGGCATCGGTTGTCTGTTAACACAATATCTCAGAGACACCTCAAGAGAACTCGGCACAAATGTCAAATTGGATTCAAAGATGTCGACTGCAACTGAGAGACTAGTGATCACTGACTAAGACATCAGGGGAGGTGGTCTCAGGTCTCTCCTTTGCTACACAACATTTCGACAAACCTTGAGTTTGAATTTCTCCAGACTCCAAGGATTTTAGGGGCCGATTTAATATGAATCCAAACCTTTAATAACAAGATTTCAACAAAGACATACTGGAAGCAATATTGATTGTTTCATTAGAGTCTTCTTTAAATCTTTAAATTCATGCTGTCTCCTGTCTGTCTCTGTCTCTCTCAGTCCGTCAGCTGATCAAGTCTCAGCGGGTGCAGAATAAACTGGCCATTGTTTTTGAGAAGGAGAAGGATAAGAGCCAGAGGAAAGACTTCATCTTTGCTAGTGCCAAGGTTGGCACACATTTACAGACACACACACACACTCACACTCTCTCTCTTAAAAACATAAGGTCTTCAGAAAACAACCAAGAGCAAACATTTATTGGTAAACACACTACACACAAACAGGGCAGTCCTTTGTGGCAGCTTCCACTCACTGATTTGTGTGCTTGTGTGTGTTTAGAAGCGGGAGGCATTTTGCCAGCTGCTGCAGCTGATGAAGAACAAACATTCCAACCAGGACGAACCAGACATGATTTCTGTCTTCATCGGCACCTGGAATATGGGTTAGACTCACACACTAACCTCGTTTAATGTACTTTTGTCATTAGCAGAGCATAATACATATATCTTTTATTTAAAGAAAAAAAAACTACTTCCAGAAAGAGACATTCATATTTGAGGTGAGAATTTAGCACTTCTGGTCTTTTCTGTTTAGGCTCAGTGCCTTCGCCTAAGTCTGTGGCCTCCTGGGTGTTGTGCCGCGGCCTCGGGAAGACCCTGGATGAGATGACGGTCACCATCCCTCATGACCTTTATGTGTTTGGAACTCAAGAAAACTCAGTGTGTGATCGGGAGTGGGTGGAGTCACTACGGGCCATGTTGAAAGAACAGACAGAACTGGATTATAAACCGGTGAGGAAAGCAGGTGTAAACAACATTACTGAGAAAAATATGAAGAAAAAGTGGAAGTCATATTCTGGCGAAGATAAAACTGAAAATGATGGTCCCTCACTGTCTGTTGTTCGTTTGCAGATTGCAGTACAGACTCTATGGAACATTAAAATCGCTGTGCTGGTGAAACCTGAACATGAAAATCGAATCAGCCATGTGGGAATGTCAAGTGTCAAGACAGGCATCGCCAACACACTGGGTAGTCACTGTGCTCCGTATACATGCTTTAATTCGATCAGAATGTTGAATCTCTGTTGTTAGCTCTATTGTGTTGTTCAATCACACGTTTGTGGGATTTCATTGTTTCTCAGGGAACAAAGGAGCTGTGGGTGTTTCCTTCATGTTTAATGGGACGTCTTTTGGTTTTGTAAACTGTCACTTGACATCAGGGAATGAGAAGATCGCCAGGTAACTCCCGCACTCAAATTTCTAATTTGACTTTTAAATCCTACCATTGGTGGTGCAGTGGTTAGCATGGGTTCGATTCCCGGGCCTTTCTGTGTGGAGTTTGCATGTTCTCTTGCAATAAAGAAAAGACTTATAGTGACACATTTGACCTTTGACCTCCCCAGGAGGAACCAGAACTACCTTGATATTCTACGGCTGCTGTCCCTAGGAGACAAACAACTGAGCTCCTTTGATATCTCACTGCGCTTCACACACCTCTTCTGGCTGGGAGACCTCAACTACAGGCTGGATATGGACATACAGGTGGAGGAGGGCACACATACACACGGATGAACAACGGCAACTTTAGAAGAGACCTGTTGTTGTAATTCATGAGCCTGACTCTTTTGTGTCTGCGTGCAGGAGATCTTAAACTACATCAACAGGAAGGAGTTTGAGCCCCTGCTGAAGGTGGATCAGCTCAACCTGGAGAGGGAGAAAAACAAAGTCTTTCTACGCTTTGGTACGTTGGCTTTCTGTGAGGGGCCAAAAAAGACCCTGATGCCTATCGACCATTGCTCTCCTCAATACAACAGTCAAGTTCTCACACATGAATGTGTGTCCTCTTGCTCACAGCGGAGGAAGAGATATCTTTCCCGCCCACCTACCGTTATGAACGTGGCTCACGGGACACATATGTCTGGCAGAAGCAGAAGGCCACAGGGGTATGTTCGATACTTCAATACTATCACACGTAGTCTGCAGTCATTTCTGAGAATTCTCCTCTTTCCGAGAGTCATCCTGACATCCTGTCGTGTCCATGCTTACTTGTCTGTCTGTGTTAGATGAGGACTAATGTTCCATCCTGGTGTGACCGGACCCTGTGGAAGTCATACCCAGAAACACACATTGTCTGTAACTCCTATGGTGAGACCATTTGCAGAACAAAAATACTGATATGTTTCACATCACTGATAAAATGGTTTTGTGGCTTATTTCCTCTCAGCACTGTAACCCATTGTATGTGATGCATGCTCTTTTGTTTGTCAGGCTGTACAGACGATATTGTCACCAGCGATCACTCCCCTGTCTTTGCCACATTTGAGGTGGGCGTGACCTCCCAGTTTGTCTCCAAGAAAGGTACAGATGTGGTTCAAATGAAATTCTGTAGAAAACACTTTTTGTGTCATTTTGCCTTCACTTCTGTCCATTTCTTTGTTGGATGGCTTGATTGACTTAAAGAAGAAAAAAAAAACTACTCAACAGATTCCCACGAAACTTGGTAGAGGGAGGTGGTATGTGTCAGGGGAGAACCCTTGCATGTTGGTTTAGAGCCAGGATTCTTTTTTTTATCACTTTCTATTACTCTATTTTCTTCCTGACAATCACGCTGCAGACATTCATAATCATTTCTAAAAGATTTATATAATTATATAATATATACATAAACTCTCTCCATCCACTTTTGTGAAGGTCTGCCAAAGTCCTCAGAGCAGGCCTACATCGAGTTCGAGAGCATCGAGGCCATAGTGAAGACGGCGAGTCGAACCAAGTTCTTCATTGAGTTCTACTCCACTTGTCTGGAAGGTGAGATGAACATTTCGTGCACCTTTTTGCAGCGAACACTCTTTTCCGCAGTGTGACAGCTTGAATCCAGCAGGAGTGAAAGCACAGGCAGGGTTCTGTGACACCATGTCGATGTTACAGAAACCCTGTGGATGTAAGTGGGTGTAATAAAACTTGTTCTGTTTCTTCTTTTTATATCTTCCACCCTCCCTCTCTCATCTCAGGCAGTCAGTATACCTTTAAACTAGAAATCCATTTTGACCTGTGCTGTTTCCCCACCTTCCTGTCCAGCATGTACTTTTGAATGAAATGCAACAGAAACATCTCCCTCCTCTTCTTCCTTCTCTCCCACCCACCTTGTTCCCTTTGCCCCCTGCTCCCGCCCTGCTTTCTCTCTCTCTCTCTTTCTCCCCTCCTAGAGTTTAAGAAGAGCTACGAGAACGACAGTCAGAGCAGCGACAATGTCAACTTCCTGCGCGTGGGCTGGTCCAACAAACAGCTGACGACGCTCAAACCCCTCCTCTCAGAGATCGAGTACCTTCAGGACCAGCATCTGCTGCTAACGGTCAAGTCGCTGGATGGATACGAGTCCTACGGTATAAAAACACATTTGTTGTGCGGCTATGGAATTTCTTGTGATGATTGAAGTCCAACTACAAATGTGTGTGTTTTCCCTCTGCTAGGAGAGTGTGTGTTGGCACTGAAGTCAATGATTGGCAGCACGGCTCAGCAGTTCCACACCTATCTGTCCCACCGCGGTGAGGAAACAGGAAATATCAGGGGATCCATGAGGGTCAGAGTCCCCGCTGAAAGAATGGGAACCAGGGAGAGACTTTACGGTGATTCACTTTCTATTTATATACACTGTGTAAACCTGAGGAGGAGAGCTGAGCAGTAAAGACAGTATTTTTAAACAGGAAGCAGATCAAATAACAGTGGACTTTTCAAGATAAATTATTTAAGTTTTAGCAGTTTGGTCAATCAGTTTAATAATTGTTGTTATTCTATTTCAGAGTGGATCAGTGTGGACAAGGATGAGACAGGTGGACCGAAAGGGAAAGGCTCCGTGCTGTCCAGAGTGGGACATGAATATGTCAAGTCAGTACATGGTGCTCTCTTAATTCCCACATCAGGTGGATTCATAGTAAAAAGTCTGGTCTTGTTATTCACACATTTTTCAGAGGGTGATTATTCTGCATTATCCACCACTGATGCGAATCACCACCAGAAACCCTTTAAAGCAGCTCCAACCATGGATTTATGAACATTCACCACCATATTGAAATCCCAGGCTGAGTCCCAGTGTTAAATTTGGATTATATGGCCATGATGATTGTTCACCCTTAGAAGTTAACATACTCCCTAGTTACATTTCTCCTGTATCGCTCTGTGCTGCATCAAATGATGGATAATAATAGCATCATTATCTTAAAGTGGTACCTGCAACCAGAATGTATTCTTATTGGTTTAAATTCCTCCGCTCCTGGTATTGTGTATTTTCTTTGACGTAAGGCTGTTGTGTCCAACGTTCAGGCCGTCTGTGGTTCGTAAACAATTGGGAGAGCTCAGCAAGGTCAGCGAGGAGGGAGAGAGGATCAGCAAGGAAGAGACGGCTGCAAGGTACAGACACAGTCACGTATTTCAAACCATTACTCATGAAAAGTCATGAAATGAACTCTGCTTTCTTTTCTGACCTATAAAGACCCAAACAAGACGCCTCAGATGGTGATTCATCCATTAGCAAGAACAGCTACAACAACCCTGCCTACTACATCCTGGAGGGCGTTCCCAACCAGTCAGCAGCTGCTCTCTCAGCTGAGCTTCTCCCATCTCCTACCTCCACAAACCCACAGGCAGCTAAAGCCCCTCTTCCCTCAGTTGGAGCTCGGACCAAACCCACATGTCCGCCCTCAGGACCCCCACAACCGCGCAGACACCTGTCAGGACACCCGGTCCGTGCTATTAGCGAAGAAGGCTCCTCTGAGGACGACGGAGGCGCTTGCGTGGCTGGGGCACAGTGTGGAGGTGTCGGAGGGACAGTTGGAACCACGCTGAATAGACCACCACCTGACTTCCCTCCTCCTCCTCTCCCCAAAGGAGCCCTGGAGATGGTTGCTGAGGCGACCTTCCCCAAACCGCGGCCTCTTTACCCGGACCTGGCTGAAGTCCGGATCCCAGCAGCAAATCCCTCTGTACCACTTGGTCTGGGGGAGGGATTCAGAAAAGGAGTTGGAGGAGGAGGAGGAGGCGCAGGCGGCGGTGGTGGGGGAGCAGGGGCATTAGACGACCAGTCTTGTTCTGTGCTCCAGATGGCAAAGACTCTGAGTGAAAGTGAGTTTCCTGGACAGCCTCCACGGGCGCCCTCAGCGCCGCCCCTCAGGGGGCCACCGATGGGCCTGTGTCTGGATGCCTGTCGCACCTTCCCGCCCAGGAATCCCATCACAGAGAGCATCGCAGAGGACATGCCTGAGGAAGTAGGGGGCTCATTTAGCTTGTTCTTAGTCATTAACATAATGCTGTGTGATTTCCACTCTTGCAGTTTCTGCAATTAAAGGTTGCTCCTGCTTTCTTTCTTCCCTTCAGGCTCTTTGGGCCAGCAGTAGTTCATCCTTGTCTGTCGGGGATTCTTCGGTAGGGGAGTGGCTGCAAAGACTGGGACTGGAGAGGTATGAGCAGGGCCTTCTACACAACGGCTGGGACGACCTGGAATTCCTCAGGTACCAACAATCAAACTCATCTAACTTCCCAACCTTGTCTGTCCAAGTTGACGTCAGTGTCTTCAACATGTTGGGCTGAGATATACGTATCTTAAATGTTGTGTTCGTCCCATGTTAGAAACCATTTTCCTGCTGGGACTCACTTTCCCGGAAATTTTACTGGCAGCAAAGTTTCAGGAAAATGTCCAGAGCAATTTATTTTTTGTTCTTGAATATTTGTGTTGCAGCCTCCCTGGAAAATGTTCTGAAATACATTCCGTGCAGGTCTGAAGTCATCTTAGAGAAAGCCTACTCTACATAGTGTCATATTTGTCAAACCTTGTTGCTTATGTTCCGCCTATTACAATTCCAGTGACATCACAGAGGAGGACCTGGAGGAGGCGGGAGTGCTGGACGCCACTCACAAACAGATCCTGCTGGAGAGCCTCAGACAGCAGCAGCAGCCATAAACTGCACCACACTGGTCTGTGACTGGTCCAAACCGGCCTGGTACCATACCAGGTCCCAAAAGGCCAAAAAAATCTCAGCTGAACTGAACTGAGCTGGAACGTGCCAATTGATGCCAGACTGTGCCTTCTAAGAGAACTTGCACTCTGTTTGTACTTTCAAGAGCGTCCTATTCACATCATGTACTGTATGTGTGTCGTCGAGGTGGCCTTATTTAATGAATCCTTCAACCCCTAAAGCTTGGCTCTGAAGATGATGAGATCCGACCCACGGGGAGTGACCGATGTTGCCTCGTCATCTCTGACCGGCAGCTTCAAGCTGCATTTAAAGCTTGTTCTTTTTCCCCTGAGAGGAGCAAGAGTTTTCTCGTGCATGGGAAAGTTTCGACTAAGTTTAAAAGCAAATAAAAACAGGGGGAGGTTCATTTGAAACCAGAGCTATGGAAACACGCTGCCTGTGTTTTGAGCCCTCAGTTCAGTCTCTTTTTAGCCACACTGTGTTTTTCTCCAAGTCTCAGGTTTGTCCCCGGCAACGCTCACATTTGGGAAAGTCTCTCAGGAGTCATTTCAAACCCCACCCCCACCCCCACTTCTGTGATGGAGGCAGACAGGAAGCTGTGACAGGAGAGGAGAGTTTTCAAATATTCTACTTTTGTGATGGCACCTGGGCCACTGTTAGTGAAACGGTGGCATTCATTGTCTTAGTGTCTCTGCATGTATTTAAGGGTTATGTTGTTTATTTTACGATAAAGGGAAAATAGAGCAAATCCACCACACCTGCCCATTAAAGTGAGAGTGAGAGTGGACATTCTACTACCCACTCTGTTTAAGTGACTACAAACCGCCCGACCCTGCTGAATGATTTGCACACTCAACACTAACATTTCTGTTCTGTTTTCTAGCACTCACAGATTTAGATTTCTTGAAATTCATAGAAAACAAATGTCGTGTGACCAGGATCAGCATTTCCTCCATTTCTTACTCATTTGCTTAGAGAGTCAGTGGAGCAGTTTGAAGGGAATTTATCAGCGTGACCGAGCAGATGGCTCGAGTGTGCGTGTTCCCTGATTGCCCAGCAGGTGGCGCTGCTAAACCTCATCAGTAGATACTGCCTGTGGAAACCTTGGAGGAGAGAGAAGACTCAACCAAGAAGTCCCTCTCTGTGTTTTTAATATTAGTTATTTTTGTGCAGTTAAAATCTTTACCTGTATTTAATGTCCCCGCTTTTTGTCCATAATTTAAATCTTGTTCTGGCCATCAGACCAGCGGTCAAACCCAAAAGCCAGTTTGTTGTGTTTTAACAGACTTTATGCTGATACCTGTCACTTCTTCTCCATTCATCTGGAACATATGGAACTTTTCTCCTACAGTTAAGTCCTCAACTTGAATGATGTTAAAACATTTCTGTCGAGACGGCCTAAAACAATAGAACTCCAAACTGTTACAAGATTTAGAGTTAATAAGGATTAAACTGCATTTTGATTCACCCGCACTGGAGATATGTCACTTACATGCGTTGTTAGACTCAGCTTCTAATGTGTTGTCTAAGTGTTTAATAGCCATAACACAGAAAATGTGGAAATGTTCAATCTGATGATTTTTTTTTTAGCCTCTTTTGCCTTTCAGTGTTCTCAGTGGTGTGTGTGTGTGTGTGTGTGAGAGAGAGAGAGAGTTTGTATTTGTGTGCATGAGAGAAAAAAAACGATGCTCTTGTTTTGTTGTTTCATACGTAGTCTCCTCTTGTCAGTTGTTAACTTAATACAAGTTGTTCGCCCATGTACTTTTTTCAATTAAAATCTAATATCTTTCCTTATTTTATAAACATACTCATTTCCTTTTTTCTTTTGTTGTTGTCGTCTACAGGGAAAGCTGTGAGGAAGAGACAGTTGAGGCCCGAGAGAGGCAGAGCAGCCTCATACAGGGAAAGACAGAAACAAAGAGCGAGCACGGTAAAGTGAATATATAGTGAGAGACATCTATGTCACCATGAAACAACTGTTTGAATGTTTTAAGAATTCACGAGCGTTTTGCGTCGCACACAAGAAACAAGATAATTGCACACAGGAGGCTGTGATTCCATAATGTAGCTTTATTAGAATATTCAGAGTAGTGCTATAACCTCACCAGAGCATCTGTCGATTCATAGTGTTCATGGACGTGTTGGTCTGTGAGACAGATCCTCCGCAGTGAAATAACTCTGTAAAGCAATGTGAGGGAAATGAAAGAAAAAGCTACCTAGTATTTATATTACTAATTACATGATTTACACTTACAGAAATGTATGGAGCAGTTCAAAGAAACATCTTCTCACAGATATAATAAAAAATATTAATAAATACATTTGTTTCCCTTTTTTTTTTTTTTTAGATTTCTAGAGTAAACTGTCCCAGCTCTGAAATCCAGATGTTTCGCGAGCTACTTTACAAGGTGAAAGAAAGTAGAAACAGCCGCTGCTTCTTTTTTTTTTGCGTTTCAGCAAAAATCGGGGTTAGAGGAGAACAAACTCGGAGCATTAAGGGACACAGTAGAAAACGTCTGTTGATCGTTACATATTTGCCATCTGCAGGAGAGTTAATGACACTGGGCTGATAACGTAAGTCCAGTGAGAGTTCAGAACAAAAAAACAAAAACCCCAGTCAGTCAGGAGTTGTTGTTAAGGCTACACTCTGAACCCTCCTCTACCCATGCCACAGGGACGTCACCTCTAGTTCTCTCTCCTTCCTGTGCTGAATTCAAACAAAGTTCCCACTGTTTGACACAGAAAGGCATGATGGGATTGTGAAGCTAAGGGTGAGGAGGAGGAGGGGGGGGGGCACATTGGGTGGATGTTCACGATTGGATACAGTAAAGAAAGAGAAGGGGATGGATTGCACTGGGGAGGCTTCTCGTCTGGATCTTGCTCCTCTAATTGGATTTATTTGGTGGCCTCTGTTTTTGCTGGACAAACAGATTTAAAGCGGGGGACCCTGTTCTTCCTGGTGGGCGTCTGTGTGTCAGGGAAGTTGTGCTTGTGTGGGTTAAGGTTTGCTTTGTCTCCCAGTGCGATGTTTAGATTTCTGCTCTAAGTCCGTACCTGACCTCCATGCTCATCAGGGCCTGTGGCTGTCCAAGTGCATTGCAACGCAGCGAGTGTGGGAATGTGAGTGAAGATGTGAAAGAGAGACGGGAAGAGGAGAAGAACACCGATTGTTTGAGAGTCACCACATGTGTGTCTGTGTGTGTGTCACTGCATGTCTTTTTGGGCCGGACACAAACATCCCTTTGACACAGTCGGGGAACGGTTAAAGTACACGAGGGGGTTTACATCATTAAATAGAACTGACAACTCTGTGTCTTTTAGTCTTAGGACGGGTGTCCAGGTGGAGCTTTGCAGGTTTGATGTGCACAGTTGCATATTCTGGGGAGAGACGGTGGCAGACTTGTGATTTTGTTATCTGAGTTTTGAATCAGTTTTCATGGACTGTTCTCGCTGAGCTACAGCAGAGTCCACTGGGGGGATTCTTGGTTATAATGTGTAAAGTCCAGACACTCATCAGGAGCTGGGAGCCCCTCATTGTTCCAGCAGATCACACAAAGTCCGTTTCTCTTTTCTCTCCCTCTGTGCTTCAGAACAGGTTCGTCTTGATGGCCGGGTTAGGTTTTCTGTGGAAGGATGACAGGACTCCGGCAAAAGGCCCGGTCATACTGTCCGCCGGCTGCCAGGCCTTCAGAATCTCCTGAGTCTGGACGGCCGGCTGGGCCACGGCCGGGTTGGACGGCCCCAGGCCGGACCAGCTGGGCGGCTTCAGCCCCTGGAGGACCGGGGAGCTAGAGGTGTTGGTGTAGCCCACGTTGACGGGAGCCGGGCTGGGACTCAGGCTGGCGGGGCTGCCCAGGTTCCCGTTGGCCGAGCCCGGCAGGGAGGCCGTGCTGTCGGGCGTGGGGCTGCAGGTGGACTCTTTGGACTCATCGTCATCTGATGAAGATCTGGTCTCTCCGCCCTTCTTGCCTCCAGAGCTGCTGCTGCCTGTGCTGCCCGCGGTGCCACCCGAGCTGTTGGCTTTGGAGTTGGCTGCACGCTCCTGTTTACGAAACTTTGCACGCCTGTTCTGAAACCAGACCTGGTGGAGACACACAGAGGTACAATCAGCTTTTAAATGGATATTGACAAACTGAAACATGAGTAAAATAGTCTCACATGTCCAAAAATATAGATCAGATGGATCACGTATTCAGATTTGCTCTGTTGTTATTTTGAGCCTAAATATAAATATCAGGTGTCGGATCAGAGCCCGTTGGTCTCACCTGTACCCGGGCCTCGGTCAGGTCTATCTTCAGGGCCAGCTCTTCTCGGGTGTAGATGTCCGGGTAGTGCGTCTCGGCAAAGACGCGCTCCAGCTCCTTCAGCTGCGAGCTGGTGAACGTGGTCCTGATGCGCCTCTGTTTCCGCTTCTCGTTCAGGCCTGAAGGGTCCGAGAAGAACTTGTAGGGAACTGAGAGGGACAAATGGAAACCTGTTAAATCGCTGGAAACGAGCAACGTGTATTCAGTGAAACAGCGTGTTTTAAATGTCGAGGCCGTGCGTAAGTCGCGCAGGAGCCGCCACACGGTCCGATTCTCAAACGAAAATCAGGAGATTATAGCTGAGAGCAAGTTGATGATTTTGCTCCTTAATCTAGTTTATATGAGGCGAATTAATCTATGGACAAAATAACGTGATCGTTATTTTGAAATGATGGCGAGCTTAATAAATTGGTTCTAAACCAAAGCTGGAGGCCTGGAGGCCACTTTAATAACGGAATGATTTGACGGTAATACCAGACCTCTGGATTAATCTAATTTATCTGATTTATTCTAAATTATATTCATTTATTTGTCTAACCTAAAAATATTTTTGTTTATTCTGTTAATGGCCTGTATGATGAATTTTGTTTTTGCCCATTTGCCCAAGTAATTTGCTTCTTAAAATGTAAATGTTACGTTAGAGAATGTTTTAATGTAGGCCTTAAATGTTTTGTAATAAAATATATTAAGTAAAAATCAAAATTATATAATTATCATTAAATGTATTAAAACGAGGAATTATTAGACACAAACCAGTATTTCAAATCGAAATCCAAGAAATTGATTAGCAATTAGCTGAATTATGAACTAAATGAAACATGAGCCTCAAAATCCAAATTGTATTAAACAATTAAATATTCTTAAATACTCTAACTCTTAAATACACATTTAAACTAATAGCCAAGGTTGGTTAAGAGGACCCGTGGCCAACAGGCGTGTGCGTGTGAGTTCCTCTGGATCGATTTCAGTGAGTTCTGCATTATTACTTTTGTAGCAATATATTATTTTTATAATTAGCAATATTAGTTATAGTTGTCGATGTCACCGCTCTCTGATTTATTTGCAGATTTATGCACATGTTCACACGCTTCTCTCATCATAAAATGTATTTTTTTTAATCCTCTCTTCCTATATCATTTAAATGTGTGTTTGTACTGATTTGATTCTGAACGAT
Organism: Pseudorhombus dupliciocellatus; assembly: GCA_016785235.1. Lineage (NCBI taxonomy): Eukaryota > Metazoa > Chordata > Actinopteri > Pleuronectiformes > Paralichthyidae > Pseudorhombus > Pseudorhombus dupliciocellatus. The sequence continues at coordinate 1,742,543 of JAFBJW010000226.1, forward strand.
CGGTCAGATCTGTGTAAAAAGCGTTTAGGCCTCAGACTGCACAGGTCGATCATTAAGGGAATATTGAATACAATGAACTATTTAGTACTTTATTATGAATTGAATTATTAATTCAAGTTTTGTTCTCCGCAGCTGAGGACACACTGTTGGAGCTTCAAAGATGTCCCTCATCCATGTCCCTCATGAATGTTACTGATGATGCATTCTCTACCTGAGGAGTAGGGGGTGGGCTGGTGCTCCCGCAGGGCTCCCAGGGTGCAGCTGGCCGTGCTGAGCGGGGTGCAGCCCGGGTTGGAGAAGGGTCCGCTGCGGATCGGGTTGTACTGGAAGGAGCTGGCCTGGCTGCAGGAGCTGAAGTCCGCGTAGGCCGAAGCTTCCATGGCCGCCATGCAGGAGTCATAGGAGTTCAGGTAGGAGTAATCCATCTTATACATGGAGGTCAGCCGGTGCTAGCACCGGGTCTGCGGGCACGATGGGAGGAGGTGGGAGTCAGAGCGGCTGCAGGTGACTTTATACCCCAGGAGACGGAGCTCAGAGTCGGGGTGTGTGTCCACGGCGTGTCCCCGGACTGAGGGTGGCTCTCTGCAGAACTCCTGTCAGCTTCACTGTAAATAATCCAGTCGTCCTCCCTCACTCGCCTCTGGTTTCCTCTCGTCCTGCCTCTCCTGTTCCTCCTCCTCTCTCTCTGCGCTCGCGCTCCGTGTGACAGCGCTGCTGCTGCTCGCGCGCTGTTTATAATAAACTTGGCTGAGCGCGAGACAATAGCGAGGCGGTGGTCTGTCGTTTCCATGACAATGGCACCAGTGAGCGAGCGTGCACACGCCCCCCAACTCCAGAAAAGAACCCCCCACCCTCCCTTCACCCCCCCCCACCCACTGCACCGCCCACGCGCTCGCAGGTGTCAGCAGAGTGCAATGATCGAGTCTAAAAAACGACATAAACATTTAACTCATATTTGTATTTGTGTTATTCCACTGACGTCACTGCGCTCAAATGGGCCCGAACACAACAGCCACAGGACTTTATTTACATAGATCCAACAAGGGCGGTTATTATGAATCACTCAATCCCACCTGATGGCTGTAGTCCATACTCACAAATAACTATTTGCGTGAACCCTCCACTAAAGGAGGAAGAACCAACACAAAGGACATGGATGAGAATCAATAAGTACCGTCAGCCTATAGACTATTCATGTATGAAGTACTTTGTGTTTATTATAGAATCTGTGTCTCCCTGTGATGAACCGTATGTCTTCTCTTTGTTCCGCTGTTTTAAAGAAGCTGAGAAACAAACAGCACCTGACAGCGTCTAAAAATTCGTTCGAGCCACGGCCCCTCTTTTATCTCCTCATTTATTCACAGATGAACTGGCCGCACTTTTTGGTTTAATTTAGAATATTTGTTTAAAGTTAGAGAGATAAATATCTGAAATCAGTTCAATAATCTGGTGAGAATAAAAGGGCCGATATCTGCTGTATATGGAGTTACTGTGCAGGGTTTGTCCGGAGTTGGAAGCATGCGTAACAAGAGTCAAACACAGCATATTTGTCCCATCTCTGTCCTCCTGGAGACATCGAAGGTATCACCGCTTTGCACTGAGCTTCTACAACATCAGCACATCAGATACGAGCCTTCGTTTACAGCCAGAACACTATAATTCATCTATTAGCTCGTGCGTAAAATGCTCCTTACGCGTAGGTGCAGGTTGAGTCCCGTACAGTTGCTGCGTCAGAGAACAAGTGCTGCAGAGCCGCAGAAGTCTTTATGTGTCGGGGAAAGTCCAGATGTGACGCTGATTGTCGAGATTAAAAGCTTTGATTTGATTCCGATCGCTTTTACGGAAGATGTCACCAGAGCGCGCGTCAGTTTGATGTATAGGACGAGAGAGGGAACTGGCTGCGCAGACGACCGCGACAGGATAACCGTAAACGCATTGACGCTCCATAAATTGGTTTAAGTTTATTGTTCGGTGTCATACAATGTGATAAGTCATATCCCACACGGCACACATACACACGCACACGCACTCACAGAGGGTTTAACGCCGACACGACAGGCAGGCGCGCGCTCCATCCAGACCGTGGTGCCATTTCGAACGTGACAAGCGTCTCAGCCGCTGTTGGTTGAAATTAACCGGCTTTTTATTAGCGGATACATTTCACCAAATAATATAATCCACAAAGAAGCAAACAAAATTACGTTACGACGTGAGACACGCGAGAAATTAATCGACTTAGGCTCGTGTGCGCGCTTATAAAGCGCATAATAACGGCTGACTGAAGCGTGCGCGCTCTTATCTCAGCTTTGACCAGAGGGTGCATGATGATGGAGCTTAATGACATTACAGCACGCACGCATATACACAGACAGACACACACGCACAGTGCAGTATAAATGAGCATCATTGATAGGGCTTGTGTGGAGTGTTTATTGTGTGGTCAGTTGCGGTGCGGCTGTGTTTCACTCTGGTGCAGGTATACTGGTATACTGGGACATATATATTTAGGCCTTTATTGCTAATACAGTCTACTTATACTGTAAATGTAAACACATATATACAGAGGTAGTGCTCCCAGTGTCCCTACACGTTATCATGAAGACCGTGCACTTGTTATATCACAGTTGAGGCCAATAGAAGATTCTGCATCTCGGCATAAAACAGTTTACGCACCACATCCGATTCTCAGGCCGAGAGAATAACAACTGCAGTTGTAACTGAGAGTATGATTTCTTTCTCTTCCAAGATCTGTAGTAGAAAAGGCGTCCGAAGCACAGTCCTATCAACGTCACAGCAACACGACGGACTGGGTATTTAAACATACCATTCAGTCCCGTGTGATCGTGGCCGCAGCCTGTCCTTTTTAACCCACTTTGAAATAAACACACATTCGGTTTAAACCCCGCAGTGGGGCTGTGGCTCCCAGGCCGCGCCGGCTGTTGTGCGTCCTGCTCCAGTCTGGAGGGTTCAGAGGTGAGTTTACCAAGAAACTTAAACTGTTTCACAGTTAAACTCCGCGGCTCTGCCTCCCTCCGGAGAGAAAAAAAGAGCATCGGCCAGGAGCGACCCTAGCTCTGCCGCTTTTCACGCATTTAGACCTTAATCCCTTCAAAGAGCAGAGAGCGCTCTCTTCCAGGCTGCTAATCCACCCTTTAGTGCTCCGCGCTGCGCTGCAGGGGGAGACTCTCTCCTCCGCTGCGGAGGCTTTAACTTTGGACTTTTACATTCATGGGCCGATGGGACGGAAACAGTAACGGGGAGCTTTGGCATTCATGACGTCTGAGTCAACAGAAGGGGGGACACAATGGTCCCCTAGAGGCTCCTGAGGGCCCTGAGAGGGACCCCGACTATAGGGATTATAGGCCCATGTATGGAGCACTGGGGGGAAATGTTGCACTGTCAGTTTGGAGAGTTATGATTGAGATTACCTTAAAGGACCATTTCACATGTTATGAGTCTCATATTGAAAAGCAGCCATGTAATATTAAACGAGGAGATTTAAATGTCAACAGGCCACAAAGGGAAAAAACTGAGGAATTATGGACCATTGAGCAATTACCTAACAGGCTCCTTATGAGAATTAATCTATGGTTTATTATGGTATAGATTACAGGCGATTTAATGAAACTAATTTCAGTTGAATTTGTTATAGATTTAAGCTTTCATTGATTAACACATTTTTTTAAATGAATGAAGCCATTTTCTATTACAATGAGATTTATTGGGGCAGCAATTTAAACTAAACGTTTTTCCTTAAGGAACTCTTAAGGTCATTTTATCATCAGCAATCAGCTTTAAACTTAAATTGATTCATATTTATTTGTTGTCTTATTTCCAATCTGATCTCTTGGGGAGACCCTGCATCTTTTCCCTGTAGCTGTTGCTCCACCTTTATTAAGCCCACGTTGGCCTCGAAGAATTTGTGAGCGTCTCGGCGCAGACTGGGCTCTGTGACGGATGGACGGTGTTGATGGAGAGGTGTATGTGGACAGAGACGGGGGGGCAAGGGATGGGTAAAGGATGTGGCAGCGGCGACACATGAGGTTTGAAGAAAAGCCACGCGGGAGGCCCAGCAGGCCGGGATCTGTCCCGGGACACGCGGTGGTGGTCTGGTGCTGTCAGTCAGTCAGAGGGAGACAGAGAGGCTGGCTGCTCCATCCATCATGAGAGCGCACAGTAGAACGTGTCCCGTGCGCCCAAAGACGTCTCCCTGCCTCCTGAGCCAGGCAGCCATTGATTGTCAGGTCTGGGCACAGTGAGCTGTTCTTTGTGGAACACGCATTTTAACGCCCTGATAAACGCAGAGATGATCATTAAGAGTTAATTGATTCAGAGCCACATGAAGCCACCCTGATTTTACATGGCATGGTGGTGGTGGTGGTGGTGGGGGAGGGGGGGGGGTATAGGGGCAGGGGCCTGATGAGGAGGGTGAGGTAGAGACTGTATATCTATGATGATTTAACTTCCATTGCATAGAGGAGCCTTGTAGTTTTACAGCAGCTGCAATATTGACAACACAATACCTAAGATCCTGTGTTTTAAGGTGTGCGTAATTATGTAAAATAACGTGCCATTATTTCATGGAATAAAAGCCAGTTTTATTTAGATTATCCTGCAAATTATTCACGATTATTTGACCCGTTTATCTTAAATATTATCTCTTTTTTTATAATTTCACAGATGAAAAACCAAAATAAAAACGATTGGCCTGAATTTTTCGCCATACGCGTCTTTTCTTCTAAATTTAATTGGACATCTTGTTGTTGTTGTATATTGAATTATTGTGCCTATAGCCTTTAAGTATAGATTGAAGGTGGAGGAAAGTGAGGGAGGAGTAGAAATCTGTTACAAGCGAGTCCATTAACGCTGATCCAGTATTTTGTTTGTGCGCAAAATACGCACTGGTTGATTGAATCATCTCGACACATAAAATCTCATTAGGCCTCGCTGCATCTTTATGTCTCTGTGCTCACCACGTGTCTGCAAATTAGAATAGTAGTTAAATATTGTGGGTTTTGTGTCTTGGTTTTAGGGGGACTCCAGCAGGCCAGCCTCTCCACCCTTCGTCGTCACTGAAATGCGTCGTGTCATCGTCCCTCCACGAGCTGCGCTTCCCATCGCAGGTGGGTTGGATCACGCATAAAATAAAATCAGAACTCACGGATCCTGCCGTGAACACCGGCACCGCGAGTCTCTGCAGCGGCGATGCGCATTCGATTTGCCCGATGACGGATGAGAGACTGTGCGGAGGGGGCGGGGGAGGAGCAGGGAGCGAAGTAAAAGGTGGTGGTGGGGCTCCCGGCCAGGGGAGGGGGGTCCCGTCGGTGAGTCGGCCCCCGCATTTCAGTCCCCAATTACCGGAATGTACCGTGACGCTCCGGCTCGAAACGAAGGCGCGTATTTAACCGCGTTAGAGACGGAGCTTCAGCAGCAGCGTGTTGTGATGCAGCTCAGTCAGGTGGAGGCCGGGTGGTGATGCGCCAGTTTAAAATCACCCTGCACCTGACTGAGCCTGGTGCCCCACAGGAGCAAAATATAAGGACTATGTCTACCGGGTATTTTAATGTATGGATGTAATTTAGAAAAGCTTTTTCCTTCATACCTGTTGAAACACAAACACCACAGAAACCAAGAGACCATGGATGGGGATGTGAACTCTTGCTCTTCACAGTCATGTTGTCATGTTGTCACTGATCTTCAACCAAGCTTCAATCAAGTGGCCCATGAAGTAAATGATGAACATGGCCAAAACAGCACCAAACTAATCCAGCCAACTATGGCTTACTTGGGGCCACTAAAATCCTAGGGCCGGCCCTGCTTGTGGCCCATTTGTGGCAAACAGGAGCTGACTACCAAAGTGCCATCATTCCATGCGGGATGTGGGCCAGATCTGACGCTATCTGTTTGGCTACATGTGCTCATCATCGTCATCATCGTCACAGAGAATGATCCAAGTGTCCATCAAATATCTTTTGAAGTATTGGAGAAACTAAATGCTGTAAACCTGAATAATGGACCAGAGAGACAGAGTCATTTACAGCGCCCACATTCATCAGCCTGAAGTCGAGTCAAAAAATGCAGGCATTCGTTTGAACCCATCAAATTACACTCAAACTAATTCTTGTCCGCATGAACATGAGGCGGCCGCGCGCTCAGCAGCCGGGCCGTGACGCAGAGCAGCTGCGGGTTATTCTCATGCTGCGTCCATCTCTCCACTGCGCCACCAGACCTGTATTACCCTAATGGACGACGGCATGTTACTTAAAAAAGAAGCTTTTTAGGATAAAAAAAACAGGTCCCGGGAGACCACGGTGCACACTCACACACACATAGACACGCACACGCACGCACACCACAGCTGGAGCGGCTGAGGGGATGGCCGCGCGCATGGAGAGCCTCTCCAAACACGCTAATTAGATCTGCAGCTCTGGCCCCGCGCTCTGAAAGCAGCCCTGCAGCGGCGGGGCGCGCGGAGCTGTGGAAAGTTAATTGAATTAAATTCCCTCTAAACTAATTAGGCTGCAATCTGCCACGCGAGCTGTCCCTGAGCAAGGTTCGAATTAGGCGGAATGGATTTGTTCCTTTTCTTTAAGAGAAAGGAGGACAGACTGGTGTGTGTGTGTGTTTTGTGGGGTCCTTTATTCGTCTTTTATGCTAATTCTCCCAAGGGAGGGTTGGATTATCACGTGATCACCTTGCGGTAACCGGACGGCATCCGGTTTGTACCCCCCCCCC
>JAFBJW010000226.1:1749290-1982646 GCA_016785235.1 Pseudorhombus dupliciocellatus
GTCTCCCCCCCCCCCCCCCCCCCCCCCAACAACTCCAGACATTCACGCATTAAAGCTCAGAGAATCTAGAACAAACACACAGAATGATTTTTCATTTTCATTTTCATTTTCAGACATGAACTCCGCAGAATGTCCCCGTGATGAGGTAAGGACTCACACAGTGTCTGCTTTGTGTGTGGCTCCACAGTTTCATCCTGAGATATCTGTATTCTGTCTCAAGGCTCTCACTCAGTCTCTGCTAAATGTTTCCTGACGTTCACTGAAGTTTGTCTTTCACACATAAAGAACACTACAACACAGCTGGAGATTCTCAGATCACAGAAAACACATTTCTTGCTGCTGAGCCTGGTCCTGCTGTATTTTCACCCTGATCTATGTCTTCTTGAAGCTTTGCTCCTGCAGGAGATGTCCAGCTGTTGTCTCACAGGGGCTCATTCGGACACTCTCCTGAGCTTTTAGAAGGACGCTCCCTCTCAGAGCCTCACTGGGACATTTACGTTTCTGCATGTGGCCCCTCCGAGAATGTTATGAGATTATCCGGAGTTCATTCCAAGTCTGAAAGCAGCGTCTGTGCCGCCTGTGATTACTGTGCTGCTCCCACTGCAGCTCCAGCACTGAGGAGCATCTCCATCCTGCAGCTGAGTGCACTGAGGTAATGGAGGTGAAATCGATCGCTCTCCTGCGGGGGGGAGGACAAAGAGAGAAAGGGGGGGGGGTTAGTGTAAGAGTATTGTGCAGAGGGACACGGATGAAAATCCCCCGTTAAGAGCTAGGGGACAGATATGATAATGGGAGAACCTCTGGTAGTCATTCATCATTCAGCACCTCCACCTGGCTGCATGCTGCACCTCTCTGCTGCACTCAGCTGCACAGGCGTGGTGTTGAAACCAAACACACGCACACACACACACACACAGCAGATCAGTGTTCGGGAGCCCTCAGCACTGTCAGCAGGTACGACGACACCCCCCACAGCTGCTGCATCTCAAATGGTTCTGATCTCAAAATCACAAAAAGCGTCTCACAGCTCACTGAGCAGGAGCAGGAGCAAGATGCACTTTAAACCTCTACGTCCAGGATGGTTCTTTTACTTTGTTTGGAGGATCTGCAGCACTCGTGCAGCAGGGTGTTATTACTGCACCTTGTGGCCCCGTGCTGCGGAGGCCCTCTTTAATCAAACTAACATGACTGTGGATCTGGAGGCGTTCGATCCACCTGACGTAAATCTGCCAATAGGACATCTTTGTCTGTGAACGAGATCACACAAAAACAAGGATCTACACTTACTGAGAGTGTACATATTCACCCTCCATGTTGAACACTCTCATTCATCATCATCATCATCATCAGAAAGTGGGAGAGAGAGAGAGAGACAGATGGATGAACAGAGACAGACAGATGAGGGAGAAGGAAGGGCTGAGAGAGAGAGAGAGGTGGAGGAGAGGAGGGGGGCGAGTGAGCAAACTGCAGCGAGATAGAGGGAGGAGAGGGAGGTTAGGACGATGGAGGGCCAGGTTTCTGTTTCTCCATAATCTAATCAGAGAAATGGCAGCAGTCAGAAATAGCCTGACGGACAGACTAAGAGCCTCTTCTCTTTCTCCTTCTCCTCTTTTTCTTGTCTTCCTCCTCGGGGGATGGGAAATGGATACACACACATGTGCCCCCTCACGCACGCACGCACGCACCCTCGTGCCAGCTCGACTTCCTAAAACCATAAATTGCAGATGTGTTTCAGGGTTATAAGCGATGGGAAAAGCCTTGAGGTATCAAAACAGAACCTGGTCTGGATGCTGCTGCTGTGAGAGTCTGGTGTTCAAACCCGTCTGCTGCTTCTTTCTCTGTGCCCCCCCCCCCACAGCCTCCCAACATCAGGTGTGTGACCATTTATTCAAAGCACAAACTACTCATGAGAATCCAGGCTGTCGTGAACTTTTCTCAGTTTCGATAACCGATTATTCAGTTTGCATTTCTAAAAATGTTCAGTGTTTCTTTTGAACGTATTCTGGAAAAATATTTGTTGATTTGCTTTCGATGAACTAATTAACTGTGCTGATCACTGCAGTGCTGTTTCTGAGGAGTGATTGATAAACATGAGAAACCCTCCCTCTTCACAGGAGACAGCAGCCGGTGACTGTTGTTGGGGGGTCCAAGCAGAGACCTGCATGCTAATTCCGCCCCATGGGGAAGACATTCCTGCATGGCGTGAGTGTGATGCTTTCCACATTTCTGTAGCATTAACTGCACTGCTGCCCCCCCCCAGGATTCCACTCAAATTCCTCTGTCATGTCGTTTCACAAGGTGGACATGTGTCATTGTTGCTGAATTCCCACCCAGGCACTGCTCTGACTGACACACACACACACAGCTCCATCCATCCATCAGAAGTGTCAGAGGCAGCACAAATACAACAAAAAAAAACAAAACACAACAGAGGAATTCCCCTTTTTGTTGTGACGACTTTATTTACACAGTGGAAACAACAATGAGGGATGTTGCTCGATGACACTGACGCCTCGTCCACGTGCCGCTCAAACATCTATGATACAACACTTATTGTTTCTTTACGACCCTAAATTTCTCTTAATGTCACAAAAGAGACACTGTACAGCACCAGAGCGCCGCCGCCGCCGCCATGACGGACGATGCTTCTTTACTTTAACATGCATCAACAGAAACGATTCACCAGGTTTTATTATTCATAACTCAAAGTGACTGATACACGTTTTTCCTCCACTAACACATTAGTTGCTAAAATGAATAAGCACGTTGTTCTTTTTGATTCTAAACACATATTTGTAACTGAGTGTTTCTCCACATGTGACACGTGCATTACAGTGACAATGTCAAATGGTGGCCATCGATGCTTCATTTTCCGTCCCAATAGAAACTGGCTGTTACTTATTTATTATTAAAATGATGGCTTCATGGAATAAATAACTTCTTTCTCTAACATCTTCATCCCTGTAAACACATGCAAAAGCTCTAACAGATCCCTGAATCTTTATTAATCTTCTCAGTGGTCACCCACTCACCTTAACTTAAATACACAACATATAATATCTTCAATAAATACTTTGCCTGTGGTAGTGTTCAACCCGACTATTAGTTTCTACGATGACTCCAACCCACATATGATTTTTTTGCCTGATGAAGACGAGGCTGCAGGGACACACTGAAGCTTCTATGCTACAACAAAGACGCGCGACACGTCTAGATTTCACAGCCGGTCACACTGTGCAGCGGGTGATGGCTTTGTTAAAGGATCAGCAGCGGAAACAGGCGAGAGTCCGTCAGCTGCCGTGAAGGCTTGTTGTTGCTTGAACTAGTTGTATTTCTGCTGGAGGGTGCTGGACTGCAGGTTGTGGACAGATTGGCATGAGGTTACTGCACGTGTGACTGAGACAGAGGCATGGGTGCTGTATTTATCAGAGGTATTTTTATTGGTAACATCCATCATGTATCTTCCATCCTGACGCTGCATCACCACGGCGATGACGGTGATATGTGTGCTAGGTGTACGCGTGTGCATACGTAGCTCTTGGTCAGTGTTCGGGGCTGAGCGGCGGACGGATGTCCAGCGTTCTCGACGAGCTGTCCTCTCCCACCACCTGGAGCCGCAGGCTCTGCAAGCTCTGCTCCTCCTTGCCCTCCGATTGGACGGACAGGCGCAGCGTGCAGCCCTTAGGCAGCAGCTCCTGCTCGTACGCTGCGGCTAACTGGTTGACGACCCGCCGCTCGACCTGAGGGATCAGGGATGAGCGTTAGAGCGTTAACCTGTGACATCTTAGTTTTCCAATGCTGTTACCTGATAATAATTATTATTCAGTTCAAGACGATTATTTTTACTTCCTACACCTTCTGTCAAAGGATTTTTATTTTTTTGACAACTCCAACACGGCAGGTGCAGAAATGAAACTAAAACACAATTCCTTGTGTACCTCATGCTTGATGGAGCGTGCTCCATAATGCATGTTGTACCCGCCCGCTAACAGGTCCAGTACCGGGCTATCCCACTGCAGAGTGATGTCATGGCGCTGCTTGGCCTGATGAAAACAGAATGAGGAGAAAAATTTAAAAAGAGAGGACGAGAGTGTGATATACAGTGAGATCCGACTGAGAGGCCGGCGTCAGAGACGGATGGAGGGGGACTGAGATGAGAGACAGGAGACAAGTGCAACAGCAGAGAGATAATGTCAAGCAAGATGTCTGCCAGCGCTAATCAACAGGCTCCTAATGCGTTTTAATCAAACACCAGTCAATAGCAGTGATCGGCTCATTTAGCTCCTGATGCTAACGCTCCATTCAATAAAATAGATGCCAGGTTTCATAAACACTGATATTACAACATTAGGAACGCTGTGGGGGAGACCACGAGGGACATTTCATTTGTTTAACATGACTGAGTGACAAAACAATGCGACCAGAGGATCCTGCTGCTGCCACATCCAGACGGAGACATAATACTACAAGATGAAATGAACACACAAACACACACACATCACAAATGGCAGCGCATTAAAAGACGGACTGAGCGAGAGTCGTGAGTCAGGCCCCTGTCAGTCGCCTGCGGGGCCTGTGTTCCCCGTCAGGAGAGCAGCTCTAATATTAATAATTAAATATTGATGAAGGCTCCACATGTTAAACACAGTAATCGCATTATAGTGAGTAGCGGTGGCACATGATATTGATCTGCGTGTGTTCCAGCTCAGCCCGATGAGGGTGTATCCTCACTCGGATGACACGCGCCTCATATATGTCTCCTGCTGTCTTCTCTCAGAGACACAGATGTTTAGCTCTTGGGATGTTTCATGACAAATGTCTCAAAGAAGTGGAGATCTTTTTAGTCCAATCCCAAGTTAACAATGGTTAACATAAGTAAGAACCCTCATCGCTTCTCTTCAGATCTGTGACGGCCGTGTGGCATTCGTCATCTCATCTGTTTCTCAGATTAAAGGAAGTGAAGTGCACATTATCGTCACGCACCTTCTTGGCCCAGAAGCTGAGCTCCTTGCTGACCAGCTGCAGCAGCTCGGAGTGGCAGAACGGCAGGAAGTATACGATTTCATTGATCCGGCCGAGAAACTCGTCCCGCCGGAAGTGGGCCTGAGAGGGGACGGAACAATTAAGATGAAAAGAACAGCCTCCGAGGCCAACTCAGAAAGAGCAGCGTGCAGAGGCGTGTGTATAGTACAGCTGTACCTTCAGGATCGGTCGAATAACAGACTCTTTAAACTGTCGGGAGATTTTGACGTCATCAGGTTTCTGTACATCCTCTGGGGAGGAGCACAATGAGAACATTCAGCTTCGAGCTTTGCTGATAGCTCCTGACTGGCTTTAAGGCTTAATATCAGAACACTGATGCAGTTTAAAATGTTGGTTCCTGTCCCAAAACGGTGTGAGGGACTATTTGAACAGACTTAATATCCCATCATCACTGTCGTGTTGATGATTCGTCATTAGAATAATGTAGACATGGGTGTTTGTCTGTGGTTCTCTCACCGAGCTTGTCCGCCAGCTTCCTGCGGCTCACCTCCTCCGCCTCGTGACGGAGCTGCAGCGCATGCTCGGCGATTTCGTCACTTGCAACGTTAGACGTCATGATGAAGACGGCGTCCTTACATTCAATGGTTTTCCCTTTACCGTCTGTGAGACGCCCCTGAGAGCGGGACAGCGGGGACGAGGGAGAGATTGGTTCCAGTTCAATTTGCACAAACAGAAACTTGTTTAAGTCTGCACACACACCTCGTCAAAGAGCTGCAGCATGATGGTGAGAACGTCAGGGTGAGCCTTGTCCACCTCATCGAACAGGACCACGGCGTTGGGACACGCCTTCAGCAGCTTGGTCAGCTGACCTCCCTCCTCATGTCCCACGTACCCCGGTGGGGAACCGATGAACTTTGCCACCTGAGGGAGAATAACGGCTCAGATTTGACGCAAACGCCTTAGAGACACGCCTTCACCCATCAAAGACAAGTAGCAAGTGTCTTTCTTACCTCGTGTTTTTCCTGGAACTCCGACATGTCCATACGGATGAAACCCTGCAATCACATGATGGATTAACCCTCCCATCAAAACGCTGTATGTGCTGTGTGTCAGGATTCTTCTGTTGTGCGCGGCTGAATGTTGTTGTCATGGAAACCAACACTAAGTGAATTGTCTGTCATATCTTCAAGACAGGAAGCACTACTAAATTAAATGTCTTATAAGTATTTTATATCAGCAGGATGACCCGGTGTCCACCTATTGATCCAAATGATAAAAACACACAGTGATGTGTGTATTTCTCTTTCTCTCTTATATCTTGGTTTACAAAGGCTTAGAATTAGAATTAAATGGTTTTATTGTCATGATACGCATTGTACAATGATATTAAAAAGTTGGTCTGTTGGTGCTAAAATAACATACAAGAACCATGACCACGAGCTTCATTATCCACATCTCGAATTTCTGCTTTTGCTCGACTATGTTCTGGTTTGTTGCGTTAATTTTTTTTCTCTTTAAAGATAGTTAAGTTAAACAAATAAGAATATGTGTGTGTGTGTGTGTGTGTGCGTGCGTGCGCGTGCGTGCGTGTGTGTGTGCGTGTGTGTGTGTACTTTGCAGACCTTTTTGATGTCCTTGTGCATGTAGCGGGCTACTTGTTTGGCCAACTCCGTCTTACCTGTGACACAATGAATCACACAAGACAGAACAGAGACATGATGTAAGTATTCAGTTTCCATCCTTCCAACAAGTTTGGTGTTAATCGTTATCATTATTTTTTGCGTCCTCTTGCTGACGAACAGGGGCGATGCAACAGGGCAAGCAGAGCAGGAAAATTAAAGTAGTTTAAAAAGTCATACATCAGCAGACATTTCAGGAAGTCTCACCGACTTCAGCCAGAGAGACAAACTCTCTCGCTCACTAAGTGCTGGCCTAAATCCCACCGCCTCCCTCTACCAAGCTTTCAATCATCGGCAGCTCTGCAGAAGAACACATTATGTTTGTCGGTAAAATATTCTGCATATAAATGCTCATATACGATATTGATGTCCTGTGTTTGGTATGCATATGGCTGTGATGAGTGTGTGTGTGTGTGTCTTGTTGCTGTGTTTAATATTGTTGTCTGATGGCCACTGTTTGTCGCTGAAGGCAACAGAGAATATGAACACCGTCGCTCCTTCATCCATCTCTCTGGCCTGTCATCCCATAATATTCCTCTGTCTCCTTATTGCCTTCACCCTAACACACTTCTCCCTGCTACTTGTGAACAAATAAACCAAAGTCCCAAGCTTGGGCCTTTAAATATTGAACCTGAATACTCAGATTTCAGAAATTCTGATTAAGCCTCGTGTCTATATCACACTGTCTACCTTTGATTTGTTAGTTCTGGTTTTCTGGGTTTTATGACACAGTAATGACGTTGGCCACCACCACTTGTCCTTAATAAAACTGGAAATATTGGGAGATGGGACTTTGTGGAGCCAATACTTGATCAAATAAAACGCCCAAACTAGTCCTGATGTTCATCTTCCAGAAAACACACCCCCAGTCTTTTACTATCATCCCCATCATCTGCGTGTAATGTGAAGCACTGTGAAGACTTTGTTATAACTACATGATACTTACCAGTTGTACTTTAATATCAACCACAAGGAGCCTGGTTTGAACAAGATTGACTGATTGATAAACTTTATTGTTCCCTGAAGGAAACGGATTAAAAAAATAACCAGACTAATCGAGTCTTTGTGGGCAGGGCTGAATTTAGTGACACTGTCAAGCTGTTGCCTAGAACGATAACATTCACAGTGACGGGTCATAATAACTGACAATGATCATGTGTTTAAACATTTGGTCTAATGATAGAGCTCGAGGAAAAGTCAGCGGTTAAAGTCTGTGGTGTCCATCCTCTGGGGATCATGAATGTCTGTCAACGTCATCCAGTAGTCCAACTACACAACACACCGAGATGTGCACATCTGTAGTGTAGCAGCATGCAGGATTTAAACACGAACAGTTTATTATGTTGTCCAAACTTTAAATTAGTTAGATATTTAGTGAGATAACCCCGAAACTAAGAAACCAACTTTGATTAGGTTTAGTAGAAGGGTGGCGCACGACCCAAGGAAGAACCCTTTCATTCTGGAGTGGAGCAGTTTCAGGATGGTTTTTTTTAACGTCGACTTTGTCTCTATTTATTCAGAGCTGATTGTTTTTAAATAAATCGGTGGAATAAAGCTGATATATACATTTTGAATTATTGCTAAAACAAATCCTGACACCCTGTCGATGAATTCATTGACTGAGCCGTGTGTCAACGTGACACCTGCCTTTGTAGCGCTGTGTGTTCTCGGCCACTTCACTCGATGGCCATTCAGTGGAAACCTCCCTCACTCCAGTGTTTATTTTGGCAGCGACTTTTAGCAAACCCGAGGAGTATTTCTCCTTTTTACATCACTTCATGAGACGAAAAAAACAAAGAGGAGGAGTTGTGAGAAAGTGATTTACCGATTCCCGATGAACCGAGGAAGAGGAACACGAGAGGATGCTCTTCGTCGTACCACCCATTCTCCTTCCTCCTGATGGCTGAAGAGCGAACAGACAGAGAAAGAAAAGAAAGGGAGGCCATTATTTCAGTCATTTGCATTTGTTGACTTTGCTTTTGCGCGACATGATCCAAGTTGCGCCCAACTGGACCGGGCTGACCCGAGGGCAACGGGTATCCCAGAAACTACAATTAAAGAGAGAGAAGGCAGGGACGAGTAAAGGGTCAGAGACATTTGGAGGAAAAAAATTAGAAAGACGAGAGAAAACAGAGCGAGAGAGAGATGAGAGACCTCCAGAAAGCTGCCCACAATCCTCCCCCCTTCAGTCAGTGGGGCCATTAGCCAGCAGTAATTGTGTTAGCCTCCCTGGCGCGGCCATGGCAAAATCAGTTTAGCATGGATCGCAGCCTCACACACACAGACGCACACACGCTCGCTTAAAGAGGAGTGCCTACCCAACCCTGCCATCACCCCAGCAACCGCCCTCGCACACATACACAAAGACGAGATGATGAGGTGGATCGGAGACGAGCAAAGAGTGTATTTGGCCGAGGTTTCAGCCGCTCGCCTTAAGAAGCTGAGACATGAGCACAAACTCGTCCAAATGTGAGTGTGTCCAGAGGCCGAGGCCAACACCAACGACAAAAGGGAACAAGGCCACCGAGATGGAACCTGCGGCCAGTGACGCTGCCTCGGGCCAAAAAGTTCCTGGGTTTGAACCCATGTGTCTCCTTTGTTTGTTCCTGACGGAAACCTTTCTTTCATCGTGCTTCCTCACTCACTCCAGTCACCTTTATTTGACTTTAACTTGACACTCAGGGAACCGGCTATGGCATTCTATGGGAAGTTTTTCCTTCTCTCGAGATGTTTGTATGTTTTTGTTGTTGTTTCCTCACATCTTCAAATACAAATCTGTACTGTGTGTCCATTATAAACCCAACAGTTAAATGATTTTATTTTAGTGGTTTGGAACCCAATACTCAGGTCACGCAATCAAATTATCTTTGTTTCCATCAGACCAATCAGACAAATATGTTCATGAATGCTTGCAATTAATATTACTGTCCAAATAATTTGATGTGGATAAGATCATAAACACCTTTGCTTTATAGGCTCACCTGCCTGGACCCTAACAACCGTGCAGGCAGGGATGAGCCAAACAGAAAGACGAGTAGAGACCTCACACAATGCACGACTGAGGAACTGCTGACCTCACAATTCAACCTCTCAGCACACATACAGAGGAAACATGCAATAGGTTGAATCAAATATAATCCAATTCAGGCCAGTTCACCCATTCTCTGTCAGTTGAGTCTGCCCAGCCCCTCCTCTGTCGGAGCCCTGATCATGCAAACCTGTTGTCACTGATCGAGCTGCTGATCCGACCCCGCTGGCAGAGCAGCTACCCAACATCCCAGAAGTACACTAGCACAAACTTGCTGCAGAGGAATACACGCCACACCGCATGAGAAATATTACCTACAAGATCCAAATAATCGAGAAATGACCACACAGGTCGAGATAATGAGCTTTAACAATGAGGCCCGGAGGTCCCGATACCCCCTGTGTTAATCTATAGCTCCTAATAGCTGATAAAAAGAGGAAGATCAGAGGCTTGGCAGGAGGAGAGAGGGAGGAGAAGAACGGATGAGGGAGGTGGAGAGATGACATGGTGGAGAGGGAGGAACAGAGATAAGGAGAAGGAAGAGGAGTAAGGATGTAGGAGATAAAGAGGGAAAAGACAGAGTGATGGAGATAAGGAGAGGGAGAACAAGGCAGGGAAACAAACAAGAGTGTGTCAGAGATGAACAGTGACAAGAGGGGCTGCTTTATCAATGGCCGTGTGAATGACAGCGTAACCTTCGGTGTGTTTTAGCTGATTGAGAGCGACTTTGACAGAAGGGCACTCTGACATTTCTCGGAGGAGCCTGACAACAAGGAAAGGAAGGAGACACGAAACAAATGAAAACTCCGTCTCTCTCTCTCTCTCTCTCACATGCATATGTACACACACACACACACAGCAGTGTGCAATGGGCAGGTCTGGTTGGCTCTAACACGATTACAGAGGGATGATTCTCTTCAATAACTCTTAGCCCTGAGAGCTAAACCTGGATCAATCTAACCTCCTTCCTGTGTGTGTGTGTGTGTGTGTGTGTGTGTCTTCAGGCAGGCTGCCTGTTCATCTTGAGGAGTTCATGTTGAACACACCAAAGTTAAACATAAGGAACACCCAACCCTAATATAATTTGTTCCATCCAATTCTATTCTGCTCATCATTGCAGATTTAACACATGGTGGCATTTACCTTATGTTTGTTTGTTGGTTTTTAAGCAAGATTACATTAAAACAACAAGTCAAATTCTAAAGAAGCTTGTCAGAAGGATGCAGTCTGTGTGAGTCTGGGGGCAAAGCCAGTGAATTTTTATTGGCGATCCATTTTTCAATATTTTCTCCAATAATTTGTTTCTTGCTGGAAAAAAATCTGCCTCTTTAAGATGTACCGGAACCAGTATTTATGTGTTTAAAATGAAGTGCAGCCTGACGGAATTCAACTGCACTGTCGAATACGTACCTCTACTGCCATTCTCTTGAGTTTTGTCTGCGTCTATGACGCGCTGCCTTATCTCCACATCCTTTTCCTGTCCCTATCTTTCCTTCCCCTCTTTCCAGGTCCATCCTCTCATCTCAGTCTCTCCTCCCTCTCCTCCTCTGTGGGAGGTTGCCTCATTGAGATTCCTGCTCCTCTCATCGCTCTTTGATTTAAAGCTGACAAAAGAAAAGTAAACGTGATAATAACTGCACTGCAGACGCTGTGTGTTTTTGTATAGATGCTCCGTCTGCCTCTTGGCCTCTTTTAGGGATCCCGCATCCTCCCTCACTCCCTCTCACTCCCTCTCCCTCTGTGTGTGTGTGATATATTCAGTGTAATACTTCTCGGGGATCAATAAGCTGTTCCTTTATCACCGTGGCGATGTCTTCTATGGCTTTCAGGACAATTTGCCATGATAACAACAATCAGTCATCACCCTGCCAAAGACTACAAGTCCCATGATTCTCTCTTCTTCCCTGCGTACAGCTTGTATGTTTTCTGCCGCAACGAGAAGCCATCGTTTTCATCATGTGTAGATTTGTAGTTATTATTTTTTGACGAAGTATTTGACTTTCAGAGCAAACAAACTGAAATCCAAAATGAGTAGCGGCTCATTACGAATCATATTTGCTTATTGCTTTGGGAGAAGGCTGATTATTTTCACAAATCTGAACAGAAACCGTCCGACATCATAAAAACAACTCACACAAAGAGAGAGAGTGAGAGGCAGCGGATCGATACATGGCCTCCATGGATGCCTGGTGTAATATCAACGCTTTACTGTCTGCTGGGTTATTGTGCTCTAACTCATCCTCCCTCCTCGTCCCGTCTCTGTGCACTTCACTCGCTCTCTTTGTCTTTCAGTCAACCCTCAGAGCTTCCTGGTTCTCAGCTCCTTCTCTCGTATCTGCTCATCTCTTATTTTTTTTTGTTGTGTTCCCACTGGGCTCATCTGTTTTTTCGCGTTCTGTCTCCATCACTTTGCCTGCCTGCTGTCCAGCCCTGCCTCTGGGCAGGGGACGGACATGCAGCGCGGAGGAACGATGACGGAGGGACTCGGGAGGTGTGCGAAGGCCACGAAGCGCGAGTAGGAAAGGAGAGAAGGGCGAAGCAGGAGGAGTGGGTGTGATGGAGGTCCAGGGGGTGCAGAGGTAGAGAGGGAAGGAGAAACAGAGGAGAGAAAAGATGGGGAAAGTAAATGAGGAGGAGGGGATAAGTGTGGGGAGGGGGCCTGTAGTATGTCTCCTCTCTCTGTAATCGTGTTAACTGGCGGCTCCAAGCCTGGCCTCCTCAACTGTCACACACAAACACACACACACACACACACACACACAGCACCTGTGTATGCCTGACAGACAGCTCATTCATCACAATTAACCAATTACAGCCTCCGCTGGTCTGTCTGAACCCGCCTACTGCTGGAAGGAAGGGAGGAGAGGGGAGGGGTGGAAGCAGAGGGCAACGGAAAAAGGAGCATTTTGCAAAAGGGGGGGGGAATAAAGAGAAGGCACAGTAACAAAGAGGAGGAGGACGCTTCATAAATGTGCATGCATGCATGCCTACTTGTTTGCCTGTGTTTACCTGAGGCCACAGTATTAATGGCCCCCTCCTGTCCGATGATGTGCTCCTTCAGCCTCCTCTCCAGGGGGAACCTCCTCCTCTGCTCTGCCTCCCGTCGAGCCTGCGCCTCCTGGAACTAGATGGAGATAAAAAATAAAGAAAAGAAGAAGACGGTCGATGAATCAAGAGCAGGAGGGAAACATTTTAAGGGGCGTAAAGTGATTAAAATGGTCCTTTTATGAAATCAACTCTGAGAAATCCAACATGAGAACATGAAAGCATCTGCAGGAGTCTAATTCATTCACCTCCTCATCGTCACCTTTGTTTGTTAAATCATCTTTTGTTATTGTCAGATATTTGTGACATTCATTTGAAAGTGAAAAATCCAAATTTCCTCATCACGTTTTATGAAACTGAGAAACTTTTAAAATGCTCATCTTCCCTCCTCTTAAAAACAATTTACTCTCCATCACTCTGAAATGTCCTTTCAGTTTTCCGACAGTTATCTGCTTCCTGCCTTCCTCCTCTTTAACACATTCCTCCCCTCTCTATCTGCCTTTGCCTTCCTTTCTCCGACACCCATTTCCCCTCTCCTGCTGATCTGATCTCTGTCCTTCGCTCATCTATTTTAACTCCACTTTCTTTTCCTTCCCTCTTTCCCTCGCTTGCTGTTTATTTCCTCATTTCTTCGTTGCAGCCAGCCCCATGCCTCATTCATCCTCTCCTCTTTGTGTCCTCAGACTGCAGGTTTTCAGCCTGCAGTGGAGGTCGCCTGTTTATTCTCTCTCTCCATCTTGCTTATCTCCAGCCTGCTGTCAAGCTGCTGGATAACTACAGATAATTCAACTTTGATATAAGAAAACAGCAGACCCCACTTACAGCTCGATAGACCTGTAAAAGACAGAGAGGAGGAAGACCTCTCAGTCCGCTCTTTGTCCTCCTGTTCGATACCCACAAAATCTTCACCACACGCTTTTAATTTAGAGGTCTGTGAGGCGTTTATCTCCAAAGATAGGAAGACTTGGCCTCGGCACTGTAGGTATGTCCTGTAAAGTTAGGGCCGTGTCCAAAAAAATAAATATGGTGCATCAATGTGCTTTTTTTAATTTAAAAAAGGAGAGTTAATGGTATGTGTCGGGGATCTAAATTAAACGAGGCGTGAGCTTTTATTAAGCTATTTTCAGACATGAAACCAGAAAATATTCAGAAAAATAGGTCTGAATATTCGCCATGTTTAGCCTTAAATGAATGAAGAATGCAGCAGGAGATTGTTTAGGACAGATGTGTTCATAACAACAGGAAAATAGCCAGAATATTGAATAAAAGAGGCAGGACATGACGTACAATTTCTTCTGCCTCTGCTGTTGTCATGAAAAGCTCTCAAATCTCTGTCTCGAGATTTTTTTTTTTTTTTTTTGATTTTTCTATTTTTGCGTCAGAAACACTTTGAGTCGCTCGACCACATTTCAAGAACGTGTCTGGACTTCAGGGCCTGTCTGAAAGCAGCTTGTGACACAATATTGTGACACACTGAAATCCTGAGTGTCCTGTCGTTGATATTACATGCTGCCTTTGTTCTTCTGCAGGTTTTTAACCCCAGTTAACCTCAGCCAGCTTCCACATCTCTAATGCTCAATAGCACCCGTCACTCAGGCAGCACGCTGATGCAGGCCTCCCGATGAGAGCCGGTAAATGACACAGATGTCTGCTGAGTGAATTGTGCCGAGTCGTTGAGACCGGGGCCACAGGATACGACTTCTGCATCGGCACCGGCGTTTGCATAGAAACTAATGTTGTTTTAATTGCCTGGACAATCTGCACGGCTCGTATGGAAGAAGAGCAAAGTGTGTGTGGGTGTGTGTTTCGTACTTTTCCCTCCCACTCCAGCAGCACTGTGCTCACGTCTCCCTCCTTCGCGTAGGCCCTGGCAGTGTGTCCCAAACCATTGGTTTGCAGGGGGTTGGCACCTGTGCAAAGAAACACAGACAAAGACAAATTCAGAAAAGAGTCAATACATATTTAATCATTTGTAGCAACACATGAATGAAGAATCTCTATTGTTGCTTTTACTTTGAAAAGAGCAAGAAGGTGCCCAACTGCCTCAGCAGGAGGGCCCACACGTCAATCCGGTGTGTGAGGTGAGGGGTGAGAGGTCGCCTGGGTTCAGGAGGCTAACTGCAGAGAAGCAGCAGGGCCACGCAAAGACCCTGTGGGGGTTCATATCTACAACCCGTTCCAATAATGCACACACACAGACCCCTACACCCGCACACTATTATACAATCTATACACACTGCAGGTTGATGCAGGTTGGGGGCCGCCGATGAACAAACGCGCACACTTCCTCACAGCAGGGGGGCTCCAATGGAGGAGCAGAGTTTGTTAAACAGGTTAAAGAGGTTGGGGCATGAGCGCAGAGGAAATAAAGACACAGCACGCGTGAAGTGTGCCAGGGACGGACACTGGTGTCCTGCTTGTCACCGAGGATGGTTAGCAGGGCCTTCTGCCCCGACCTGTGCCGCCACACAAAGAGCTGAATTTTTCCACATCAGCAACACACGGATCAGTCTATGAATCCACATATCTGCTACATCCGGATCTGTACCTGTGTCTGTTTCACACACTCATAAATAGCAGCCCAATAAACATCCATGAATTGTTTTTCAATATATTGTTGGAAACTATTTGCCTACTGAATGCTTGGTCTCTGGTTTAATTCCAGTAGTACTGCATGCAGATTTTGAGAGCATGTTTATATTTTTGTTTTGTATCGGCACTACTGAAAGCAACATTGAGTCC
The DNA here is from genome assembly GCA_016785235.1 of Pseudorhombus dupliciocellatus. NCBI lineage: Eukaryota > Metazoa > Chordata > Actinopteri > Pleuronectiformes > Paralichthyidae > Pseudorhombus > Pseudorhombus dupliciocellatus. The sequence continues at coordinate 1,764,768 of JAFBJW010000226.1, forward strand.
TGCCCTTGTGTCTGGAATATGTTAAACAAATACTGTTTTCATCAAAGTTTAATATTTTTAGTTCTGAACTTAAGAACAGAGAGAGGAACCAGACATCAGCCAACGGGGAACCTAATAAAATCGTAAATCATAAAACGCGACGCAACACTTCTGCAATACAAGGAGTTCCCTTCCCTGTCCTTCACAGGAACGGCTGGGGATTCTGCAGAATTTCTGTGACCAGTCATTGCGCAACAGTCTGTGGCAGAAAGAGCTAATTCAATTTAAGACATTACCGACACTCGTGAGAGGAAAATGTAGGAAAAGCAGTGCAAACTTATGGAAGCGACATGAAATGTGTCACATTAATGTTCGGTCGGCAGGGAAATCCACTGAAGTCGCTGCTACCAGGGGGTGAGATGATTAAAATAAATCACTGACAAACTGTTAGTGACAACGTCCTCGACGTCTGTCGAGCGTATAGTAAGGTCTGCCCTGTGCCCTTTCACCTGAGGAGCCCAGATATATTTAGCCCATTTAAAATGGTGCGTTCAGGCACCACGGACTGGTGGCTGTGCATTAACAGCCTGAAAACCCAGCTCCGAGCACAACCACAGAGACTAATAATCACTGGGATGATTATCGATAAACCCCTACATTTTGTGACCTGCTCAGCGAGTGATCGATCTCATGAACTATATGCCACTAACCCCCCCCCTTGTCCACCAAAAACATGAGGGAGGAAAGCAATAAAGTACCCTACACACACACACACACACACACACACACACAGAGGACATAATAAATAGCATCATTTAGGGCTTTAATATCAGGCCAACCCTCTGGGCCATAGCACTTTATAACAGGATCACCACTAGAAACACGCACACATGCACGCACACACACACACACACACACACACACACACACAGAGGATCCCTTCATTAGGAGCGCTTTAGTTATGCCTATTAGGAGTCCCCTCCTCTTTCCTATTTCCCCCTCCCTTTCTTTCACTGCAGCTGGTGGGAGAGAGACCCTGCTGGTCCTTGTGTGTTTGTGTGTGTCCTTGTATCTGTATTGTGTGCATCTGTGAGCGTGTGTGTCTCCTCCAGCCTCCTACCACCTACAGAGCTGCCCATTATCGTGCGCCCCTGGCCAGGGGCCTGATGCGGAGCTCGGAGAGCGGCTAGAGAGCCTCTGCAGGTAGAGCGAGGGGACTGGAGGGCGGCAGAGCAGCCCGAGGGTGGGCCTGGAGACTGTGATGGATGGAGATGCGAGCCGAGGGCCGGCTAGGGCCAAAAGAGCAAACCCACGGCCGGTGGAGTAGCACGGACGCACGCAAACACAGGGGAAATAACGATGTGGAGGATACACACCTCTATTCAGAAACAATGTGCACATACATGAGGGAAAAATGACAAACACACCCAAATCCTCAAAGATGTCCTGAAGCTGTGGAAGGTTATAAGATTTTTGGTGATGATGTAAGAAAAGATGGATGGAAGACGACAAAGGGGAGGAGGATTCAAGACGAATGGCACAAGCTTTGTCCAGAATAATTAAACAGGAATCAAAACATGTACAAATGTCTGTTCATATTGAGACTCTGTCTCAAACACACACGAGCACCCGATCTGTGATGTGTTTGTAATTGAAAGTAAGTGACGCCATGACTGTTATTGGCCATGACAGTGGCGCCAACCCTGCCATGGTCCAGGCAGGCAAGTCACAAGCAAACCGCTTTAATCCGATTGTCTTAAAGCAAATGTCTCTGCTTTGTGAAATTTCTTACCTTTTTAATTCAAAAATGCGACTGCGGGACACTGGATTGAGTTAGACGAGGTGATTTGTTTAAGCGTACTGAGAGTGCTTACAGGCACAGGGGTGAGACGACAGAGACGGGCAGACACGGCTTCAGATGCACCATCCATCATAAACATAAACAAGACGATGTTATTACTTGCTTTTGTGTGTGTGTGTGTGTGTGTGCTGAGGATGGTGGTGTTTGATCCAAAAGTGTTTTTAGATTAAAAACCCATCAGCCTAAAAAGCAACAACTGCAAATGCCATCCAAGGTAAGGTTCAAGAAGGTGACTGGAAACTGAAGTAGATGTAAAGGATAAAAGCGTACACGAATACATGAATATTTTAATATTCAGAAATGCAGACTTGAGTGCACACACACACACACACATAAAGACACACATCCTGTGATTGTGGAGTTAGCCCAAGGGCATGTTCTGTGCAGAGGTCACAGTTCAACTAGGCCGAGCTTGTTTAAGAGCTGCTCGCCTGGAAACTGAGGGGGATATTCTGCCCTCAGGGTCCACAAGTGTGTGTGTGTGTGTGTGTGTGTGTGTGTGTGTGTCGGTGGAGCTGAGTCAACGACAGGTGCAGATGCAGTGGGGGTGAACAGAGAGGGGGACAAGTGATCAATTTCAAATGAGCTTTGTAATACTGTTTATATGACTCGGGGGGTGGACGCGTTCAGATGATGATACATGGAAAGCTTTTTAACGCTGATGGGAACAATACACAGTGTTCAGCTCTGACGACGCCGGAGAGGAAAGTCAGGAGCATATGTCGGGGTAAAGTCAGGGCCCCCTGAGTTAGAAATCCAAGAGTATGAATTACTATTTTTTTCCCCTGATATGATTACATGGTATATTTTTTAAATGAATAAAGGACTTGAAATAGATTGCTGCTCGGACCACACGTCACTTTAACCCATCAGCAAAATTGACCTCAGATCAGATCTATGCTCGCTGTAAAACATAATTCAAATTAAAAATGGCTTTTAATCAGAGCATAAATAGCACATCTAGATTAAGAGGCAGAGGGAGTCAATCCTCTTTCTCCTTTGCTCTTTATTAGCCGTGGTCGAGAGGCCTCCATAAAACCAGGAACATGAACAGATGTAGTAAAGTCTGGGAAACTACTCTCACGTGTCGGCCACGGACTTGAACTATTTCAGTTGTAAAAAAACAGAGGGGATTTATTTGTGCATGTAAAAGAAGTCAAGTCATTTGTCATCTTTCTGCAGCACACTGCCTCTATGACCAGTTAATAAATGTTGCCTTTGGGTGGGGTTACGGTGGGCGGACTGTGACTTACCAGCTTCCAGCAGCATGCGGGCGGTGAGCGCGTCGTCAGCCAGTGTGGCGTAGTGCAGCGCCGTGCAGCCACGGAACCCAGCCCTGCTGCTGAGCCTGCTGCTGAACTCGTCCTCTCTGGACACCAGGACTGCACGGAGGAATGGAAAGAGCACGATTAGAGATGAGAAAGAGGAACACACACTCATGAAAAATGTTTTGATGTCCAACACAAAAAAATCTTAGATTTTGGAATAAAACTTGATTTTAGAGAATTAAACAATTGGATAAATGGGAAATGAGGAAAAGCTCCCATGGCTTATTTTACCACCAGGTTAATGACATTGTTCCCTTGCAGGTATAAACGCAATAAAAAAAAGCTGATTGCCATTTTTTTTGTGGGGTGTGTTTTCAAAACTGAGGCTCTCTCTCTCTCTCTCTCCCCTCACTGTCGTGCCAAATTAGCTGAAGTTCACTTGGGTTCCACGTTTCCATCAGTGCCAATCTAATCTCGAGCTGTTTCTACCATAGAGTGCTTTGACCCGGCAGTGAAAGCCGATTACATCCATTCCCATAGCTGACAAACGCCAGATGCTACGGGGGGCTAGAGATGCACGCAGTAATTTTTCCCTACAGCTAAAAAAAAATGATTACGATGAATTAAAAAACTAATTCAACACTAAATCCAGACAACAGCGTGACTCCAGAGAGAGCAACACAACAACGCTGCAGTCTACAAATTGTTTTTCCTGTTTCCAGCTTTGAAGGCTTGTTCATTTTCACAGATCTAAGCTCGACTGCCTGGCGTGATCGTAATAACGCAAGTTGTGTTGTTCTCTTTCCTAATGACACAGATAGTCTGTCATTCTCTCCTTACTCGTCTTTTTCATAAGCGCTGCACTCATCTCGTGCCACTCCTCCATCATCCCTTTTTTTCTGCCTCCTCCCTCTCCTCCTCAGCATCCATCAACTCCTTTCATCACTTGCGTCCTCTTCCCTCCTCCCTCCTGTGCTCCCTCTTTCCCAATAACTTTGTCGCATCCATTTTCCGACTTCCTCTCCTCTCCCTCCCTCCGTCCAAACCGTTCCCTTTATTCCCTCTCTCCCTCTAACACCCTCCCAAACATCCTTTCTCCTTTCTTTCTTCCTTTCACCAGGTTGCTCTTTTTCCTTCTCCTTTGCATCATCAGTCTTTCCCTCCCTTACTCAATTCATCCCACTCTTTTTCCTCCGTCGCTCTGACAGTCTCTCTCTGCAGTGTGTACGTGTGTGTGAGAGAGAGAGAGAAAGAAAGAGAGAGACAGGGCGGGATAATCATAGCTAACCCAATAAAGCGTCGCACAGGCCCCCCTAGCCCATCCATCAGCGTGCGTCTGGGAAACGCTTCCCCACGCTACACCGGCCCCACGTGGACCCAAACCTGACAGCCATATAAATGTCTGCAATATACATATCCCATATAAATATGTCTACAGAAACCCAACGCAGGCTGGGGGGGGTGGTGATATGTGTGTGTGTGTGTGTGTGTGTGTGGGGCCCATCCTCTCAGTGCGTTTGTACGTGACTGTGTACGCAGCTCTGGAGGAAAACAAATAAAACACACACTCCTTGTCATCGCACATCTGAAGCAAATAATAAAGAAGAAATGAAACGTGAACATATGCAAATCCTTATGCAAATTATAACGTCTCGTAATGTCTTGTCCAACGCCTGGGATTCATATGTGTAATATATAACCCCGCACGTGCAATGAGTGTTTTTTGTTTGTTCTACCTTCCAGGGAGTGGATGCCTTTCTCCCGCGAGGTGTCGTAAACATTGTTGAAGTGATCTCCAGCATTTGGGTCAGCACCAGCTTCGAGCAGAACCTTCACCACCCTGGAAAACACAGACATACACAAACACACATTTAAACACGTGTTTTCCATATCCAAATCCCATTGCGCTGTCCCTTAAAAACCTTTAAAGAATTCTACAGGGTTCCTACAACTTAAGTCAAGTTAAATTCAAGACTTTTAAAGGTTCATTAATGCCGTTTAAGACCACTGCCTTGACTCCCACCCTGCAGTTTGAAGCATTTCTTGCACAAAATACACCGTGCTGCAGACACATTGCCAGCCATGAAGAAAAATCTTGGTTGGACAAATTCTGTGGCTGCAACCACATCACTGATTTGTTGGTTCCTCTAGTAGGAAGCAGGATATTGAATTCTTGATTTGGAAATGGAACGACACTCGTTTCCATTTCTTACTCTAACTTAGTCCAGACCCCTGTTCCAGGGAGTCATTGTGAGGATAAGCGTGATGCACACAGACACAGCTGCAAATATCCGACTCCTACAATGACCACAACTCTTTCACGTCTCGTCTTTCCCGTTACGGTGTATACACTCTTAACGTCTGCTTTTGCCCTTCACTACTCACTCGCCTGTGTCTTGACGTGTACGTGTGTGTACATTGAAGGGGCCGAGGGCTGGGCCTGTTTCCGGTGCAGTTGAAGGTGGAGGGGGGCGGTGTTTGCGTGTAGCCCTTCATTGGAGCGTGCCGCCTTATAGAACAAACACGAGAACCTCGGCAACACCACTCACTGTGACCCGGCGGACATTCCAGGTACCGTCTCTCCGTCTACAGAACACACACGCTTTATATTTACCACCATGAACGTGAGCGATGGCTTTGACATTGAGACACGCACACAAAAGCTGGTTAGCTCCTGTGTGGCGACTGGGATTGGGGGGGGGCGAAACATGAACCCAGCCAGTACGCTGCTGGCCGTCGTTAAACCTGTGAGTATGAAATTCAAGCGGGCAGAGAGGGATGGATCATTTTCTGCTAAATGGTTATGGCAGCTGCCTGAACGAGCTTCAATTGAGCCAAAATGATTATTCATAAGAGGAAGAGGGAGACTCGTTTTTCTTACACGAACCGACGTGATCACTCAACATGCTACAGCAGCACACGGCCTCAATGGCTTTGTGAAAAAGGATATCAGAACAAGGCTTTTTTATTCCCTTGCTGTTGTCTTGTAATTGACAACCTGCTGAAGCAAATGGAAGCATTTATGAGAGTTCAAATCTCCAGAAGAACTCGTTCTGCTGAGTGTCTTAATGCATAGCTACAACTCAAAAAAGAAATGAAGGAAACCCTAAATGAGCACCAAACTGCAATGGCATCTCTGTAGGCTCACATCAAGTTTGATGGAAATCAGCTTGGTAGTGATAAAACAACTTCCTTAACGGAGGTAAAGATGCTCTACTAACACGTAATAATTCAGGTTAACAATGATCCTGGAGACTTGGTTGGTGTGACTGTGACTGTAGAACATGTGTGTTCCTGTGGGAGAGAGCGAGGCTGAGAACGGCCTGACCAGGTCTTTGTGCGTGACCTTGCTGAGCGGGTATAAAAGGACTATGGGGAGGTCCCCTTTTGTTACTGTATCACTGCGGGGGTGTGGTGGGGTGGGGGCTGACCCACAGAGGGCTCTCCTCTCACCCTTGCAAGCACTTCTACAAACACATGGATGCATCCTCCGGGACACATGCAGACACACACAAACTCGAACTGTGTGTGCAGGACTGTGTGAAGGAATGAGATGGTCTGAAAAGGGTTAATGGCATCAGGAAAGTCAACATGTGGGGATAAAGAGAGGAAGAGTGCGGAGGAGGAGGAGGAGTGGATGAAAGGAGGGAAGTGCAGCACAAAAAAGATGAAAGAGGGCAGATTTAATTACACAGCGTAGAGCGAAAACTAATGAGCTTTTGGAAACACCTTATAGTTTTACTAATCAACTGATCATCAAGTGGTTAACTTTATTTGGGACGTTTCGGAGGAGAGCTGCAGCACTAATTTGAAGCCAAACTGAAGGCATGCAAAGGTTAATTAGGTTTAACTCCCAACAAGGACGAGGACTCCACCCCGGAGTCTGTCAAAAGTCTAAATTACAGACTTTCCAACACAATTTTACAATCAGCCACAATATTAACTGTAAATGATCATTTTCTTGTCCCGAGTGTAATGCCTCCAAATCACCAATTTCTTTGCCAGGCTTGGCTCAATTGTCTCAATCCTTGATGGCTGTCGCAGGGTGTAACATTTTTAATTGAAATATTCTTAATTATTATCATACCCTTTCCCTTCCAGCGAGGAGATGTCATCAAACACTACCCCACAGTTTGGTGGAATGGCTTTGTGAGAAGAGAGAGAGCATTTACCTTCAGCTTTAAACCCAGGTTGACTAGTTCTAAACAACAAGCCTGTGGAATGGGCTGGTTGTTTAGTTTCTTGCAGTAATCGAGCTGTAGGAAGTAAGCTGATTACGTTCTCTACATGGAAACCACGCCATTGCTGCCCAAATAAAACTACTCATCACCATTCCTCAGAAAAGAACAGTCGCCTTTTCTTCCCCAAATTCCATCTGTACCGAGGCTGTGTTAATGGCCACTCGTCATCGACACATCGATGCCCGTTCTGGTAGATTTAACCTTTGAGCTCGGCCTGAGGTTTAGCAGCAGGTGACTGGTGGGACTGCGGAGGGCTGGTGTTAGTTTCCCATCCTGCCCTGGAGGGAAGGCAGAGGAAACAGACACTTCCGTCTCTCCGCCGCTACAATGGACACCTGAGCTGAACTGACCATCCATGTCTCTGACCACCTGGGCCAGACGCTGGACCTCACTTGACCTTGTGTTATCTGGTGCACACCTGGGGTCACGGAGATGCCAGGAAGAGAAGTGCACTGCACTCAGACACTTGGCTGATCTGTTTCTGACAAATTACCTAAATGCTTATAATGAAATTACGTCTAAGTATTTCTTTTTACTTCCATGGAAGACTTAAATCTGCATTTGTTAGTTTGTCTGGAAGGATGCATTATGGGTCAGGAGCTTGATTTACCTTTTCTTTATCATTTCCCTTCATTATCAAATATAATTGATAAAAGATCAGGCATGCTTATTTTAGGTTAATCTGCCAAAAATCTATTGTGGAATGAGCCAGTGACTAAAAGCTGATTTTTCACAGGGGAGACCTTTCAATTCAATTTATGTGAGCTAATCCCAGTCCCAAACCCATAATCCCACTCCACATCACGCTCCGTCCACTGCTCCACTATTCCCTCCCTCTCCTTCCCGACGAGCCACTCATCCTGTCGTTCCATCGCCCCTCCGCTCTCCCTTTCTCTCTCCCTCCCCATCAAGTCGCTCGGCCGACAGGTCGGAACGGTCAACAGGCGTCTCACTCGGCTGAGCGCTCATTGTGCACGTGAATGCGGCGAGGGAGGGATGGAGGGAGAGAAAGAGCGATGGAGATGGGCATTGTGCGTTAAAGAGTGCAAACATTGAGCCAGGCCCTGCGCCTCCCCGACTTAACCGCACATCAAAGCTCAGCAAACACACGCCCCCTCGATGTCTAAGCCTCAACCCTTACCGCTCTACTCCACCCCTGATTCTCGCACCTCGACCCCTGAGCACGAGAGACGCTTCCTGGAGGACGCTGCCCAGAGAGACAGTTTCCACTGAAATGACAATGTGGTCAAATCCCCCCTCTGCTGAAACCCAGCGATCACATCTGGTCCAGCAAAATATAAACACACAGCGAGGGAGCAGGGGAAATAATTCAACAGTGGGATCCATACTGACACTGTAGCTACGGGCTAGACCATTCTCATGAGTAATGCTCGCTGTGTTTTCACTTAACGGCTGCAAATAAAGTTGTGTGTGGCTGAGTAATAGACAGTTGGCCTGTAAGATATTTAGAATGAACTCGCCGTGCTTGTGTGTTTATGCACGTATTCACACATGCATTGTGTGTGTCTTCATGTTGTGTGACTGGACATGCATGTGTGTGTGTGTGTGTGTGTGTGTGAGTGATGTGTGTGAACCGATGTTCTGTCTTCCCTGCAGCAGTGACGGCTCATTGGGGGGTTGGAGGACAGGATTAAACACAGAGGAGTGTCACTGCCTTGCTGAGTTATAGCACTCATAACACACACACACACACACACACACACACATGACCAAATTTGTATCAAAAACCCTGAGACAGACGAATCAAATAACCTGATCATTAAAAACAATAAAATCCATGTTTCACATCAGCAGCCACTCCAGACACAAAAAAATGTAAAAAGGATGATAGTGTATTTAGATTCATCTGATGATTAAAATAAACAAAGGCAATACATTTTCCCTCATTTAAAATAACCATTTTCTCACATTAGGAGTTTTATGATCGATTAATGAAAAATATGAGACACAAATGATCAAAACACGTGTTATGATCCACTAATAGAACTTTGTATATAAATATCAAAGCATTGGAGGGCACACCTGCATTGAGATGTCTCTGTTTATGTGGCCTGATTTCACACGATGTTAAAAACTCGAGGACACAGATGCCGTTACCTTCTGGAATTAAAATAAGCTCATTTCACGCTATTTTCATATTCATGTTCTCATGGGCTCACAAGGCCCTTTAACAAAAAAAGTGACCACAGTCCTGACGGAGGAAAAAAAAGGTCTGGTAAATTGGATTTGGCCCAGCCTTAACCTCGGCCCCTTTCTGTGTTGTGTGTTCTGGGGGCCAGGAGGCTAATTTAATTTGTCGGAGCAGAGAGATGGGGGAACGGGTAAAGACCGTCTGTCAGTCTGAAAGTCACACTTTGCACTTCTGAGGAACTACTGTAACAACTGGAGCAGGGCCGTGGATGACATATGCTCCACTGCCAAGTCACACAGACAGCTGCAGGACACCAGAACACATATGCTCCTCAGAGAGGGTGAACTGTAAAACACACACTGACCCGTGCTGTCTGTTCATGGCTGCCACCATTAGAGGAGTCCAACCAAGCCGGTGGCGGCAATTTGGGTCCACGCCTTCCTTCAACAGCCTGATGGGAAAAAGAAACAGAAAGGGATTTAATTTAATTAATTTGAAGATCCAATATAGGAGTTGAGATCAGAAAAGTGTTCCTATATAATACCAGTAGTAAAATAATAACAGTATATGTTAGCATCTGAACACATACAAAGATCCTAGAATAAATATTGTTCTGGACTCAAAAAAAAAAAATGGATTCAACGCTGCTTAACTTCTTGGTTCTATATCATGGACCTGCCTTGTTAGACACAACATTATGAAACAGTGTCTTGATCTGAAGACACACACACTGACGCTTTCTGACCAGTTAATGTGGTGTGAGCCAGGTGTGTGTCGGGTTTTCTCCCTCAGGCTACGACATCAGGTACTGGAGCAGCACAGAGCTGCGTGTGTGTGAGATCCGTCTGTCGTCTCCACTGCTGAGCAGGCAGACAGTGTGTGTGTGTGTGTGTGTGCGTGTGTTTACAGTCAACACGGTGGCCTCAGTCTGGTCTGCACTCAACTCTGATGCTCTCTGACTCTCCCTGCCTGCACTGCATCAGGGTTTGTTGTGAGGAAATGGATCAGGTTTGCTGCTGCCTGTTAATCTGACGCTACAGTGGATGGTTGATTTTAATTTTAAACATCATTCTGTTTTTTTTTTTTTTTAATTAAAACTTCAGCTTATCAACATTTCCAGTAAAACACAGAGGAAACAGACTGTTTATGAAGATGGACGACACATCACCACTTCCTTCCATCATCCGGGAATGAAGCTAAATTATCCTGGAAATGAACACTGCCATCTTGTGTATTTGGAGGCAGAGTTTGGGCAGAAGCAATCAGGGGATAAAGCCAGAGAAACAAAGTTCCACCAAAGTTCTAAATCCCACCTCATTTTTACAGCATGAAATAACTCATTAAAGCCATTTGCGGGAACAGTAATAAGTGTCAAATACCATCTTTGAGGAAGAGTTATTGGACTTTTTAGGTCCAGGCCTCTCCAGTTTCTCTGCTGCCACTCAGCAGATACACCGTGACACACTACCACTTCTACAGACTCACACCAAAGCACTTAACACATCTGTGACTGGAACTCTCACCTACACCATCTGCCACTTGGCCTCAGGTAACACAAGCCTGCAAGTGGAGACACACGTGGATACACACTTGTATGCACACACTCAAGTACATGGATTTGGATGCCGAGATCCAACACACACACGCACGCGATGCTCTTCCTCCACCTGGTGGGTACCGGTGGTACTACAACTTCGGGCTATCTGTGTAGACCTCCCTTAACTGTTGTGGCCATAACATAAGAAACCATACCTGGTCACTTCTTGAAACTGATTGGTCCTTGCTGCCTCCAGAAGAGCATCACCTTCATGGTGGCAAAACAGAGTGAGAAAAGATCCAGAGAAAGTTAGCGATTGGACCACATTTATCAATGTTTGCTGATATGAATACATTTATTTCAACAATGCAGACAAGATGTGCATGTTTATTTTCTCAAATTATTTCCATTTGTTGTTTTTATGATTTACTATTTTGATTAAATCGGTAAGTACTAAACCTCAGTTATTTTCGTAAGGTTTGACAGTAGAAATTAGAAATATGTATTTATTGTTGTGCAGCGAGAGAAGTCAGACAAATATATTTCTACTTTCTATACAAAACTAAAGAGTTTATAAAAGACAAAGCTGTTCATTCTGCGACTGCTCACTGGTTCAATACCTTTGTTATCGTTGTCTTTCCGCAGGCAGAAGGCCACGGCTGCAGCAGTCAGGACGCCGGCGGAGGCAGCTCCAGCCCGGCCACCTCCTCCACCCGTGCCCCGGCCCTCACCTCCGCCACTCTGCTCCCAGTAGCGGTTGTTGTTGCGCCCCCTGCTGGCCAGAGCCGCCCACGAGTTGCGGCGGTTCTCCAGGTTGGACACCCACCCAGGGGCGAGGTGGTGGTACTGCACCGCGGGTCTGACACTGGACCCGGCGGGCTCCTCGGATAAAATCCCCCTGCTGGACACGCGGGACGTGGAGACGATCGGGTTCCGGTTCGACTCCGCCGGTGGCTCGCGGACGCCCTGACAGGCGCCGCCGCTCGCGCTGGTCTGGAGCACGCGGCTGCACGGTGACAGGCTGCGCGACCTTCGCGCGATGAGCCTGGAGGGGACGGAGGATAACATGGCGATGAACTCACCGAGGAAGCAGCAGCAGAGGAGAAGCCGTCAGGGCAGCAGTGATCCCGGGGTGGACAGAGGACGCTCCGCAGCCGCGTCGGTTCAGATCTAAACCGCGTGAGGCCTCAGCTGACAGGCGGAGAGGGGCCACGGTCGCCAGAACCAAAACAAATGCTTCGCCGCATCCTACACTGCGCAATGACGCTGTCGCTAGACCGCGCGCTGCATCCTGGGAAATGTGGTTTAACTCAGTAGCAGCGGCTACAGGGCGATTCGACAACATACACGTACTTCCGCGTTCCCAACCAGATGCCAGAGAGTTCTGGATCCGCATGCAAAGCCCTTCACGAAGGGTCATCTCATCTCCTGAAGTCGTTTGACTGTAACTGTGTTATTACAGTCCCATTCAAACAGGTGACTGGGCCAGTGTCCATGACACAAGAGAATTGGTGTCTCTACAGTAAGACCAGCCTTTGTCTGTTTCCCTTTGGTTTCATATCGGGGCAACTTTGTTTTGGTTTTCTGGTGCGTTCGTGTCCACGTGTTTTCAATGGGACAGTGACTGTGACTAAAATGTGATGAGACAAGCTGTTGTCTTTGATGGGGACCTGCCCGTTGACAGAACCGCTGTGGCCGCCAGGTGGCGTCAAAGCACCACACCGGACCATTGCAGTCAGGAGGTATATTTAACTCGTGGATTTTACTCGATTTGTAGATTTCCCTTTTTCATCTGGAAACATGAAACACACATACCATGACGTCACCTGCGAGTCAAGCCATCAGATCTTTTTTCTAATTATAAGTTAAGTGGATGGCTCTTCATAGTCCCACAGTGTGCCATGGACCCCCCCACTGACAACCACAGTCAAATCAAGAAATCCGTGTTGACTAAATCTCCTTTTGCTGTGACTGAAATACAATCGAAGCAGGACCTTGGTGACACAGAAGAGTGGGGCCTCCTTCAGTGGAGCGGAGCTGTAATTTATTGTGTTGGCAGTGGGCTCATTGTGCTCTCACCGTACATGAATCATAGAGGACAACTGGCTCCGGCATCATAAATCCACTGGCACCTTTACCAGTCTTCCAAATGCTCCGGGGGAGCTGGCGTGGGTCTGATCACTCGAGTCACCCACACCATCCTGTCGATGTGTTCAGGCCTGTGTCTCTTCCTAAAGTGGTTTGTTGAAGACAAAGAGCTGTCACTGTTATAAGCTCCTCAACAATGGATGGGGGCTGTGTCTTGACAGTCAGCTGGACAGTTCACAGGCTGACAAACAAAGGTGCAGCTGATGTCTTTCACAAAGGCTCAGTGAAGTATCCGATGTTACAGAGGAACTGGAACTCTCATTCAGCTGAAGTTGTTAATAACATGTTCTTCCTGGTGTGGTGTTCTCTGATTTCCTGAATGATGAGACAACAAAAACAGTCAGCACAGTTGACTGAGGATCTGCCTGATGGTGGAAACACTTGCTGTACACCCATCCTTTAATTTTGCATTACTATACCTCTTGTCCTCTGAGTTGTCATGGGAGAGGTTTTTTACAAACGTCTCTGGTGCGGAGTGATGCGAGCATTCATCCTACCCGGTTTGTCTGTAATTTAGACTTAATAAAAACAAAAAGAATGCGCTAACCTATTGTTAACTCGTGCGGCTTATACGTATATTGACTGAGTTCAGTTAAGTACTATAGTGAAGGAAGAAGACTCGCTCAACCACAAACTGACTCTTTACTGCCCAACCCCCACTGACTGCTATACAGTACTGGCTGCTAGGATTTTATGAATATTGTATGTACTGCACTTTCTCAAGTAATTTACATACACACTGTGTGTGAACAGTGAAGTGGTTCAGATGAACCGTTTGTGAGACATGAGGAGAGAAAGAAAGATGTGTATCTGTGTACAAGCGATCTCAGACTGAAACGGTGAGGTGCACGTGAGATGATTGGGCCCTGGAGAGGTCACGAGAACAGCCATAGATCAAAGTGAGACTTGGAACAGGGTGAAGGAGGGAGGCTGAGGGAGAGAGACAGCTATAACTCAGAGGTTAGTGCGCCTGGAGATCGACTGCATTTCATTGTGCCCTCCAGGTTCTTCACCAGGACGCATGCCAGAGAGAGGCGGGGGGGGGGACTCCCACTGTCTTTACACGTCAGCCAACTGCAGCCAGGCGCGCCCCCGCTGCTCCGTGAACTAACTACTTCACGGACAGGTTCGTCTGAATGGTGTGGTAGCGCGGGGTGCGTTCAAGTCCCGTAGGAAAACTGGCGATAATCCTGTGCTAGCCCCTAGATATCATGCCACTCATAAGGGCAAGCCTAGAATGACCATTTGACGGGGAGCACGTGAAGGCAGCACGGGGAGGGGAGGGGGGCGTTTCCATCTCTGCGTCTATCTTGTGTGCTCAGCCTGTTTCCTCCTCCTCCTCTTCCTCTTGCTGCTCTCCGCATCTCCTCCTCCTCCTCCTCCTCCACCACCTGCCACGGCGAGGGACGCAGCGATGGAGAGAAGCTGCAAATGATTATAAGACTGCATCAGAGACAGAGAGACAGACGGAGAGACAGACAGAGAGGGAGGAACATATGGTTAGCGAGAGGAGCGGCTGTTAGTGAGCACTGCTCAACTCAAACTTATTCCATCAACTACCAGACATTTTAAAACCGTCTTTTTAATCCATCGCTCCCTCCCGGTGTTCAGCGGCTCTCCTGCGGGCTCCGGGTTGCGGTGTGACCTCCCCGATCATCACAAGACAGCACCAAGCTGCTCCCGGGGAGGAAATTGAATTAGACAAGTTATTCCCGACAGAAGAGGAGGACCGGGCAGGACAGGAGGGGCCGGCCATCGCCTCTACTTTGCTTCCGTGTCTCCAGCCGGGCCCCGCCAAGAGTCTCCTCTCCGTCTCCCGGTAACGAGCCATGTCTGGACACACCGTGACCATCCCGGACGACCGGGCGTTCGCCAGCTTCAAGGCCGAGTGTCTGTGCGAGGAGCGCTGGATCATGAGCTTCAACAAGGGGGGCATCACCGTGTGGACCGAGGCTCTGGAGGAAGGGAAGTCCGTCCACAAGATTAAGGTGAGACCCTAGTTCACAGGTATGAAATGTGTCCTGCTGGGAATCCAGGGGGATGCCCCCAAAATGATCATATGCAAAATACAAACAGTTTCTGAAGATAAACATTTTAATATCAGGCGATATCGATAGCTATCACGATAACTGATGTCACGTGATGACTCGCGATATAATCACGATAAGATCAAGTTATCCTGATGATTTACCATATAGATAATTCATATGTTGGGTTTAAAGTATTGCTGTTGTTTGATCTTTCTTACAGATATCATTATCGCTAACAATGCAGACTTTATGATAAATATTGCAGGAATATTTCTCTAAAGTTTAAAGAATTTATTTTGGTGTTTAGTGAACGTCGGGCATTTTAACTATTTATGATGAAAGAATGACGAACTCTTGGCAAACAGCAGGAATTCTGAGGCAGATCAAACATCGGACAGGGGCGGGGCCAGGGGGCGGAGGGATCTGATTGGCCCCTGAAGTCCTATACTAACAATTAATGATGGAGCTACTGAGCTCACAATATGCATCACTGAGTCAGGTGCATGGGTGTTGGACATATAATTGGCCCCTTTGTGGAGCCTCTTTAGGGTCCCTGCTTTTGGAAAATCACTAGATCTACCTCTGTTTCTGGCTGTGCTTCTATAAGCATTATTGCATTGTTTTGTCCCCCAACCTCACTTAATCTGGAGCTTTTCCGTTGAGACCTGTAGCTTATTTTGGGGAAACATATTGAGGCCATGGTTGTGTGTAGGTCCGCACAAGCACACGTGGAAAGGGAAGAGATAAAACCCTGCTGTGTAATCAAACGGGCAGAGGAGAACTCTTCTGAAATTCCCATATGATCCAAACTGCTGACATACTTGAAACACTGCTCCTTGCTGCATTGCCCCATTCAAACTGCTGAGGCTTCCCCCAACCACTGTCACCAGATTCCACAGTTCCACGGTGATGGTGCTCTTTCAGTACTGTATGTTGTAAACATGAAAACAAATGGAATGAGACAAAATGGTCCCAATCTAATGGAAAACGGTGTGGAATCATTTTCATGAAGTGAGCACATCTCGTGTTCGACTGCTACTTAATATAAGGAATTACCTCCAGTGAGAGCAGCACTCAGGTTTCATTTTCCAGGGACACGTCATAATCCTCCGCCTGTGAAACTGATCAAGTCTGTGTAGCCATTAGCATGTCATAGTGGGTAGCTGAGCATAAACTGTGTCAACAACTGCGGAATTAGATTTGCTTTACAACACATGGGGAAGAGCACAACAGAGATATGGACAATAGGACTGCTCAGCAGAATTAGCTGATCACTGGATTCACTTATGAAATCTTTTATTCAGTTGCTTTTCATCTTCAAAATCTATTAATTTAGAGACACGGTTTAAAGAAGCTATTTTGGGCCAGGGTAAGTTAGGTGCACTAGTTGCTGTTTCCGTAGAAGATTAATAATGAGTTGGCAGACATGTTAAAGTACTTGATGAGTCAACTTAGTTATGTATGCAAATAGCAGACATGGCAGGCCGTTGATCATAACTGGGAATATTTGTCTTGGGAGTTGATGCTTCATTAGTACAAAAGTGCTTATAACCCAACCATTTTATTTGAGCACGGTACTAGTTTGTCATTGTATTATAGTATTTCAAATCTATGAATATCTACAGGACATTCAGCCGTGCATGTATTTCTTTTGGATATCCATCCTTGAAGACATTATGAAAGTGTCTGTCAACAGGGACCCACAGCCTTGTGGAAACTGTCAAAAGTTAGATAGCAAATAAAAAGGAGAGTTATATCACTGTTTCAGTGTAATATGACAGCACGCAGGACAGTGATTAGCCTCAGCTGTCGGCTGGGACCCAAACTGACAGTTAAGTGGCTCAAACTCTCTTGTTGTGTCGTCACATTCAGTCTGGAGACAGGTTTGGCCTCACAGCTGACAGGTTTTTGGGAAGGTTTACTGATCTGAGTGGAGCTGAGAACGTGATTACTGTCAGTCAGTGTAGGAAACACTCGCCTCCCATATTGAGACTGAAACTGAACAAGTTCTTCTCTGTGTAAATGTACATGTGTGCTTTCCTGCTGGTGTATCCGGATCTGAGGCACGTGAGGGAGCCCCCAGCTGTTTACTTTGTTAAATAAAGTTGTGTGCATGTGTGTGTTCCTGCGTGCATGGGCGTGTGTGTATGTGCACACAGGGGTGTTATCTTTCTGTGCAGGGACTGCAGCATCGGATGGCTTTTCTCAGCCCCCTCCCCCTCACCCATGTCTCTTTACCTGTGCGGCAGTTTCTTTTTGTGTGTATGTTTTGCATAGTGTAATCAGATTTGTTTAAATCAGCCTTCATTTGCCTTACGATTCCTCAGGCTATATCCTGTGTGTGCTCAAGGAGGGGTGTGTAATAAAGAGTGTGTGTGTGTGTGTGTGTGTGTGTGCGGTTACAGTTCTGCGTATTCATGCTTTTTCATACAGGACAGGTGTGTTTCCACAGCACAGCTCTGCAAACATTGAAGTAAAAAAGTGCACACACACGCACACAAAGTCACATTTGGTGTCTGGGTGGAGCAAAGAGCAATAAGGTAACTGGCACTTTATCTTTATGTAAACATGACAGTTGCAATAGCTTGATGTACCTCTCATTTTCTCTATTCAAAAACTGAGACTGCCGCCTCACGCTCTCTATTCACGGAGCCTTAATAGCGGTATAGAAAAATAACAACAACAACAACAACAACAACAGCAGCAACACCAACAGTGCACTGTATCCAAATCAGAGAATGAGCGAGAACAGCCTGGCAAACGCTATTATCATTAGTGGTCCAATTATCATCAGACTCATCATCGTCATAATCATCTTCACAGCCATAATCACCAAAAATGGCTTCTGTATCACATTTGTAATCACTCACACTAACCATCATCTTCCTCCTCATCATCATCAACGATATTAATAAAGCTGATGACCACAGCCACAGAACATCATGATGCTGATAACAATATCTAGTACGCGCTAGTGTGTAGGTGGTTTTGTTGACTTGGGTGGTTTGACAAACTGTCATATGGCTGCCACACACACACACACACACACACTCCTGTGTACTGCCCTCTCCCACGCTGACACAGAGGCATGTCTGGCTCTGAATCGCACACGCTCACCTCTCTTTATTTATTTTTTTTGTAATTGTCTCCCACAATCATGTATCAGCACCCAGGGGAGCAAATGATGAGAGTTGACAAGTTCGAGGGAGGAAGGGATGGTGGGAGGAGAGTCACAGGGAGAGCGCAGGAGTGGCGAGACATGGAATGCAGCGGGGTGGAGTAGGTGGGATGTGGAGGGTTCACAGGTCGTTGGGTTTTCACTGGGTGGGCAGCCAGCACAGCGTATCCACGCTCGAAGAAGCAGCTTCACAAACACTTTGTCTGTGTGTTCCCTCCCTCCGTACCTGTTTTTTCTAAACTCTCTTTCACCCTCCTCTCTCTTTGCGTCATCTGTTTGGTTTACTGAATTAGGGCATAACCGGATTACCCACACCAATGTTGAGCAGACACTATGTCTTCATTCTGTCCTGGACGTCTTTTGCTCCCTTCAATTCAACTCTATCACCCCTATCACATTTGTTTTCCCTTCTTTCTCCAACCACTGCAGCCTCTCTCTTTGCCTGCAGGTACAATGCTGCCATTGTTCCCCCCCGCTTTTCGAGCTCCATCTTCTTGGACACAGATGAAGACAAATTGAAGACTTTATAGACACTGATAATCTCTATTAAAAGAACTTCATGTTCTATTTGTTTTAAATGCCATTCATACTGTGAAAACGTAGTATTAATCCAATTTGCTGAATTGGATTAATACTACAATACCTTCTATTGGTAATTAATAGAAAGAACTCTCTCCAGATAAAAACATAAAATGCCTCCATACTGCTGTCGTCCAAGTGTCTGCAACCCTAGATCATATTTGACCATGAGTGAATTTAAATTTTTTTTTGGTAAATTATATAACGTTAATAGATTGTTATTGAATTTTCTGTCAGCTCTGCACCAGAATACTTCATCTTGAATCACATTAGATCTGTAAATGCTTGTCTCTGACACACTGGACCTCCCAAGCTCTGTTTTCTGTCCACGGTGCTTGAAACGTTCCATTCTTTATTAAATCAATGGTTAAATGTTGTTGTAGTTTTCATATTAAGTCAGCTTTATACACCCCTGTGCCCAGTTGGGACAGTCTGTACAGTCTATATAGATGCACCGGTGCAGTCTAATCCAGAACAGATAATGTCAATGTACCTTGACACAGGTCAGAATATATTAACGTCATATGAATTACTGGAGTCTAATGCACCTTTTTAGATTCCTCTCCAGAGTATGAATCAATGTCTAGCAGCAAGATTATGACTCATGCTACCTTAAAAAGAACCATAATCCGTTCCTGTAATGTCTGGATAAATATATTAATGTAATAATATGAATATAGTAATGAGATCATAGTCATGCCCTGGCTCATATCTAGACATTTTACTACTCTGCTGTTGAGTCATAAACATTCAATTTGTATTTTCCTGCTTCCTGTATCCATTCCACACCTACTTGTTCTCTCTGGGGGGGGTTGTGTTGTGGTATCATCACCTGTCTTGATTCCATTGTGTGACTGTTATAAAGCCCTGTGAGACTCTGCCTGCGTCTTAGGGCTTTATATAAAAAAAAGGTGATTCAAACAACTGTGGCTCAGCAGTGAGCGCACAGGCTCTTTTAAATCGCTCATACGCACAAGTGAAACACATTTGTTTTGTATGAGTGGTTCTCGTGTGAGGCCCATTGTTTAAACCTGACATGTTCAAATCATGAAACAAGTATCTTGGATTCAAAATGGGTCAACTGAGAGTTCTTGCAGTTTCTGGTCCCAGAACAATTAACTTCATTTGGGTCTTTGCCTCAAAGCTTTTTCCCGAAATGCAGACTTTTTGTGTGTTCTCCTTCCTCACAGTTGCGCTCCCTCCCCTTCAGTACATGACATCGTGCCCCAGCATCATCTGTCAGTTTCTCAGAAGAAAAAAAATGGGTTCATGGTCCAACCATCAATTAGTAACTAAGTACAGGACCTTCGGGTGTGTGGTTTTCTGCACAGACACAGGTAGAGCAGCCGGGTGCAGCAGACAGAGACAGGAAGTGTCGTCGGCATTTTGCTGCACAGATCGCGTGATTCGCGTGAATCTACAGCAAACCAACGTTGACGTCAGATGCCATCACCACAAGCTCTCTTGACAAACCACTCTTTCTGATATCAGTCTCACACATCAGTGGAAATGGATGATCAATAGCAACAGAGTAGGCATTTGACCAATCAGAGTAGCCCGGGTGAAGAGAGGAGGGACTTATAGAGACAAGGGATAACCCAGATTAAATATGAGGTGGTGATTTATTGTTATTATCATATATTCAGTTATATCTGAAGGAGCTTGTGTTCTATCGCACGCTCTTGGTATGGGAGTGACGAAGAGGAGCCCTCCTGTCTGAACAGCTGTAAAGCTCAGTGTGGTGTGAAGATGGTGATCATCTTCCTAAATGAAGGCCCTGGGGAACACAGAAAACACGATGGTACAGGCTGAGCTTTAAACCCATTAGACTGATTTGTGATGGGAGTTAGAATCATGAGCTCCATCCATTTCTCTCTCCTTTACTCTGTTTTTTTTGCCGCTCACACGCTCTCAGTATTTCTGTCTCTAAATCTCCGTCGCTTTGTCCCATCGTGTATGTTTCTCTGTGTGACTGCCCCTCCTCTCCTTGTTATCATCGAGACTCCTGTTAAAATCCCCCTGTTAATTGTAACTGTAGTAACATCTTGACTCTCTGGCTGCTCTTTACATGGCGCGTATGTGCACTGCCACCTACTTCAACCCTGGCTCAACCATGGGTCCCAGTGGTTTCATTAGTAAGTTGTGTGACACGCCTACACAAGACTACTTCCACATATATACGGTAAATGTATGGATATTAACAACCAAGGCCACTTCAAGTTTAAATCTTATCCCACTGCTCCACCTCATTTTGCCAGCCTATTTCCACCTACATTTTTTAGATATTCATTTCATTCAGGTGGCCTATCAACGTGCGAGGAGCCAGACCTACGTTTGTCTCGCTTGTCTTGTTCTGAATGTGTTTTCCAGTTAAGAGCTCAGGTCCAGTAATGGCTCGTCTGTGGTCCATGGCCTGCCTCTGGAGCATCTTCTTCCTCTTTCTCTTTCTCTCTCACACACACACACACACACACTCCTATCACAAGTACGTGCAGGATCCCTCCACACTTATAATGACAAACATCTTCCAAATTTAATTATGTGTGTTTGCGTATCAGATTACCAGCACCAGGTTTTTTTTGTTTACTTTTACCGTTGTCAGCATGAATACCAGCAAGCTCTGTAGTTCTCCTCAGCACTGACACAGTACTTTAAGGGATGCTGCTTCATTAAAATCTAATGGATTTTCCTGCTGCAGAGCCTGCATTGGTGATATTGTAAATATATATTCAGCAAAATTGTCAAGTCCATAATTCAGCTGTGTTCGCTCTCTGTAGCTTCTTCTTTATTGCCTGACTAAACCTGTGTCTCTTTCTGTCTCTCAGTGTCGGATGGTGTGCAAGGACGTATCGGCCGAGACCATGTACGACGTGCTCCATGACATCGAATACAGGCGGAAATGGGACACAAATGTCACGGAGACTTTCGACATCGGGAAACTCACGGTCAACGCGGATGTCGGTTACTACTCATGTATGGGACACACTCACAACACATGCAGCGCAAACTGCTCACAGCAAGCGTTTGCATCTGCAACTCATTTATCACTAAGCAGATACACATGAGTGCACATCGATTCACCAGATTCTTCTTATTACATCTACAGGGAAGTGTCCAAAACCGCTTCGAAACCGAGATGTCATCACGCTCCGTTCCTGGCTTCCAATGGGGAAAGATTATATCATCATGAACTTCTCCGTCAAACATGCTGTGAGTACACACACACACACACAGGGCCTCCCACACGTTCCACACACTCCCACTGGAATCGCTTCAGCAATTCAGCAATCTATAACTCTATAACTCATGTGCATGTGTATTGAAAGGTGCCTTAAAGCTAGAATGAGAGCAGTGCTTACCTCCACTAAGGCCAATAACATCCTCAAATTATTCCCTGAGAAAACAGTGAAAATGATAAATAAAATACACCAAACAATGTAAACTTAAAGAAAGCACAAATAATTTCTGGATCTGGTCCCAGATCCACAATGACACTATAAACTGTTCTTCTGTTACATGGACATACATTTAGTAGATTTGATTTTATCTTGCTTGCAACCAAACCAACAACAACTAAATAAATTAACTCATCCTCCTTTGTGGACGGAGTGAAGTGTGCACTGGATGAACTGACATGAACTCTTTTCCAGTTTAGCTTCAGGGCGTTGTGCTGCAATGTGCTGCACTTTGAAAAGGTAGCAAAACAAAACTGTGTGCGTTAGCCATTTAGCCGGCTCCTCATCTGGAACCCCTGCTTCCCGGCAGGAACTGGAACAGACAATTTGGCCCTTTCCCAGAGACTTAATGTACCGCTTGCATTTGACCCGTTTACCTGGACCAATGATTGATGTACTGTGCAACGCTTAATGCTGTGTTCGGTCATTCGATGTAATTCAGTTGAATATATGTGCATGTTTTGCGCTCGAAGGATTGGTGAGTAATTTCACTGACAAAGTCCAGTGGGAGAAAAGAAACACTGAGACCGTGTGAGTGAGTTTCCTTTTAAATCAGGCCTGGAATCCTACATTTAGTTGGGCTCCATGTGTTTGTACTCATCTCTCTGGGGCTGCAATAACCAATTATCTCCTCTATTGATTCATCTGCCGATCGGTTGATTGTCTGGTCTTGACAAAGCCATAAAACAGTGAAAATGCATTTGGCCATGTGTTGAACAGCTTGATTTGTGCAACCAATTGATTTTCTAAGACGAATAAATTAATCAAGTGACTGTTTTAGCTCTTCCTCTCTCACCCTGTCACTTATTTCATGTCTCATTTTTTCTTTCTATGCTCTGTCTGCCCAGCTTTTCTGTTAGGCCTTTTTCCTCCTGCTCCACCGCTCCTTTCTCAATCCCATTTTCCCCTCACTAATATCATGTTTACAGAAGGATAAGGCCTCTCATGTGACTGCTGGCTGTTGACTTCCGTCTCGCCTTCCGCATTCCTGCATCAATAAGTGGTTACGAACAGAATAGAGTGTGTGTGAGTATGGGACTGAGTGAGAGTGTGTGTGTGGGGTTGGGCGCAGGTTGTGTCGTCCATACGTATGTGCATGACTGTGTCTGATAAGCCAAGGTCACTCTTGATAGTATTTGACAGCTTGACTTGTGAAGGAGTTTAAGGGGAGTGTTGAGATTGTGCATCCACTGCCAGGACTCAGCCCACTGTGCCGTATCTGATTTTACATTCTCCAAGCTCGAGTGCAGGATTATTATTGAATCATACTTTTTCGAACCGATTACAACATGTACCTTTATGACGCAGCTGTCAATGTATCTCTAGTTTGCACTGCTGCAAAACTCCCATTGGCCAATGGGTGGATTGTTACTAATTAATACTTGAAGGCGGGGCTTATATGTTTATGTAAGTGCTCCAGCTAACTGCTGCTCTCTCAGCTGCTTCCTTTAAGCCACAGTGACAGCATGGCTGCAGAGATGCAAGGCCACCACTGGTCAAACTTCATGCTCGCATTGTCATGTTAAGCACTTTAGTACTAATAATTCAACTTTCAGTCAACCACGACTGCAAACAGATCCTGTGCTTTGCTAAGTCAAGAACAACACTGCGTTTCCAGGAAGCTTCAGGAAAACGATGAAACCTGTTGGTTTAGAAGTGTAGGCACCTCTGCTGTGAGTCAAATAGCAGGAAAAGATAAATCAGTTATCCGATGTTCTCCTCTGATAACAGGTCGTTAGCCGACTGCTGCTCTGCGGGCTTTGTGCCTGTCCCAATTAGCACAGGCTAACCAGTGCTGCACTTTACACTCATGAATAATATTCTTAGCTCAAATGAGCCGGCTGTGGGGAATAGTGAGCTACCACTGTGCTGCTGTGTAATTCATAGGGTTTAGTGTAGACTGGATTTGCATTAGAAATATGATGGTGAGGCAGAAAATCAGCTTGACCCGCAGCTTAAAAACAGCACAAAAATCACTCTTGAATTCCACTGCCGACTCTACACACCCTTTATATTATTTGACAAAGTTCTGAGGATCGTGGAGGTTACATAAAGCACATATTAAAATTATGTGCAGTGACTTGGAGCGTATGTATGTGTTCTTTAATTCACTGATGAATTAGCTTAGCTGTAGTGTATGGAATAAATAAGTTGAATCGGCAAATTAGCTGGCAGTGTGTAACGTGCAGAGATGAAGGTATCCCAGCGCTCTTTGTTCCGATCAAGGACACGTTTGGTGGATTCACTGAGCAAGGATGATGAATGATGTGTTTGTGTGTTGTCTCGACAGAAATACCCTCCGAAAAAGGACGTGGTGAGAGCTGTGTCCATTCAGACTGGCTACATGATCCAGAGCCAGGGGCCCAGCAGCTGTACCCTCACATACATGGCCCACATAGATCCACGAGGTAACACACACACACACACACGCACACACACACACACACACACACACACACACACACACACACACACACACACACACACACACACACACACACACACACACACACACACACACACACAGCAATCAGCACACAAGGACAAACTCAGACTCCAATCAGAGGCTGAAACACAAACACTCAGGTGCTTGACACATGCTCAAACTTCTAATGAATGATTCATTCCCCTGGCTTTATGTCAAAATGAGTTGCCATAGTAACCATATGAAGGACTCTCTCAATCTTTTCCGTCTCATTTTCCATTCATTAACCCTCTTCTCTTGTTGTCCCTTTAATCCTCTCACTGTCATTCTTTTGCACACGAGTGCTTATTGTGCAAATTTCTTTAATCGTTCGTTTTGGAAGGTGTGTGCATTTGTGTGCATTATTATGTGCGTGTGAGTGGGAAGTGTGTTCAACTTTATCCTGGATGGCAGGACAGGCAATACAGCAGCCTCTCAGTCCCTCCTCCATCCTCCTGTCTTACTTCTATTCTCCCTCTTTCTCTTCTTCTGCTCACTCTCTCTCTTTTTGCAGGTTCATTACCCAAGTGGGTTGTCAACAAGTCTTCTCACTATCTTGCTCCTCGCGTAAGTAATTTGCAGATTGACGCAGATTGTGATTGTTTCGTGTGTTTGTCGATGTGTTAATCCACAGACACGGCATTGAGCTGATGCACAGCACGGGGGCTGACAAGATGACAAACGTGCAGAGCTTAAACACTTGTTAAATGTACACTGCTCACACACAGGTTACTGCATTTATCTGCTGTTTCAGAGTCTGTGTTCATTTGTTGAAATGGGGCAAAGACTCTCCTGAGACTCTCCCAGGATGCCATCTGCATCCTGGGATGGAAGACTCCCTTGACACTCGAGTGAAAAAATAGAAGCTCAGTGAGGCATATAAATCCCACTGAACACTGAACCAGGCTGATGACTACAATACATGGACTGTACATTAGGATGACAACTCCCCAAAAGTGAAGCCAAAGCATCTCTATCGCCACCTGGTGGCTCACTGTTGTGTGTGTATGTCTTAAACCCCGCCTCTTCCATGTTATAGTCCATTCCACTGTTGTGTAATGACAATCAAAATCAAAGTACATATTAATTAATGTTCCTCACTGTGCCATTTTTTTTAACTTTATGATTTTATGATCTATAACAACTGATACTGATTTGTCTTGCTTCCACACCCTCTAGGCAATGAAGAAGATCAACAAAGCCTGTTTGAAGTATTTAGACTGGAAACAGAAACACAACCCTGGATTTAAACCCTGGCTCTACCCTGAGCAGACTACATTACCCAGCATCCCACTCTCTGACCTCAGCATCCAGCATGCTGAGAGCCTGGAGAATATCGATGAGAGCTCACTGGCTGAGACTCAAGAGAGAGACGACAGCGACTAACACACACACACACACATATTTGCATCACATGTCACATGTATGAAAGCACTCATGCACACAGCATACTCATACTTCACCAACTTCATCCCACACTTGCATAAATAATATATGAACACACACATACAACACAGTCATGCATCATGGATGCACTTACATATACAAAGATACCCATCATCCCACTCGAGAGGGGCTATAATACTCAACATATTTTCTAATCAGGGCCTGTGCAGATTATCAGATTGAAATACTGTATATTTTCATGAAGATTCACTGATTTAATTAAAAATATGAACTATTAAATATTTCAAAGTTCTACGTTTCTTTTGGGAAAACACTGGCGCATAACATACTTATATAGACACACACAGACTACATTAAACTGCATTTATGCACTCAGACATGCCCATGTTGTCTTGCTGTCACTCGTTATGTTTCTCTGTCACATTTTGTAAGCACATGATAAATATGCAGGTGCGAAGAAGGCAGCTGAAACACCAAACTCTGACCTGCAACACCTCCACCACACACACACACACACACACACGCGTACTGTCTGCTCCTCTGTCTGAGAGTTGTATGAATGTATGTAGAGTTTAAAGATTAAATACAAATTCCTACAAAAGTTTTCAAATTTTCACTTGTCTGAGTATTTTTGTGTGAGGGAAGCTGAACCAGGAAGCCTTCTGTCCGCTTCAGCTAGAGGATCATATTTTATCACTTTGCATTCAACGTTATGGCTTGAAATGATTTTTCCATGTTCTCCTCTCTCCCCTTTCCCGTCCTCCCCTGCATTTGCAACACCTAATAAAGAATGAATGATGCAGGAAAGCATAAGTGAGCGATGCACAAAGGCACGAGGTGTATGCTGTCTGTATGCAGTCTCTGCAGCTTCCTCCAGCTGTATTGACCAATTTGTCTTTGGATGTAACCATCAATCCATCCTCAGAGTCTTAATGAGCCACCATTCTTGGCCATCATCATTATGTGTGTGTGTGTGTCCCAGTGGCATCCCTATATTGCCTCCCACCTGCCCACGCAGCAGGAGGAGACTTGCTCGCCGCATGACAGCCAACATCCCTCTGCATGGGTTTTCTGCATGTGTCACACTGCCGCCCCCACAGCAACCCAGCCCACCAAGGCTGAAAGCCTGGTGATGACTCATCACCGCCCCACCTCCTCCACGCACTCCTCTCCCCTCCCTCCATCTTCTGTGTTCTCCCCTGTCTCTGTTTCTGCCCCTATATTATGTGCTATTCATCCTCTCCTCCATTTCTCTCCCTGCCTTCTTTCTCTTCCTCTACCTGTTCCAGTCTCTTCATTGTCATCCATTCTTCATCCTCTCCCCTCGCTCTTCTCTCTACCCCACTCTTCCTTTTCCATTCTTTCCATCTGAACCATTTGTTCTCCCTCATTTGTTTTCTCTGTGGCTCATTTCTGCCTCCTCAGCAGTCTCTGCCTTGCTCAGTTATTGCTTATTTAGTTTTCTGGGCTTTTTATTTCACCTAACCCCCCTACTCTCAATTATGCCTCTTCCTCCTTTCAATCATGTTAACTCTCAAATGGGATATAGTGGTTCATAAATGTTAATGTCCTCTGGTACATCATTATAACCCTGGGGTTTTGTCTGGTCTGCCTTAAATCCAAGTCGCAGACTTTCTTTATGATGGCAGCCAAAGATATCTTAAATAATGTAAGTGGCATTTAACACACTCTTTCTACTACAAATGTGGTTTACTCTGGAATATTTCTCACTTTATTATCATGATGCTTTTTGAAATCCATATCCAAGGCCCAGAAGGTTGAGGGTGACTGGTGCCCTCTCCTGGTTCCAATGGGAGTGTACAACTGAGAATCCAGCCGCCGCTGAGAGGTCACCACTGCCACCTCCACAGAGAGGAAAAAAGATTTATATTCATAGTCACTGTGATAACTACATTGTTCAAACTGTAGTATTCATCGTGAATATAAGTGCTTTAAAAATACAAACCATTTACCATTTCATTTTTGGAACGTTGAACAAAACTGACCTTGTTCCGGTTATTGTTAGGAACCTCTAATTGACGTGCTGCAGATGATCTCAACGTTCTCGAGGGAAGATGGTTAACTAGAGAGCCAGCTATGTACCTCATTCCATTCAGAGGCTTGGGTTTGAGGAGGAGAACCTCATTCTGTATGTATCAGGTGATCGGTGCAGAGTCACAAGAACTGGACCAATGTGTTCTCTCTATTGTTTTCTCTTGGAGGCCTCTACAAAAGTATTGCAGTCATCCAGTCAGCTATAAATGAAGAAATGAGTCTGGTTTTCAGCATCTGTCAGATTTATTAATGGCTGAACCTTTGCTATGTTTCTGTGTTGAAACAAATATAGGAATTGGTCACTGTGTTAATGTTGGCCTGGATTAGAATTGAAACTTTGTTTTCACTTACATGTTTATTTTAGTAGGTGCAGTTTCGAGTTCAGTGATGGGCTCTAAAACAGGACTGAAAGTCCTCCACAAGTTTGTTGTTCTCTTCATAGGAGTTAAGTGATTTATTACATCAACAGCACCAACATTTCAAGTATGTTACACATTTTCATTTATATTATTATTATATATATATTTCCATAACAAGCAAAGAACTATGAGTCTATTGGCCTTATTGTCAAAATTGGCTTCCTCTTATTATTTCAACCATATGTTCATGCCATAGATGCTTGCATTAATGCATTAGCGTGAAAATAATTTCCAAAAAACTTTCACACGTGAATGGAATTGAAGTTGCAACAGGCACATCTCACTGGAAGTGAGCCAGTGGCACCAGTGAGGGGATAACACGCAGTTAAAGGGCTTTACCGTGAAAACAGTGCAGGCTCGCGCAGAGGTCACATGACGGCCGCACGGAAGCGCCTCGCCGCATCGGGTCACCACAGCAAATCCGACGAAATGCTACAAAATAAAACGATGACCCATCCAGTGCCCGTGTATGGATTTACTCTGAAAGGTCACACCGGAAGTGTCCGTCCTCATCGGGTCCACCTCCACAGCTGAAGCTCTGCTGGTTTTGGGCAGTGAGAAAAACACTCTCGTGTTCTCGGCGCCGCGGTTGTCGCGTTTAAATTCCGCCCCCGAGCTCCACCAACAGCGCCTTCCACCGAGCGGACCTTGGTGCACCGCGGAGAACAGGACGGTACGTGGACCACAGCAACTCGAAACTTTCCCGTGGAACTGTGACAAAGAGGGTTAAAGCAGAGATTGCGTTGTCCTGGTTACATCTCTGTTAACTCGGCCCTGAGCCTGACGGAATAACGGTGGTTAGCTTACTCAACGACAACAGGAAAACAAGAACGAGAACACACTCTGACCCGCTCCGTCCACTTCTGCTTTTCAAAGTCCACCGAAGAGGACGAGCTGTTTCCCCAGTGACTGTGAACTTGTCCCTCTCCCCGGAGCCGTTGCTGTTTATCCCCGGAGGAATTCGTTCGTCTTTGAGCTGGTTGCACGGATGGATCTGACCATTGACTCGACTCGTGTAAGTAACTGTGGCGTCATCCAGATGTGCCCCCACAGCATCTGCCTGGTCAGCAGGTGCAATTCCAGGTTAGATGGAGACATCTTGACTTTTTGACTTATTTGCTTATTGCTTATTTCTACTATTTATATGAGGACAGGCCTCACCCACATGTCCTGTGCATTTATAGATACGTGTGATTAATAGTGAAACTGTCAACCTTTAATGGTCCCTATCAGTGGAAACTGCTTGCTCTATTTTCCTTTTACATGTTCAATAATTATTTTGTGATACTCACGTGTTGAACAGAGGAAGACTCTTTGAAAAACACGGACCAGAAGCCGATCAAGGATTTATACAAACTGGGGGCCTTAATGGGACAACCATAATGCAGACCTGATTCAGAAAGTTGCCCATATAAGTGCCTATCTTGTGACTGTTACCTCTGGTTTTGAGAAAAGCTACAGACCGGTGAATAAACTAACACATGCGCTCCTTCTACTGACAAC
The DNA here is from genome assembly GCA_016785235.1 of Pseudorhombus dupliciocellatus. Classification (NCBI taxonomy): domain Eukaryota; kingdom Metazoa; phylum Chordata; class Actinopteri; order Pleuronectiformes; family Paralichthyidae; genus Pseudorhombus; species Pseudorhombus dupliciocellatus. The sequence goes on from JAFBJW010000226.1 coordinate 1,795,044, forward strand.
TTGGTTGTCAGTATTGTTAGTAAATGACTTGATTATTTGAGTCTTGTCAGATGGATCCAGAACCACCCCAGAATTTAATGAGCTCTTTCTTGGCTCATGTCCTTCCACATAGTTTCATGGAATTATGTACAGTAGTTTGTGTGTAACCCATGCTGACAAATAAAGCTGGGGAGGGAGGGGGGAGAGGTACTGACCCACTTAATGTTATTTTCAGAGCATGTGAAAGTAGCTATCAAAGAGCATCGTGGTCACGCTGACTTGGCTTTGTCCTCTAGAAAAACTGGTGATCGAGAAGCTTGGCTGTTTCTTTTTGGCTAGATTCAAGTGTGTACCGATGACCACATAAGCCACATCAGGGTTTGGATTAAAGTGTAGTATAAAGTATATGATAAGTTTATCTAATTAATGTTCATCATCTAAATTTCAGTGGATTTAAATGTGCTACTCTTACAGTGACTTCGCATTGCATTTCTCAAGCTACAGCTCACAGCTTTGTCTGTGTCCTTCTTTATCCTCCTTCTATCTCTTCTGTCTGTCTCCCTCTCTATTGTCTCACACGCTCACATGATCACTCGCCACTGAATCACTGGGTAATGAGGTGGGAGCGAGGGCATACCGAGCAGGATGAAGGTTGTGCAAGAAGTGAGTAACAGGAGGCTGTGACTAAGATTATGTCAAGCAGAGGTTCTAAATTCTGCTTCTAGGTCATACTTCTTCACAGAGAACACACACCATGCAATGCTGTGATTAAACGTCTCGCGTAAAGTTTTATTTTTCAAAGTGAGCCGTTTCTGGAAGTAGAACTTTGAAGAAGTAGTTTAGTGTCTGCTTTATTGTGAGGTATTTTGTTCACTGGAGTACTGGAGTTAATAAAGTATACACATATTGCTTTGGGAAACTTTTGAGAGGTGGCGTGCACGATGTTGAGAGTGGGCACGTGTTGGTGTGGACACACATTGGCTCGTTCACATTGTGCAAATGTGTTTCATTACTGGCAGGACTGAGTCACTACTCGGTCCTAAAAGTCCTGAAAGTGGACTGAAAGCAGCAGTGTGTTGGAGGGGGGGGGGGGTATGAGTCATGACCTTGTGACCTCTGTGTGTGTGTGTGTGCATTGGCCCTTCACTCATTGTGAGGACCCTTAACAAGCTTTATGGAGTGAGGACATTTTGGGAAGGTGGGGCCTTTTTGGTTGGTCCACACAACCTCAAACAATAGTTTATGGGTTCAGATCACACATATGGCCAATGCTGTTGTCACCTACTTTTGTAACATTGTGTGATTTGTATTTTTGCCTTTATTTACCAACCAACAGATAGAGATGCTGGGAAAACATCAAAATGTCTGATAATTATAGTTTGATGCTATGAAACACCATGCCTCCATCCCCACTTCACCACTATGCAGACTGACAGTCAGTCACATGAAGTTTAGATTTTTCTTTCTGCCTAGCACACATGCAGTTTTACCTGAAGGTTTGCCGCAAATCCGAAAGAGCGCTGATGATTTTTCCCTTTCCTTATAAGCATCAGTTTCATTTTCATATCCCCTGCCTGTTGTGTAGCGTGAGACTATGACAGTTTGAAATGTCCGTAAATGGCATGTGACAGCTCTTGACCTTCCTTGCCTGGAAGGAAGAGTTAGGTAAAAATAAACCTGTTAATGAAGTACTTAGCACTGCCAGTGAAAGACGATGAGACGTGCCCTTTTAATTGTTTTAGCATTATGGTTTAAAAACAATTTCTATAGCACCCCGAAATCTTCTCTCTTATTCTCAAATAAATGCACAAACACAAGCACAGTATTATTAGGTGCGCACTTGTTTTAGAGTGAACCCCCACCTAGTGTTTCCCTCTTATGTGTGTGTGTGAGTGTACGTGTGCACGTGTGTACTTGCCTGGGTAACAGAATGACCCATTGTGCAGGCAGCACAGAGACCCTGTTATAGGCAGTTTTCTGTGGGAGGGGTGGGAGGGAGGTACGGACAGAGAAAGAGAGAGTGGAGATGAATTTCTACCACTTCTGTTTCGTAGTGCCACACACACACCACACACACACATACACAGAAAAGCCCTTAATCAGCCCTTGTGTGTGAGTGGTTATAGTTTCAGTAATAGTGATGCTGTGGAGACCTTAATCTGTTTGCGCAGCTAGGACAACTTGTCCCAACAACATTTCATAGTGAAGTTTCAAGCTTAAGTTCGAGTAATGCTACAGGAAGTGTGTGTGTGTGTGTCCAGATACACTTTCATTCATCACTAATCACTTGCATGTTTCTTAGTTCCCCATTTCAGAAATAGGAAACGTTACTCCCTTTGATCAGAAATATGACTGAATGCCTCAGTAGCGCTTTTTGAGGAAACATGACAGGAAATACGCTTATTTTAACACATTCACATACTGGTGCAATGTATTTCTTGGTGTGCATGGTGGGGGGTGCTCTCTCACCACGAGACCACGAAAACATGTGGAAGTTGAAGCTGTCACTATTTTTTGCATGGGCTGCTGCTTGTCAGGTAGCTGTGTTCATGTGTTCCTGTAATGTGTAGCCTTCCCGTTCCAGTTTTCTGTATTAGAAATAAATACAAACATTGTTATTAAACGTCGATCCTATGTTACATCTCACGTGTGAGTGCAGCTCAAGGCAGAGTTAAAACACAGCAAATGCAGTAGGCACTGAAACATTGATTTGACAGTAGCAGTAAATTGCTTGGCGGTGCACTGTTGTCTAAAGTTATTGAAATGTCAAAATAAATTTGTGTGATGACTTCAGTTTATTCATCACAGCTGTCGCCACTGAGCTGTTGCTCTCTGTCAGGCAGGCTTGCATCATGTGAAGGCTCAAGTCAGTACTGGCTGCAATTTGTGAATCAAAGCCTGGGATAAAGTGAAATCCAGACACTTGCACAGTTGAAATCATTCCCTACAACATGATGGATTAAAACAAATAAATCCTGACCTTAAATCCCCTTATGCAGCATTCAGGTGTAGAGAGAAATGTGGAAATGTGGGCTCGTACGTGTTGTGTCAGTGACACTTCCTCCAGTGGTTGGTGTTGTGCTAAATTCAAGTGCACATTTTGCAAGGGCTGCTCAGAAGAAATCCTCAAAGTAAAGCAATTTTAAACATTCCAGCAATAAAAGTGCAGGTCTGAATACACAATCGGGAGCTTGTTAAATATATTTTGTAAAGACTCTAAAATGAGCTGTGGACCCAGCACGTCAAAATGGTTACACTGGGATCCATCTGTCAACACATTAGCTTCCTCTTTTACTTCTCTCAAACATTGTGTTTGTCTTTCTGTAAATGATCATGCTTACTCGACAACTATTGGAAGGATTGACATGAAACTTGGTGGACTGACATCCTGTATCAGGAAAGAACGCTTTGGTAAGGATCCAAGATCCAGGAATTTTGTGTCAATTACCATTTGTGTCAAGTGTTTCCTGAATGATTCACCCAATAGCAAGGGGGTGCATGTGCATGCGCAGGGATGATGTTTCAAATGCAACACCTTCTGAGTGAAACCTGCACAGACAGTAGAGTGACAGAGAAGTTGTTGCCCGAGAAAGAGAACTACATTGCAACCCACTAAAGGGTACGCGCACAGCTGCCTCTGAAAATAGGATGTGTCCTCATGGAAGGACACATCATTGAGTTTGCTCTGCTTTTTTTGTTCCTCTCCTCATTTTTTTGTATGCATCACACTTAAAGTTGTTTTTTTTCTCTCTCTTGCAGGTTGTGTAAACCATGATCTAAGGTTTTAAAGTCTGCATTTTCTCCTGGACGCCTCGCTCGCACACAGCTATCATGTCTCAGTCTGACTGTAGAGCAGATGTATGGGACTGGTTATCTGTGCTTCGTCTGGAGCAATACACTGAGGCATTTCGAAACGCCGGGCTGGCGACAGTGCAGCAGTGTCGCGACCTCACGCCGGATCAGCTGGAGCGGATGGGCATCACCCTGCCTGGTCACCAGAGGCGCATTTTGGCTAGCTTGAACAAAACACATGGTAACCGTGACTCGCACCCTGACACACTTTGTCAGCCTATGATGTCTGAGAGGGATCGGCAATGTGAGCAAACAGGACAACCGAAAGTGTTCCACAGAGAGACACCTGCACCTCTACCCGTGGAGGAAAAACCTATCCAAACAGAGAAAGGTGATGGAGAGACATTGAAACCTACTCCCAGAGAAAGAGAGAAACCTGTTCCTAAGGAGAGACACGTGTCCAGAATGAAAGAGGAAAATGAAGGAGAGAAGACGTCGCTTCCAGAGCAGAGACAAACGGCACCTAGACGAGGCAAAGGAGAAGAGAGGGACCGAGGGCATGATGGAGAGAGGGAGAAACCTGTCCCTAAGGAGAGGACTAAGTTTCTCTCTTCTGCTCCAATGGACTGCCACCTTGGCCTCCGTGTCTCCCCGTCTGCTGACACCCCTTTGCCGCCAGTCCCCCCACGAAGCACCCCCAACTGCCCTCCGCAGCGCTTCACCTCTGCCCTGAGCCCCTCACCTGCTGCTCAGACCCGTGTCTCCCCTAAACTGGACAGACACGATGTCAAAGCTCCACCTGCCCATGCACCTGCACAAACACGGCCGCAGACATTAGCAATCCACCCAGCTGCCCAACATCTGGTAATGGATGGAGGGAGAAAAACTTCTCCTGTTTCTCCCAGCGCCTCTCCCAGCCGCAACCGAAAAGTTCCTCCTCTACCTCCAAAAGTGGGGGGAACGCCCAAAGGGCCTCCACCAGTGCCGCAGAGGTGTCCTGCACAGTCTCCAAGAGGTCCCAGGTAAGACTGTTTTATTAAATGGATGTTAAAATACTTTTCTTACCTCTCACATTGATTGCCGCCACCTACTTTACTTGATCATTCTCACTCTCAAAGTGAGAATCTTAAGAGACTATCAAACATTGTCAATGCCAATGATATTTCAAGTCGTCGGGCTGCCTGTGTTTCTTCTCCTTCTCTTGGTATGATTGGTGGGTGGCATCCATTGCCGCCACATACTTAATTTTATTTTGTTGATGTTCTTCTTCTTTTTTAAATGATTAAGCATAACAGAATAACTTAACATGGATTTAGTTTGGTGATGTTAGCCCTCCTCTTTTATGGTTTAAATTAGCACTGTCTGTGCCTGTGCGTGGTTGAGTGCGATTCTTTGTACCTCTTTATAATCTATATAATAATCTATATAATCTATCGTCTTTTTTGAGGGTAATCAAAGCAAAATGAAAAAGAGTAATGTAATTGATTATCACCTTCGTTCCATTTCAGAGCATAGTGCTGCCCTCTCTTGGACACGATTGGAAATATACGTCACTTTTCAAATTTAAATTAAAACTTCATAGCTATTATGTGAGGTTACAGAATGCTCTACAAAATCATTAAAAATCCAGTATTAAAACTATTTCCAATAATAAAATGTGTGAGCATTGATATAAAAACATTCAAAGTGTTACTGATGTCAAAAGCCTACTCACTGTGAGTTATTTGCCCTGACTAGCCCTAAATATACTACCAAGTGCTGGTTGGCAGTTTTTTTTGCACTTTTGACAAAGTGTTACTGAGGATACTTCCTGAAATGGAAATAGCAGTGATACTGAAGTACTGAAACACACCGACTGACTGAGTGGACCGAATACTCAGTGGCCTAGTGGAAAACACAAATATGAGGCTAAGTTAGTAAGGCTGCATGCAGTTTTCTGTTGTAGTTGCACATTTCCGACCACTTGGTGGAGTGCACGCTGCATGTGTGTATAGTTTTATCTCTCTCTTAACATTGTTCACACACATTGAATATGTTCCTCTCTGCATTGGGTTTTCCAGCTCTGCTTCAGGCTTTCTGACTTCTGTAATGAGTAACATGAGCATGCACTGTGCCTCGAAAAGAGAAACTGTAGATAGAAGGGAAGTTAGAATGGAGAAGAAGACGGAGAGGTTTAAAAACCCTTGTCCTCTTTAGCCTCTTTGACTCAAAAGAGAGTAATAGTATGGTGGGGGGAAAAAGTGATTTATATTTAATAACCTTCAGATTAAAGCTTGACATTGCTCTGGTGTTTCCTCATCAGTGCACTTTCTGCCTCCTCCCACTTCTTGGCTAACCTGTCATTTCCTCTTTCTCTTTTTTTTTGCCTCTCCCCTCGCTTCTGCAATGTGTGTTTCTGATTGTTGTATCATCACTGAGGCAGACTGCTTTTAAATATGTTCAGGCAGGTAAGACTGGTATCTACAAGTCTCTTCTCTGACTCTACTTGTTTGTTTTGCAGGTGCTCTCTTCCCCGTCTCCTCACTCTGTGTCAGTGTTAAAAGGAAAGGCTTGGTGGTCACAGCAGTACTGTGATCACGTTTCGATTCAGATTTGATCTGTAAGGTGCTGTTAGCAAGACTTGTATCATGTTTACATGAGTTTATTTTACATTTAGTAGAGGAAGTGTAAGTTAGCTCGGTCCTGGGGCTGGACTCGTCAGAGACACTGGTACTGACATTTGAGTTGCTTGTCTGTCTGTGAAGATCACTCAAAGCAAAATAAGATTTTGCAAAGCCATGCGTGGTGAGATTTGTTATCAAGGTCCCACTTGCTGTTTTATTTATTATTATCATTCCCAGTTGTCAATTACATACTGACTTAAGACAGCGTGAGTAAATGAGTGTTGCTCTGATGCGCTATGGCACATGTGCATTAACACAATTGCTTTAGTAGCTGTAGATTAGTCAGTCACTATTACTGAATCTTAGGTTGAAATGTAGACTAATTTCCCAGAATTATAAGTTAACATGCACATGGTGTGTGGGAGGAGAAAGGAATAGTCATTGTTTCTTCAGCCTGTGCTGTCATCTGTTTGCTAACCGAGAGCAAGTTATATATAGCAAGCAGCTCGCGCTCTTCCTCTGAGGAGGAACTGTAGGTCGGCTTCCTGTCTTTGTAGGTCTTCTATATCCCTTTTAATGTATTTTTAAACAGAACTAATAACTTGGAATACTTTTAGCTGTAAATTAAAGTTTAGAAATCATTTGAAATGTTTTGTTTAGATGCTGCTTTGAAGCCAACATGATAATAACAACATCAGGTTATGAAGTCGAATCACTGAATAATTTGAATTAACCTCAATTGTCAAATTTGACTCAGAGATGGAGCGTATTTTGTCAAGCTTAAAATGCTGTTTCACTGCGTTGTGTTACTGATATCTTACATTTTTAACTCAGAGTGTTGGTTCCTAACGGACAGAGGAGTAAAGAGGAACTTTCTCAATTCTGGACAGACAGAAACCCTGCATGTTGGCTCGCTCTGTGCATCATCACACAAAAGCACAATCATTCGTGTTGTTTTTTGGGGAGTGATTTTTTTCCCATATGGCCAGATTTATTGCTTCTCTCTGCTTGTCTGATTGTGTCACATTTTATGACACATTTTCCAGCAAATGTGTAATTTCCTAAAATTGGGACACAATAACCGTTTCTATCCTAAAGGTCAACTTCAACATGTCTGGCTATTTTAAACACCACAGCCCGGGAAGGGGGCTGTGGTAGACTGTGACTGTATTTCCTGTAGCTCGACTGGTTGATGGTGGTACGCAACCACAAGGTGTCAGCTCTAGTTTGTTGATCATCCTGTTGAATTTTGTTGATTCTTTGTTCCAGTTCAGAGGTGATGTGGAACAATAGTCAAGTAGTGGAAAAGATTCAGTGCTCTGGGTTTACTCTCTTTAGATTCTTAGACGCGCCACAAGTTGTTTCCAGCTGAACATGAAAAAGCGAGTTAACCCCACCCCCTGTGAGGACCCCTCTCTTGTGAGCGTGAGAACTTTGTAATGTTTCACTGTGTTGACTTCAGAACTTAACAACACTCGCTCAACACTAGGTAAATCTTTGTCATTATATTCTTGCCCCTTCACTTTAAATGTAATGATTGGCCTGCATACTAACAAATAATACGTTGTGAAGCTAATTAAAGGTATTGGCCAGCATAATTATAAATCATTTACATGGTGAATGTGGTTCTGGTAAGGTTTTATCTGAATAGAACTACAGGGGAGCTGTGCTGTCATCATGGTGATTATCACAGTGATATAGATTCTTAGTATCAGAGGGAATTGTGTATTGTCACCATCAGAATGTTTCACCACAGTATATTGTACAACTGGTGTGGTCTCTGTGTTTGTGTGTCCTGTGGGAATCCAGAGGTATGCAGTGTTTACATGTAGATGGTATCTTACAAAGTGGTGCAGGTTCAGACTTGCTTCTGAAGACAGGTATACAGAGAAAACAGGCAGGAGGAGAGCGGAGGGACGCCAGGTTTGGGATCAGTTCTCTGACCGCTGAAGAAAGTTCCAGCTCCGAGGCAGCGGTCAATAATGTGGACACAATCTGGTTACTGGAAATGATGACCAGAAGGATTCAGTTCTTTGATTTTTCTCCATGGATTTCTTGGAGACATGATCTCTGTGTAGCTGTGCTGCTCTGACGTGGATTTTTTTGGGTGCCTCAAGTAAAATGAAATGGAAATGAAGTTACTATTGTAGTTTTAACCTTGGAATGAGAAAAACAAAGGCTGGCTGTCCGCCCATCAGAGCATGTACAGAATCAGCCGTCTGTGTGGGATTTTTAACAGAGCTCCAATCGACATGCTCTCTGAGGACTCGTCTCCTGAAGTCCAGACCTCTGTTGACCTGTCTTGTACGCCTTTGTCCCTCAGCGCCTCTACTAAGACTGCCACAGATGAGATGCAGGGAGACCAAACTCGACAGGTGCAGGTCCCCCTGCGGATCAGGACTCCCCAAACTCAAGAAAGCACACAACATCCTACTCAGCCTGACGCTCAGCCGCCTCTGCCCATCAGGAACGTCTCCAGACCTTCCTGTGAAGTCAGTAAGTAGAATAATACACGTTAAAAAAATGTGCTTGCTATTTTATTGGGCTTATTAAAGCATGTCGACTATATTAGACTATGGATGAGATTATGCTGTATAGCTGTTTATGATAAATTAATCATTGGGAGCAATGCCCACTAAAAAATTATTTGTCTCATTACATACGAGAACATAATTACATGATTCAAAAGCATCATTGTTCACAGCGTAGTGCTCATCTTCTACTCCTACCCTTAAGGTCAGAGCTCAGTCGACGATAACTCTGATGAATACGAGGATCCAGACTTCATTAACCCCAGTGTTTATAGCATGAAATCCTCTGACACGGTAAGCGTGAGAATATTTCCGTCTGTTACGCTCACCTTCCCCTTCTCCTGCACAACGTGACTGACATCCGTCTCCTCCAATAGGACATGTTCCTGCAAGTACCTGGTGGAATAAAGGGGCGGTATAATTCTTTGTGCAGTGACGATGAGTTACTGGATGATGATGAGTAAGTCACACACAAACTCATGTTGATTTCGTCACTGGAGCACTGTGCTAGCATTAAAGTCTGTTTGCTTTGTTTGTTCTGCCAAAGTTCTACCCCATGGCAGCCCAGTGGCACCAGAACCTCACAGAGTGTTTACCTGCCTGCCACTGGCAAACTGGCCTCAGCCAATAAAGAAGACAGCTCTCAGCAAGCTGCTGTTATCAAGATGGGCTGGCTGGACAAGAACCCACCTCAGGGGTAGAAATGGCAACACACACACACACAAACTGACTCTCTGCTACTGCTGCAGCCTCTTATGTTGGCCTTGCTCAGACCATAAACCCTTCAATTGGAAATGGCAACGAAACAATAACAACACACTACCCACTAGAGCGGAGCTGCTATTCCAGTTCTTGTTAAACCAGTTATCCAGTTATTACGTACAGAGCATGTTACAGTCACAAATATTTCAGAGCGCATAATAAGTGCTTTACAATATATGATACCTATCTTTTTAAAGTGAAAATGACCATATAGATTTAAAAATCAATTTCACTGATAACTGGCCAAGTTTGCTGCACATTTACTCCCATCAGAAATGTGAGTAATTCTAAAGAGCAATGAAAAGAAAACTTAAAATTGCACAACAATCTGATCATGTGCTAAAGAATTAAAAAGAAAGGATTGTGCTTTTTTAATATATTTGTGTGTCTGTTCTCACACACCTTAAATTTAGAGCTCTTTATTACCAGCGGCGATGGGTAAAACTGGATGTTGACTACCTGAGATACTTTGACAATGACAAGGTAATAACACGCACACACAAATGTACACTCGCTGCACGCTGAATGGTAGATATGAATCAGTGTAACAGATTTGATGTCGCTGTGTGTATGCTGTGGTGCAGGACGTTTATTCCAAGGGGATCATCTCAACAGCCTTCATTACTAATGCGATCAGTGTGGGAGAGCTCAAGTTTGAAGTGGTCACGAGCAACCGGACGTTTATATTCAGGGCTGAAAGTGAAGGTCTGTCAGTTTCTGTCTGATTAATTTACACTATCTCATGTTCCTGTCTTTTACTCATAAATAGAATAGGTTACATGATTTTTTTTGCCTGTATATTTTACAAACTGTATTTATACATGTTTTGATTTATCCAGCTGAGAGAAATGACTGGGTGGCTGTACTACAGGATTGCAACAGGGGGCAGCATCGCCGCAACACCATGAGCCCTGGCTCGCTTTTGACCCCAGAATTTCAGGGCTATTTGGAGCTCAAAGGGTTGCGCTCCAAACTTTACACTGTCATCGCAGCAGATAAGGTCTACCTCTTCAAAAACATAGACGTAAGGATCCTGCCATGTAGGATGTGTGCAGAAAAGATATGTGTGTACAAATCCCAGCTGTTCCAAAATCATTGTTTTGGATGAAAGTTTTATTGTTATGTTATAGTTATAAATTTAATTTAAAAAAATATCTGTTAATACATGGAGGACAACAGCATAGGTGAAAAGATGTCCCTTGTTTTTCTTTTAGGACTATCGTATCGGAGTTGGTATCACGTCCATTGAGATGAACGTAGGAAATGTGAAAGACTCTGAACGTCGTAGCTTTGATCTCACGACACCCTACCGCATATTCAGGTACTGTATGCACACACACACACACACGGTAGACACTCAGACTCCCTCTGGTGTGTGTATAGAGTAGACTTATGTGCACACTGCTTCAGCTCAAAGAACAACACTGGTCCAGTCAGTTGTTGAGTCACTCTTGTTGCTTGGGTATTCATGGGAAATTAGATCATGAGGTTTTGCTGAGAATTCCCACCGTCCATCTGTCCTTGGAGTCCTCAGCTGGACATCTTTGGAGAATGTGAAAAGCCTTTTCAATGTGTGTATGTTTGTGAAGAAGAGTGAGTTTTGTGTGTTTGCACAAGTGCATGTGCTGCTGTGGTGTGTGTGGTCTCTTGGCTGACAGTGCACAGCCTGCGGTGCAGTGGCTCAGCTTGACAGGATGGAGCAATAAGAAAAGGTTTGTGTGTTTGTGTTGAGCTGGACAGTGTGCCAGTGTGTGTCCTTGTCTCAGTCTGCATTGACTCCAGTGTCTGTGTGTCTCTGCATGTGTGGTGAATCTACTTGAGATAATTCAGGAGGGAGCCAAGAGGATTTTGTAACTTTGTGTTTTTGGCTTATGTTTTGATTTAGGCAATTTTGTGATGCTTGTCAGTGCGTCTTTGCATGTGTGTGAGAGACTGTGTGTGTGTATTTTAGGCAAAAAGAGAAGCAAGGATGAGAAGGGGAGGGATTCAGACATGAGTCTGCGTCAAGCCTCAAATCCTTCTGTGTGTGTTCATGTGTGTATGTGCTTGTGTAGTTTCCTTGTCTTTGACTCAAATATATTTTGCTAAAGAGGAGCAGAGTAGGAGTCTGCTCTCAGGGGACTCATAAGGAAACACGCAATCTCACGCGCACAGCTGGCACAGGCCTTCTCATTTCTGTCTCCTGTTGACTGGGACGCTGTCATGTTGGCGCTAACACTCGACCGTGTCTTTGTCTCCGTTCGTAGTTTCATAGCAGAGTCAGAGCAGCAGAGGGAGCGGTGGGTGGAAGCCATGCGAAATTCCATAGGTGAGGCGCTGTCCAATAGCGAGGTGGCGGACTGTATCTGGGCGGAGCCAAGCAACAGTGCCTGCGCCGACTGTGGGGCTCCCAAGCCGGAATGGGCTGCCATCAACTTGTGCGTGGTGATCTGCAAACGATGCGCAGGTTTGTGTGTTTTTTGTTGCTCGAGGTTGCAGTAACGCCCATGTGGATGTACGACAAGCCAACTTGTTGTAGAATTTCAGAATTTCACACAGCTCAGGATGTAACCAGTGTGCTTGTGTGTATTTCAGGAGAGCACAGAGGACTGGGTCCTAGCATCTCCAAGGTTCGTAGTCTAAAGATGGACAGGAAAATCTGGACAGAGGAGCTTATACAGGTACACGCAAGCATATACACAGACACACTGTAAAATAAAACCCTGGATAATGGGTTATTTCAGTCAGATTAATTCATACAGATGTTTTATGAGGTTGGTATTTTCTGGGGAAGTAGGTAGAGGTGGTGGTATATTGATTAGCATGTAAGGGTAGAGAATATGACTGATTAAAGACAAACATTCTCAATAAACTGCTGCTAACCACTCGTCTCCATCCGTTCATAATTCGGAACTGGTCGTCCTGATCCCTGCCTGGCGCGCAGGTGTTCCTTTTGCTTGGCAATGAGCGGGCAAACAGTTTCTGGGCAGCCAACGTCCCACCGAGTGAGGCTTTGACGCCCTCTAGCTGCAGCGAAGACAGGCGACGTTTCATCACCAACAAATACCGCCAGGGAAAATACCGAAAGTACCACCCCCTGTACGGAAACCAGAAGGAGATCGACAATGTAAGTGGAAATACATTTTGGTCATTTGCTTTAGTCTGTATTCCATTGCATTTCATTTAGCTGACACTTTTATCTAACCGACTTACTATAAGTGCGTTAACCATGAGGGAACAGCAATATACAGTGATCTTCATCACCAAGGTATAGTTGTTAAAGATGTGTTTTAGTCTGTGTGTAGACTCGGCTGTTCTGGTGTCAATGGAGAGCATTCAGGCGCCAGTGAGGGAGGAGCCTGCACTGTATTTATACAAGCCATTTGTTTTCTGTGGTTCGAATGACTGAATATGCAAGACTGTAATGAATATTCTGACACTTTTAGAAGCGTCAAGCCTCTGAATATTACAAAATGGAATAAACAAAACAATGATGATCAAACTCTTATGAAGCTCTTTTGAAGGAGAGTCCAGAAGTTAGACTACCGGTCATTGTCATCCCTCCCTATGTCCTCTTCAGGGTTTTACTTCATGCTTCATGTGCTATATTTGGTCAGTTGGTGAATGGTTAACAACTGAGGTTTGTTTAATTGTTCCCTTGCTCCGCTCCACTGAGTGCAATAAATGTCTTAGTGTTTCAGACTCTCATTAGCTGGTAACTCACTTACCGTTAAACACTCCAGACAGTTCATGGAGGCACACAGTGTCTGCAAGTGAGTCACATCCAGCACCTGACTGTGACTTCTCTTTTCTCCACTTAAGCGTTCGTCCGTGTGTGACTGTGTGTGGATGACTGACTCACTGTGTTGTGTATATGTGTAGAGGGAGATAAAGGAAGTTTTTTTTGTTTTTTTACCACATGCACACGCTCACACCCAGAGTGGTTGATGCTTGTTTCCGATTTGTTGGTCCTCCTTCTTCATTCAGTCCTCCTCCATGATCTCCTTTTTACTACTTTGTTGCTATTCACTTGATTTCAGAGGTTTTAGTGTAATCATATTTTTGACACAGGGTTTCTTGTGTTTTAAGACAGAAAAATCCTCATTGCTTCTACACCTTTTTCTTTTTCTTAGTCAAAACACTGGCTATTCTTTAGCAGTTCTTGCTACCACCTGGGTCTGTCATGTTAAGTAATACTTCCATTATGCATTCATCACATGTGGGCTTCATCCAGGTTTGTTTATCTAATCCTGGCTTTTTTTTCATCTCCACTTCTCTGTTTCCTTTCTTCTTTGTTTTTCCCTTTTTTCTGAATGTGACATCATTACACACTGCTTTAGCTGGAATGTGCCCTAACTCCGCCTTTACTCCTCCTCCTCCTCCTCATTGTTTGGCTGGGACTGCTGAAGAAAGTTGATCTCTTCAGTCCTTCTCTCTTCTCTTCAGGACTCTTTTTCCTATTTATTCCAGAGACTGAAACCTTTTCTTTTAACATTTGTAGCTTTTATGTGCGTGTCTTTGTCTGCTGCCATAAAAAGCAGAAGGAGTGCCTGAAAGGAACTGGAAACTTTCAGGTAAGGGTGTGCGTGTGTGTCTGTGTGTATAAGCTGAGCTGTAGGACAGTGTTGTGAGAGAATATTGTGTGCCTGTATCTGTGCCCCTCTTGTCTTTAAGATCGTTGAAGAATGTGAGCATTGGTGTGTTATTGTGGGGGAAAGGTGTGTGTGAACGCAGGAATCTGTGTCAATGGACTTTGGATCTGTGACAGTTTGGATCTGAGTTGGACAAACCCAGGTGGAAGTGTGACTGTGAGACTGTAGCTCTGTTGGTCAGTGGACATTAGAGTTATTGTTTGCCAGCATGCATGGTTTTCACTGGAGTCGGCTGATATGTTGATGTGCATGTTAATGTGTGTGTAGGCATGTTATGTGCATATCTGTCTTGTGCGGCTGCGGCTGTAGATACAGACTCACTTTGTCAACGGACTGCATTGTTTTTTTTTTTCCCCCTTCTCTGTCCCTTCATCGGTCTCTTTGCTGCTCAGTGTTTCCTCTTTTACAACTACTGATACTACAATTTATCAGTTGGGTTTTAAATCTTTTATGGAAGGACACAGTTGCTACATTTCAAACTCAGGTTGCATTTTCAGGGGTCAGCAGCCTGTGGCCCTTTGGCCCTCCTACTGTGGCTCTTGCCAGCGTAGGAAAAACATATAAATATTTGTTATATTAAATTGAGTATTTACAAAAAAAAAAAATTGTGAAAGACGATGTATATTCAGATTTCCTGCTTCATAACTAAGTGCAGTGGCTGTCCAGGGGGAGGTGCTGAAACACTTTGCTGCGTGGAACAACAACTTTCCCGAAAGCTAGAGCCTCATCTAAGGCAAGGAAAACTGGACAGTCCAGATTGGCTGGAAAAACGTGACATGATGGTTAGGACATCCCTGATGATACCTGCAATACTAGGGTTGGGTATCGTTTGGGTTTTATCTGATACCGCCAAACCGATACTTGTAACAAAGATGTAATGTTAACTAGGCACGTGCGGGGACTGGCATTCATTCAGGTGCCAGAAGTGTTGGAACCAATACCACATTGGCACTGAGTTTTTAGTACCCATCGCTACGTGAAAGCCCCTCTATTCGACAAAGAAAAAAGTCTTGACGAGTGTGAGGCAGGGACAGTGTCCCGACTCACACCCATTGTTGTTATTAGGATTAAAATAACAGTAAAAATGGTTTAAAATGTTCGAACTTGGAGAGCCACTACCAGACGTTTTGAGGTTGTGTGTGCTGCTTCTGTGTTCATTGGGGACACTCAGCATGTTATTGGTGCTTATTATAGCAAAGAACTGCTGTGGCTGTAGTAAAAACTCTTTACAGGCTTGTTTTTATGCCTTTAAGGTTTTGGAAAGTGGGCGCTGATGACAAATTCAACTCTCTTTTCCATTCCCTGCTGTTCCTCGTTCTTTTGTCCCGTCTGTCTTCCACTTTCCAGTCGAGTCGTCACTCTGTGGGATTGTATGTCATGAATGCTTTTCAACAGGTCGATCTGCTCGAAGTGGGTTCTGCTTTCCTGCCTTTTTCTTTTACCCCCAATTTTCTCTCCGTCTGTTTTCCCTGTCATATTCCTCTCGTTCCCCCTCATTCATCTGTCTGGATTTTCATCTCCACCTTCTTGCCTGGTGAGGTCATGAAAGAACATAATGTAGCTAACAGCAGTGAAACATCTGGGTTTAAATATGAACATATGTACACGTATAAATATAGAAGTAGTTTTGTCTGGACATTTAACATACTCTAATATCAAAGTGAACAAAGCAGAAGGGGGCTGCATGTGTCCACATCTGTGTGTCTATACAAAATGCATCACGCTGAGTTTGCGGCCAAGTGCAATCAGTCTCTGATTAATGGCCTTCACTGAAACGCTTTCATCTTCCTATCACAATATTTTTCTTTCTCCTGTTTCTCTCATTTGTTTCTTTTCCTCCAGTCGGGTCCAGTGTAACCGCTGAGGCCAGATGGAGGCCTGTGATTTTTAGACACACCCAGATAAAATCTCTCTGTCTCTTTCCCTCTCTCCCCTCTCTGGGGAAATTTGGGTAAGATTCTTGAATTCCCTGCTCTTCTCTCTCCCTCTCTTTTTCTGTTATTACATTACTCCCTGTTTCATAGGCAGCAGATGTTGGAGGGCGTGAGGTCTTCAGACACTCAAACAACCCATTTCCTTGTAGTGCTTTCCCCTGATTGGTTCACTTGGTCAGAGGGAATGGCTTTGACACATCACATGTATGCCCACATGGAGCAAACACATTAATTTTTTTGGAATGTGTCAGCCCACACTTATTTTGGATCTAGATATCCAAGCCTAACTGCTGTGTATCTGGCTATCCACATTTCAATGCATCATGAGAAATGTACATCTAAAGCAGGTCAGACATACAGTAAGCCTGATGTTATATTTCTGACTCACCCTCTCCAGTTGTCTCCGCTCATTCTGTCACATGGTTTGTCATTGATCCATGAGACCTCATGCACTTTTCCTTCTGTTCTTTCAGGTTGTAAAGTTCAGACTCTGATTTAAATCTTATGAACTCTTTCACTCTTGTGGTTGTACTCTATTTTTTCTCTCCACTTGGACTAGCGTCACCTTCTGAGCCCTGATTACAGGTGTCCTTTTCCAACCTCATGAAGGGAACACAATGTTTTCCTTCTTTTCTGCCTCTTTTTTAAAAGCAGCTGTATTGAAACACAAAATGCATTCACAGAGTCAGTCAAAACAAAAATAACTCTGGGCTCTTAAGATTAGGCGTTTTTCCTTGCTGGGTTTGTAAATACCGCTCAATATCTGATGCAAGTCATTGTTTTTGCCTCTGCTCCTGCAACAGCCATAGCTGGAGGCTGGAGGTGTTACGTGGCATACGTGTCAACACGATACCTCAGGAATGCTTTGAGGAAATACCTCTAAATTCAGTCAAACGTTCACTGGATTTGATTTTGGTCGTCAGGGGATGAAGTGTGTGATGATAGATAAATCCTTATTGTTTATAGTGGGCCCTACTCTTTAGCATGTTGTGCCACAAATCACATTCTTTCTGGTGATATTTGTTGTCTATTCTGGAAATGTAGTAACACAAACAATCATGGTGGAGCGTGAACATGACATAGCATGAGAATTCTCCAACAGCAGAAGGACTCTAATGGACAAAGACAGATCATAGAGCGCGCACCTCCAATTTTAAAAATTTGTTTATTTGCAGCTCTTCGTTCCCTTGGGCTAAATCTCTGCAAGGCTGTGGAATAAATTGAGATGATGTCTTCCTTTAAATCTGAGCCACAAATAGATTCAAAATGATATTTAATTATACAATTACCATTGAACGTAAATAGATAAGGAGAATATTTCAGTCACATGGACATGGTTTGTTTATCTGAACTCTGACATGAAACCAGACGAGGAGGAAGTTAAGACTCTGCAAGTGATTCTGCCAACCAAATCCTGCCGTGTGCTCAAACTCCACCAACTTCCTTTACCACCTCTGAAAGAATCATGTGCAGAGAGAGTTTATAGACAAGAGCCACAAAGTAAAGTCAAGGACTCAAAAGCCCCTGAAGTAGATACTGTGAGAGGTTTTTTTTCCCCACAGGATAAAATATAGCAAAGAAAGAAAGGCTGCTTTTGCAGCCTACATCTATAAAGACATGACCCCGATGTGCATGTTCAAGAAGCAGGAGATTTATGAGTTGGTTCTAATACTCGACCAAAGTTCATCATCTGTTCATGTAATCCCGCCCTCTTGTGACACACGATCTGTACAGTACCTGCGTGTGGAGTTGTTCCACTGTACCACTGCCTTCTGTGGTGTGTGTGCGACAGAGAAATGCAGTTTGTGTCTGTGTTTGTGAGTTGGGGGGTGTTTGTGTCATTCTAAACTCTTAATTGGTTTGTTTGTCTGTATGTGTGCCGAGGCTCTGTCGCGTTTAAAGGAGGGGTTCGGTCTGTATGTGTGACAGAGCTGTGGAATTTCTCAATCAGATCCAAAAGAGCTTATTGGTTTTAAGAGAAGACAGACTGGTGTGTGTGCTCGTGTGCGCGGGTGGGTGCATGTGTGGATATTTGCATAAGTCGCAGAGCCTCAGCTGTAAAAACACTGCATTCCCCTCTTTCAGACATTACATCTTTCCTGTTTATCCTCCCCCTCCTTCCTCTTTCTTTAAATTTATGGACAGAATTTGGTTCTTTATTGCTTTGAGGCGAAGCTCCAGTCCAAAGATAACTCCCTCTTTCTCTCTCCACTGCCCCTTTTTACCCATCTCTCCTCTCTCCGCCATGCTTCTCCACTCACCCCAACCGGAGGTCACCAGGCTGATCGCTAGTATTAATGCATGGAAATTAATGGTTTCTTTATAATATTCTAAGTTTAAAACTCCCAAAAGAACTGCTTGAGTGTTTTTTAATTAATGGCAAAGTAAAGCAGACGGCCTATATAAACTGTTTGTGGTTCTGGTTTGAGAGAGTCTTGTGCAAGTGTTAAATCCCAAACGGAGAAACAGACACAGACTTTGGGTTGTTTTAATTCTGGTTTGAAACAGCTGCGTCCTTTGAAACAAAAAAGCTGACAGAATCTCCTGACACAGTTACAGCCTGGTCAGCAGCAGCTGCAGAGCCACGGTGCAAAAGTCATCATATTATTATCAGTATGTGTCATTGTGACACGTTTTCTTTTCTCTTTCCCTCTCTGTCTCACTGTAACTGGATTCCTGCCTTGCACACTCTAGTCCTCTCTCCTTTATCTTCCTGGTGTATTCTTCTTTTCGTCCTCTTTCTACGCTCTTTGAGTGTCTCAACTTAAAATCTCAACTTTGCCTGAAATTGAAATAGTATAAAAGTATTAGTATTATAAAGTTTCGGATCTATTTTATTTGGGCAGATTAGCATAGCATACTGTGTTCGGCCACTTTAATTCATGTCCCTATCGAGTATATATGGGTATTGGTCCTTCCTCTTCAGGTCTAAGTTTGGTGCTATATCTAAAACAGTATTTCTACAGCACACATTTGGTGTAGTATGTATAGTATCTTGTTTACGCTGAATACCAGCACTGATTACTCTCCAGGCCTTATATTCATGAAAACAAACAAACATCTATCATTTTTCTCTATGATGAGTTCCTCTTGTGTGTCTTTATGTACTGATTGACTCCTCTCTCCTCCTCCTCCTCCTCCTCCTCTCCAGGCTCTGTGTATAAATGTGCAGAGCAGTGATGTGCTTGAGACACTCAGCCTGATCTTCTGCGGGGCTGCTGTAAATTGTTCAACCGGTGTGCCAAGTTGTCCCTCCCCTCTCTCCCTGGCCAACGCACACTCGCAACCGTTACAGGCTGAGTTGCTCAGCCACAATCTCAACACAGGTACAGTACAACTGTACAACACAGCACAAAATGCTATAAAAACTTGAATATAATGTTGACATCTGACATTTGAGTGCATGAGTTATATTTCAGACTTACATTAAATTTCTCACTTTTGTCTGTTTTTTTTTTTTTCCTGCAGAGTTGCCACAGTCACAGGTGGACAGGGCCATGGAGGCGGTTCATTACTCAGCACCCCTCTGTGTGTCTCACAATGGCTTCCTGTTCAAAACTGCATCCATGGCTCGGGCTATCACGGAACGAAAGGCCAGAGAAGGTTGTCCCAGATGCTGTGCAACATTAACACCACTTCCCTAAAATTAATACAGTCTGTTTATAAACCTATTTTTCAGCTCATCAGGTTTAAATAGGAAGAATAAGCCGACTTCTAAATAACACCCACAACCTGTGTATGGAGACTCTTATTGTGATTCTTTATTTCATGCTTGGTAAGCCTTTATGTTTTTTCTCATTTTAGAATTCAGTCGCAGATGGTGTGTGTTGAACGACGGCACCTTCAGCTACTACGAGAGTGACAAGAACTCGAACCCCAATGGAGCTCTGAAGGCCACAGAGATCGTCTGTTTGGCTGTGGACGCACCTGAAAAACATGGGTAAGCATATTCATGTGCTGATCGTCTTCCAGGCTCTGGGAACAAAAACTGAAAGAAGACATGGCCAAAACTGAACATCAACAACCTCCCTTTAGGTACGACAATACCTTTGAGCTGTACTCAGAGTCAGAGCGCCTCTATCTGTTCGGCACTGATGATCCAGATGGCCACAAAGAATGGGTCAAGTCGATTGCCAAGGTGAGTACCAATTATCCACAGGGGTCTAGTACTGCACAAACACATTCTTTAGGTGAAGACTCAAAGGTTCAGTGTGCTGACCTATGCTTGTCTTTAATTATAGTCATAGAAACTCATCTCATCGCTCATCATTGGATTATTTTACACTAAATTGTAGAGATAATTAATGATGTGCGATGTGTGTTCTCCTTTTATTTGTAGAACTTTATCCCAGCCTCTGCTGAGCCTTTGCTGAGGCTGAATTTTGAGCGGATTGGGCGGCTGAAGTGTAAAGACGGTTTGAACCTGCAAACGTCAAAAGTTGGTTGGTTTGCTCTGGCGGGCTCCACGCTCCACGCCCATCTGGAGGATGGCCAGGGGGAGGAGATCCATCTACGTAAACTCAATGAACTCTGTGAGTGAAAACAGAAACACTTGGAGGCACTCACATGCAGCAGTTTTACCACATATCGCAATCTGTAGACATGATGTTTATGAAATGCAGTCATTTGAACCACAGATATTTTGTGAATGCACTTCAATTTGAACATGGGATAAAACGATGACAACATGTTTGTGTGTTTCAGCCATCCAACAAGACAACGAAGTGCTGGTTCTAGTGGAGAAAGGCAGGTGAGAAGAAAGAGTTATTCCTGTGTCTTTTCGTATTAACTACAATTGTTTTAGGATTAATTCTCATCTCCCTCTCTCTTTTTCTTTTTGCAGAACTCTGTACATTGAGGGTGAGAGGAAGTTGGATTTTAGCGGCTGGTGTGCTGCCATTCAGACGGCAGCGGGGAGCGGAGGAGACACACTGGGCCAGCAGCAGCTCACAGAGACGGACATACCGGTCATCGTCCACAGCTGCATTGGCTACATCACTCAATGTGGTGAGAGCCGCACCTCACACTGTGTCAGCATTTACAGACACACATTTTGTGTATATTCCGGTCATCTGCCATGTCTCTGCCTTGCACATGCTTCACATCGTAACTGCAGTTTTATGCTCTCTACATGGCTCTACATGGATGCAATTCTTATTTTCACTTGTATGTGAACACTTGACACTCCCTGTGCTTTTCCTCAGGTGACTTCTCTTCAGGACACTTGTTTTGCCACTATATGTGGGAATTTTATCAAGATGAATAATTAAAGTTTGTCTTGATCTGGTGTTAGTTGTGACAACAAAAGAATACTGAAGAAACCCAGGGGTTGTTGCAAGTTTCATTCTTTAGAAAATGGTTTATCTACAAAAAAATAGAAGAAAAAATAGATCCACACAAGCAGGCTCTAATTTCCCATCATCATATTAAATACCATCTCAACAATCTGTCATCTACAACGACTGAACATCATTTACTTTACACTTTATACAAGGCCTTGTGAGTTCAGCTGAATCTCTGCTGAACTCTAAGATCATTTTCCAAGTGATACACTAAGTACTGTATGTTCCCTGTGTTTATATCTGTTTTACTCTGGTTGTTGTCTTTGTGAAATACTTTGACTAGGCTTGACCTCTGAGGGAATCTATCGTAAGAGCGGCGTGAACTCGCGGGTGGCAGCGCTGTGTGAGAGATTTCGCTGTGACGCTCGCAGTCTTTGTCTAAGGGAAGGAGAGCACCAGGTGGACGACGTGTCCAACACGCTCAAGCGTTTCTTCAGGGAGTTAGGAGAAGGACTCTTCACCTCAGAGGATTCCAGTGCCTGGCTCAGTGCCGCTGGTAAAACCTTCACAACACTAATATGCTTCAGTAGCATCCACTGAATTTGCTTTCAGCGTTTTTAACTAATGAGAGGCTCTCTGTCTCATTATTCATTTTGCTCTTCATTTTCCCTCTTACAGCCATTTTGGATGAAAGTATGAAAATCTCCCAATACCAGCTGTTGTTGAACAGACTGCCTCGTGTTAACAAGGCTACACTACAAGCTCTTATCAACCACCTCTACTGGTGAGAAACCCACTCAAGCTAAAAAAAAAAAAAACTCTCCTCATGACTATGAGCATGTACGAAAGTGTGTTTTCCTTGTACTTGTTTTCAGCGTACAACGTTTTTCGGAGCTGAACCAAATGAACCTTCACAACCTGGCCATAGTGTTTGGTCCCACGCTGTTCCAGACAGACGGGAAGGACTACAATGCTGGCCGTGCCATAGAGGAGCTAATAGAGCACTACACGCTCATCTTTGAGGTCAGACTCTTTTGCCCGTTGTAGACAGAGCAATGATGAGAAGGCAAGACATTTTGTTCTTTTGCATGACTCATAAATCCTAAGTGGTGACATCAGGAAATGGCAAACGGAGCAGAGTGCACGGCTCTGAAAGGCTGAGATGTCAAAGGAGATGGCATTTTCAATCGGCTGCTCAATGAAGCTTACGAACGGATTCCTGTCACATCTCGCTTATTTTCAGTAGCATCTAATTGCTCATCAGTCCTATGAATAGAAACTGATCTTATCTTGTGGATCGTTTTAATTATGTGCTAATAAGATTATGTTCTTACAGCACTTGTATGTTTGTTTCTTGAAAATTAATCAGTGACTTTGATGGGAAAATAAGAAGCTGGGGAGGGAGGGGACACAGTCATGATGGCATATCCTCTCTTGAGCTCTGAATGAAATCCCTCCAGTCTTTGTCAAAATGAACTCCTAATGAAAAACGACCTCCAAACTATGTTATCTTAACTGCATTATTTTGTTTTGAAGAGTTAAAAATACAGCCTCGTGATATTAGCTGAACATGGAGCTCTGATTACACGCCGGTTTACCAGCGACAGTGTCACAGGGGATTTCATGTCAAAAAGTTTGGCATCGCATACTAATTGAATTATTTTGTCAGCCGTTGACAGATGCATTGTTTGTGTGTATGAATATTATCCTTGTTTGCAGGTGGATGAGCAGCAGCTAAAGAAGCAGCTGGACGAGATCACCGTTATACACCAACTGCGAGAGAAATTAAACACAAAGTTTCCTGTGAGTCCCACACATGATTCCGCAAAACGCCCCAGAGACCTTACTCTTAGCAAAGTAAACTTAGTCAGTTCAGAAGGTTTCAATCAACTTGGCTGCCCCTTGTGTAGTCATTTTAAATTTCAATGTGATGCCATACCTTCATAGCATCACATGATTTATTTGCAAGCAGATATTAATGCATGTGGGAACTGCAGTTGGGTACGAAGTTTTGTACATGTTTTTGTATTTCTGACTGATGTGTGTGTGTGTGTGTGTGTCACTTTAGAGCACTGAGCCTGGAGGCCATTTCATCTGCACTGTGTACCTGGAGGAGAAAAAGGACACAGCAGAGCAACATGTTAAGGTAACCTGAACATGATTAAATTAATATTACTTCACATTTTTGATGTCAACTTTCTTTCTGCTGTACACGTCCCACAAAAACAAATCGGCTAAATTATTATACAGCCACACTTTCACCCTGTGCTGCTGGAAGTCTGAACAGCGTTCCTTTTTTTCTCAGATCCCTGGTTCTATGACGGCAGCAGAGTTGACATGTGAGGTTCTTGACCGGCGCAACATCTCTGTTAAAGACAAGGAGTATTGGAGCTGCTGGGAGGTCAGCAACAAGGAGGAAATGGGTGAGACATGAAGGGAAAGAAGGAGCACTAGTTGATACTTCAACATGAATTGTGCAGTTGTGTCCATTCACCACTTTCTTTTTAATCTACCTCTTCTATGTCTGTGCACAGACATTGGATTGCGTTTTGTTTTGAAAGCAACTTAGGCTCACATGACTAAATGCAAGCTGTGTCACAGTGGCATGGTAAATAAATCGCCCGTAGCAAAACAAACAGTGACAGGAAGCCTGTGAACTGCAACCTGAGCAAACCAAAGACACAGAAACTCCAGAGGCATACCTGTCAGAGCAGCGATGTGTATGCTGGTGTGTTCTGAGGCTGGTATGTGGGACATCTGGTTCCCCTCTGCTGGAAGCCTGCGTTTGCCAGCTACATTCACTTGTCAGCATCATCAAAAGTGTTTTATCTCATTCTAAAGTTGGTGTAACATGTAAATAAACGATTTGAAATAACTTCCTGTGCTCACTGTTTTCTGACCTCAGAGCGTCCTCTGCACTATCTGGAGCGAGTCTTACCCATCCTGCACTCCTTTGGCACTGACTCCCATCTGCTCATTAAGAAGCACCTTGCCATGGAATCCATGATCCTCTACCTGAGTAAACACAGCATCGGCCAACAAAAACAAGATATCTCCGAATCCCTTTGCTTCCTCATAACTTCATTCTTATTATTCTGCCCTCCAGCAAGTAAAGTGGAAGCATCCAAACACGGGATGATGAAATTCAGGGAAGAGCGAAGCATCCTGGGATTGGGACTGACCTCTGGAAGTTTCCATGACAGATATTTCATCCTCAACGCCAGCTCGCTCAGAATGTACAAGGACGTCAGGGTAAGACGGAGAAAAACTGCAAACTTTTCCCCTTCCTCTGCTTTTGGAATCGCACACCTCTTCACTCTGTCCCCTTTGCTCTCTCTGACTGTCAGAGTAATCGCCCAGAACGTGACTGGCCTGTGAAAAATCTCAAGGTTTACATGGGCATCAAGAAGAAAGTCCGTCCTCCCACTTGGTGAGTCTTGCAGTGCACGGTACGTGTTTGTCATGTCACGGATGTCGTGATACTGAGTGGTAACGGGTGGCTGCTCTAACACACACATTGAGAGCCAATACAATGCCACTAAATCTTCATATAAATAGCATAAGCATTTATAACTGGAATCTTTTCATTTAGAGACATTGTATGATCTGGAGTAAATAAAGACAGTGGCCACTAGGGGGCAGACCATATCCAACAATGCTCTCTTTCAGCTGAACTGCTATTGAACTTATTTGTCTCCTCTTGTGTCTGTTTTTCAGTTGGGGCCTGACTGTGGTGTATGAGAGTGTGAAGCAGGAGAGGCCAGAGAGGCAGCAGTGGTGAGTACCAGTCCTGCTCACAAGCATACAGGGTTTATTCTATAGCTCAGTTTTCTGGAAATACAATGCATCAATTGGCTTTATTCTTTTGTGTCTGTTTGTGGCTCACCTAAAGGTTCAGTGTGTACCTGCACCTGAACACCCCTCGCTTCACCCTTTCCTGCCAAACATGAACAAGAACGTGTGGTAGCTTCAGTCAGGAGGTGTTTAGTTTGTCCAGTGCGGATTAAAAACATGGTGGCCTCCTGTGAGAGGACCCCTGGTGTACATGTAAATTATTTACATAGAAAGGGCTTTTTCTGGGGTTAAAGAAAATTACAGTTAATAAAATGAAGATGAAACAAATTAGTGAGAACATTGTGAGGATTATGCTGTATTACATTTCTGCCTATGGGTCCCTTTCACACAAATGTTAAACGCTCAACCTTTTAAGGCGTCTGTGTACATGTGAGCTTTTATTGCATTCTCTCCATGGCAGCATTCATATCTGAAATTTCTAGGTCGATGGAGGAATTGGAAACTGGAAAATGTCATCCATTATTATCTACAGTCTGTTGTTTGAAACTTGGCCTTGTGTGTGAGGCAAGCATAAACTTACATTCAGCAGTTTGAACATTAAACTATTTTACAAGATTCCTGCAGCATTTATTCTCTCTGCAGAAGCATGCAGCCTTTAGTGCAGAGTGATTCAGGTGCCCTGACATTCTTGATGTCCTTGTGTTCAGCAGGCAGTGGCATTTTCTCTTCAGGGCCATGCGATCACATGTTTAATGTAGATGTAAACATGGCGAGTGTCGGGTGAAGCCAGCAGTTTTCTTTGTAGGTGCATTAAACAGGTCAGATCACGATGTGAGAGTTTGGAGGAGGATGCATATAGAGGGTCATTTCCCCCCAGGAGGGAAACAAACAAGTACCCACCCCCTGCAGCCATGTCTTTATTCTCCTCCGGGTCTGTCCACATGTACATGTCTCCGCGTGTATGCGTGTGTACGTCAGTGGAAACTGTGTTCATTTTACAGAAGGCACGACACTGTCAACAGCATTACACATCAGCGCAGTTGAAACAGTAGTGCTGTTTTCATCAAGCTGTGAGCGACGTCATCTCCTAGGTACACTCACATTGTCACATCCCTCCCAGCAAAAAAAGCTACCTGAGTGGAAGAAGAGAGAGGGAGCATGTGTGGAGGAAAGATAAAGAAGGAAAGGGGAGGTTGAGTCACACTGAAGAGCAGAGACTGTGTACCGAGTCTAAAAGTAAACTTAGTAAGAGGGAAAGTGAGAAAGGAAATGAAAACACGAAGAACATAATGGATGAGGAAGTGCCATGTTGCCGACGCTGTACCACTGAACCTCACTTCACCCTTCTGCTATTAATGCCACTTAGTTTGTCCCGTTACTGCTTCTATTCCTGCAGAGCACTTAGCACCCATGTTCATGTTCCTAGTCTGTCGCGCTATTTCATCAGCACACTCTTGGGGCCGCTGCTTTTAACCTAACTGACTCATTTTTATCATGTTAATATTATTCTGAAGTTTCAAGGAAATCCATTGTAATAAATTCATTACTATTCTGTAGTTGAGGATGATCCCATTCGAATTTGGTTAATGGAATAGAAAGTACATGCATTATGTGTATTCAGAAGGCCTGACACAAAATTCCTCCCCAGAATTCCTTCCTCCAACTAAATCACAGGATATATTTTGTTTTTAAAAGCTGAAATTGGATGGCACCATCAGTGGCACCAAGAAAAATTCAGCATAAACACAAGGCTAAGGCTTATGTTTAGATTTGAGCTGCACAGCTGCAGCTCTTTGGACTGTAGCTAGATTTGTGTTTGTGTTGTTTGCTCGATACAGTTTTACTCTAAAGTTTGCATCAGAGTTTTGTCTCTGTGGATTTTTTTGAGTAGGAGTTGTCTAAATCTGTGCTCATGACAAATATAAATAAAGCTTATTTATTCAGCAGCACAGCATCACTAATGACTCGTGGGGTGGGGGGGGGGCTGTGCGACTGTCGTGGGGTGGGGGGGGGGGGGCTGTGCGACTGCAACCTTAGTGGCAGGAAATGTGACAGAAATGACACAGACGGAAGACTCACACTCCATGTTTATGCTTGTGGTGCTACCACCCCGCGTGATAGGAGAGTGTGTCAGACTCAGTTCTTCGCACTTTCGCTCCTCTCTCCTTCAACCCCTTTATCATGGCGTCTCCCTCTCTGTTTATTTGCAGGTATCTCTGCTGTGACAGTCAGACAGAAATGAGGGAGTGGTTTGCTACTATTCTAAGTATTCAGGTGTGATCCCAGACACATACACACACTGACACACACACACACACACACACACACACCGTACAGTAACATGCTTTTAAACCTGTTGATACTTAATTTTTGCTGCTGTTTGTTTCCCCTCCCCATTTAAAGCATGACGGCAACGTGTGGCCTCAGGACGGACTCCAGCTGACGCGGGTGAGCCGCGTGATGCGGGACACGCGTCACGGTAACGTGTCACTGATACCACTGCGCGGCAGTGAGAATGAAATGCGGAACAGCGTAGCAGCTTTCAGCCAAGACCCGCTTGCTGTGAGTCAATGCACCAATCACTGGGAGTAATCTAGAAAGAAACCCGGCAGCTGAATTTAAAGCTGCGGGCTGATCGGAGACATTCATGCTGAACAGGTGGTCCTCACACCTCAACCTGGATCCACGGAAGAGCAGAACAAATGTTTATCACCTTTGATTATTGCATACGTAAGAAGGTGCATGAGAAGCTCTGCTCAAGTTTTCTTTTTGTGAGACATGAGTTGAGGGCTCCACCTGCGCAGGATCAATACTCTCTGTTCCATGATTCATCCATGATTTAATCATCATGACAGGATCTGGGTTCTTAAACTGTTTTGACCAAAAATAGACTACATTAGCTCTTCCTTCATGAAAAGTGTGTGTTTACAGGAGCCTGGATCCCAGGGCCTGAACATAAATTCTGATTTGAGTCAAGGTCTATAAATGTCTAAGAATCCAGATGACGTGAAGAGGAGCAGACAGCAGCATCTTCGTATTGTAGGGGGTTTGGGCTGAGAACTAACAGGACAGAATTATTCTGCTGATGGCGTCTGGCTTCAGAACTAAAAGAACAACACATTTATGTCTACTGAAACACCTGAAACTTTTGTTTTCTATCAGTATAATGAGTGAATTTTCATTTTTTGGGGCGACTATCCCTTTAAAACAGCGCCGCAGCCCTGCTGCCATATCAGCTCGCAGAGCTGTATGCTTGGCTAGAGTTTGACAAACATCACCACTGTGGGTTTGTTGGACTACATTTGAAGCACACAGACGTAAAACCAGACCTGTTCAGCAACATCAATATCACCCACTCCATCTGTTCTCATATATTTATTGAGAACCGAGCGCAGCCATCCAGAATAATTCACTCAGCCTTTCTTCTGGGTCCTTTGAGACCAAATATCCACAATCTGATGTGCAGTTGTCTCCTCCTGTTTACAGTCCTCACACACCTCTCATTAGTTTGCAGAGTGCAGCAACACATAAGGCAGTCATCTCAAGTCTACATCCAGCGGCGTCACAGGGATCCCAGGGTCGGCGTGTTGCTGCCTTCCAGATATTTTGTTTTGATTAACATCTCATCAATGCACTGACTTTATAATATTTCTTTGTTGCCGATGTGACACGGGGTGTGATTGCTTCGGTGATGGGATGGCTGCAGAGGCTGGATTCACGCTGGGTGTTTGTGTTGTGGGTGAAGGAGGTGTAGGAGGAGTTCACTGCATATTCACTCCACGTCGAGGATTGTCAAATTCTCTGTGTGGAGTACATGTGCATGGTACATTGACCGTGTGTCAGTGTGTGTCTGTCTGCATTAGACTCACTGACAGCTCACAGAAGACCTGTCTGTGTGTGTGTGGCAAGATGTTTGACTCCCTCTGTTTATATTTTATCCCTCTTGTCTTGAGTATTGATATTACTTGATGTCTATATCTCTTCATCTCACACTCTTCACACTTTTTTTTCCCAGCAGAGCAACATTTAAAAAATCCCATTATAGTCAGAGTAAAGTCAGTGTTCAGATCATCTTGTATCATTAATGAAATCTGGTTTATTCATCTTCTCACGCTCTAGCTCCTTGTTTCATAACCTCTCTGTTGTTTATCTTTCAGCTCTTTAGAGATGTTCGATAATCTTTGCTGCAAGAAAGGTGAGACATAGAGTATGCCGTTAATTTGAATGTGAATCATGACGTGAAAAGGGTTTCCTGACACATTCAATCAAGTGTCAAAATAAACAAAGCTTTAGAAGGATTTCATTTGTGACTGTTAAACAGGACTGAATTGATTATTAATTTATTCCAACAGAAAACCAATCTCTCTCTAATTAATCGATCTTTTGAGTTTTTCATGAAACCTGTCAAATGTGTTATCTCACATTCTAGGCATCAATGAAATTGACATATCACTGAGACATGGTGGAAGAGGTGATGAGTTGCTTGATTTGTCAGACTGTGTATTTGTCGTGTATCTGCTGTCTTGACCGCTGCTCGCTGAGTCCACGTCATATCTGCGTTCTCAAGTCTGGTTGCCATGGCTCCGAGACATTTGTATTCTGGATGAAAACGTAGAGCTTGGTCTCTAGAAGCTGCTGTGAAGCTCATTGTAGGGTTAAAGGAGAAAAAAAGCAACACATTATTTTTACGAAGCAGATTTTTTTTTTAGTATTTATGAAAGAAAAAGTTGTGAACCCAGAGTTTAATCTCTGTCCATCTGGATGTTTGTTCTTTAAAGGGCAGATGGTCGGCCTCGTCACGAACCTTAAACAATCCCAATTACGTCATCGCTCTGTGACTATTCAGAGCAGGACTCGCACACTCCGTCGGGATTATGGCTTCGCACCCCCGTCTGCTCCTCGTCTGCTGGAAATTAAACGGACCAAAAACAGTGTTCATCAAGAATTGAACTTGAACAGGAGAAGCAGCTGTGGCATTAAAGTGACAGACAACAATCGCTCTGAAGATTTCCCGAATCAGCTCAACGTGGAGCAAGTCTGCACTCAATCTTTCCACTGGTCAGTGTTGGGAAATCACTGGATAGTTTTACGGGACAGAAGCATGAAAGCCATAGTCAGGTTATTAAATCATGAGCATGAGTGCTTCCTTTTTATATAGAAAATAATCGTTAATGACTGTGGACACATTTCTAATTCTGTCATGTTTTAGCTCCTCTGTGTCACCCTCCAGTTCAGCAGATGAAACATTTGCTGTTGTAAGTAAATCCCATGTGTGATGTCTGAGAGCTGATTGGTCTCAGTGGAGACCGGCCTGAGAGAAAGCTGAGAAATGTTCTGCTGCAATGTCAGGGCTACGGTGCACGTGTCCATGTGTGAATATGTGTATTTGTGAGGGGTGAAGGAAAGAGAAGCCTGTACCTCATTATGTAAAGATGCAAATTGCAAAGTCAGGTGAGAGCTCAGAAATGTCTTAATCAAGAGAAGGTTCCCCGGTTCTCTCTTCCAGTAAATCCAGTGCACCTTATGTCAGACACATTTCAAAGCACGGTGACTTATCAAAGCCGTGTTTCAGATCAGAGGTGCAGAGCTCTGTCCCTCCTGTCTCCAAGCAGACCTGCACACAGCAGGACCTCCGGCCAGAGCACCAGCTGTATTTACTAAGCCTATGTCAGCTTATGAATCAGTTACAATCAGTCAACTGTCATTCCATCATAACTTGTATATGTATATATCTTTTTCTAAAGAACGACCTGCCGACAGTTGTCTTACGAGATGCTTCGAATGTGCCCCGCCCTCACTACTCTTAACGCGTCGTTGCCTGGATGCCACCCGTCGCCTCTCCTCGTTGTAAAGATCTGTTATTTATTTCAGAGGAGGCCGGATGCTGCGCTGTAGATGCTAGTTTTAAACCCCTTGTGTAATCACAGCGCCTGTGATCATGTGTATATACAGTACAGATTTATTTGTGTGTGTGTTAATAAGCGTCCGTAAGCTCCATGACTTCAGTCCCCTCAGCAAAGTATCATCCCACCTTTTGTGTTTTATTGTTTCATAACACTGAGAGTGTAGTGACAGTAAATATCAGAAAGTGTTCACTTCCTTCTAGTCAACAAGCGTCTCCCTTTGCAACGTGAATTAACTGTTTTAACGTCCTGCTGCAGGATCAGGTTTTAACATCTTGTCTAACCTGCTTCATTCATCTCAGGCTGCTGCAGAGACATTTGTGCACTCCGACGTTACAGCGCCACCACCTGGGTTCATTTTGGGGATGTGATGTGCAGCATTTGTGGATTTCTTTTTTATCTTAACTCCTGAATCACACTAATCAGCAAACTCACACAAGGTCAAAGGTCAGTGTGAAGTTTTTGTTCTTGTGAATTTCTACATCTCAGGAATGAGAATTCTACATTTGAAATGAACGTTCGCATGGCGTGAACGAACGCAGGGGTTTTCAGTAGATAAAGGTCAAAGGTCAGGGGCGCTTCATGCATCTGGAATTGCACATGTTGACAGAGGCATACGGGGTTCGGTCATGGGCCGTCCAGCTTGTGGAAATAATTTGAATGTGATCATTTGAAACATCTTGTCAGTGTTCTAAAACAGTAAAGGTCCAGCAGGTGGAGGTGAATTCTTTGTCCTGTTTTGTATTGGTTGCATTTTACTGATTTTGCATATAAAGAATCTAATTAAAACATTCCAATAGTTAACATAAGCGTGTTGTGTCTTTTAATCGACGACAAAACGCCGCACGGTTGATGCCCTTTCAGCGCCGACCCACCTTCATGCTAATCCACTCGTTTCTTCTTTGCTGCTTTCATGAAATCAACGTACAAAGACACACATGCACATGTGAACTGTCAAAGTCTAATCTGCCCTGCAGGGCGCCAGGGACACGATAAGCTGGGCAACAAACGCATACACAACTCATCATACGTGTGCGTAATGTAAACACAAATACATAGGGACAGAAAGTTTCCTACGGCCTGCAGGGTTCATGGTAATGTCGTGCCTATAGATGAGCTTCAGGGAAGAATGTGTGTGTGTGTGGTTGGGGTACAGTGATCATAGGGTGAGCCCTGAGGAGGTTTCCTGAGTGTGTGTGTGTGTGAGTCACTGTGGTCCACCAGCTCTGTGTTTGTTCTTCTAAGCGGATCTGACACATCAGGGTCACACTGTACCTCGAGACACACACCGACAGAGCCCCGTAAGGGACTCACACACAGGAGACTTTCTCTATACTGTTCACACACGCACAGGGGAGCCACCGGGAGGTACACGCAGGAGGCTGCTTAATCACACACACGCTAAAGTGGCCTTTACTATATAGGTCAGAGCAGCAGTTGCATGAAGCAGTTGGGCGAGGAAGGATGAAGGGCCCGCGAATGGAAGACGGAGATAAAGTCAAAACTGGTGAAAGTGGCTCCAGCGGTCTGGCCTGCAGGGCGGCAGCTGCCAGGATCTGCCAGCCCACCTGCCAGCTCCCAAAAATAATATGCAAATTCACCGAGCACAGCGGGGCCACCGGTCCGCACAGAGACAAACAACAGGAGGGGCCGCAGCAGCAGAGATGTGGACATCCACCTGTGGGAGCCAGAGTTGTTCATCTCCGCTCAGAGCCCTGCAGCCACGAGAGTGACACGTAAATTGGATTTCATTGCTGCGCTGCATCATCAGACGGGAACGCTGCTCCCTTTATGTGAAGTTGGGTCTTAACTGAGTAAGCTCCGGGAACCCAGTGAGTCCATGGTGACACACAGATGGAGAACGACACAGTTGTGGTGTGTTCCTGACCAACAGAACACCAACAACCATACAGCATGCAGAAGTCCAATGAATTTATTGGACTGTGTGACGGCAGCACGGGGGTGCACTGGTTTGCTCACAATAAGAAGGTCCTGGGTTCGATTCCGAACCAGGAGGGCCGTCTCCCCGTGCTTGTGTGGGTTTTTCTAAATTGCACATAGGAGTGAATCTGTGTCAGCCCAGAGTGAACCCCACCTCTCGCCCAGTGACAGCTGGGATGGGCTCCAGCCCCCGGTGACCCAGTGGTTGGAGATGAATGAATGAATGAATGAATGAATGGCTTGTGTGAACACTGCTCGTTCATGTTGTCCTGCAGCTCTCACATCGTCTAACTGTCCCCCACTGTGTCCTTCACTGCACTCGTCCACCTGTAGAGTATCCCTCCACATTAGGATGATGACTCCTCCTCCACCTGCCAGCACCGTCTAATCCACTCCTAATGAGCTTTTCCACACATTTATCAAAACCAACTGACTGTGCAGTTCCTATCCTGCACACATTTTTTGGTGCCACACAAAAATCGCTTTAGCCTCAGAAAGCCCCGATGTTTCTGCTTTGTTGTCAAGGAAACCAGCCAAAGGTGTTGATGCTCGCTGCGGTTTGACTGTACAAAGCTTTTCTGTCAGAGGCCGTGTTGTGTTTCATTTTGTTCTTCGGCGGGGCTGAGCTCGCCGCGTCGAGCTGCATCAGGAGGTTCGCACTGAAGAGGCACGAGCCTTTTCAATTTCAATAATATTGTCATATTTTGCACATTCAGAAACTTATATTTCTATTTGTGGACGGCAGAGTCAGTATTTCATTGTACAGGGGACACGCTCTTTGTACAAATGACAATAAACACTTTGAATTTTGAATTGTGAAATATGAAGAAAAGCCAATGCAGCGTGAGAATACGAGCAGGGACTGGGTTGCACGTGAACCATTATGTTGCACAGTGAGATGCAGGTGTGCGTGTCGTTGTAGAGTCTTGCCGCTGCAGTACAGAGCGACCCGTGACACCTCAGTGCCCGGTGCTGTGACGGCGTCCTGCTGCTTGTCAGGTTTTGTTCCCTAATGAACTGGATCCATGAATAACTCTGTCGTTTCCGTTAAGATAACAGGAATTGCAGCAGTGATTCACACGGCTTCTCTGCAGGAATTAATTCAGCTTAATAAGCGTAGCCGTGACGGTTCGGCGTGCGCATGTTGTAATTACAGTCACCGACTGTTTGTGAGTCTGAGCTTTGTGTTTGCAAGAGTTCATCTCTGGAGCCGTTACGGCGCCGAAGCACAATGGGGAGAACCATGTTTACATGAGACCTTAATTCATTTAAAGCAGGGGAGCGTCCATCAGCTCCTCCAGCTCTGCAGCCATATTGATTTCAATGTAACGTGTTTACCCATTAAACAAACAGGAGGCCTGCAGCCTGGAGGGAAGATTCATATCTAATGTCAACAAAAGCACTGAAATGAAAACATGGATGAAGGTGATTGTAAGTCAGGTTCAATTAAAGCTAAACGTGGAGGATGTCGAGGTTCCTGCGATGCTACATCACTCACTGGCTCATCTGGTCTACCTCTGACATTTGCTGGGAAATTAGAACAGCGCAGTGATTACATCAACCTGCCCGCCTACATTCCCCCGCATGTTATCGTCAAAGCCTGAGTTTACTGTTGCAGCTGAGTCAGCAGATCGCCGGCTTGACCTCAAGTGAAAAACAAATTCAGCTCAACACTGAAAACATCAGGAGCCTGTGCTTGTCCGTGTTAAAAACGAAAACACCGTGAATCAGAAGGTGGAGCGGATCGTCCACTAATCACAAGGTTGTTGGTTTGACTCCTCCAGCTTTGGCTGTGCCCAATTGTCCTTGGGCACTCAGGTCTGTGTTGGGTATGGCAATGATTTATCAGTTAATCAACAACTACAGTGATGCTCAGCACACTAAGCATAATATGATTTTCAACATGAAAGCAGAAAGCAGGATGGTGTAAAAATGTTTGTTGCATTGACACTCAGAAACTGTGTCTGGTTCTATGAGTCTCAGTAAAGTTGTTTCCAAAAATTGTCAAGTTTTACAAGATAAACACACACAATCCCTGTTTAATCTGCTCTCTGACCTTTACGCTGAAACATCGAGGACAAGCGCTGCCTGAACACACGGCTCAGTGTGTGGAGGGCATGAATTAAGTAAATCCAAGCTGTTCTCCTCATCCGATTCTACACCCTCTGATGTTTTTTCATGGTGTGTCTGTGTAGCTGTCCGTCTTATCCCTGCAGCCCGTCCTGCAGGCTGCAGCTGCAAATGAAAACAGAGCTAGAGCAAACTTGTGTGATCCAGAGAGAGTTTGATTGTGCACGAGGCCACGTGGAGCATCCCTCAGCTGGATTCACTTCATCTGAACTGTTTCCCTTAATACGTGTCATCCACACCTCCACTTCAGTCACCTCCAGCTGACTGTATGGAAATATACAGGGCCCCACACACACACACACACAGTAATGTCTCACTCTATCTACATTCACACACACTCACTGAGTCCCGCAGCACTTTCTCTTCAGTCCCGTGAAAGCTGTCGTGCTTGGCTGCGTCTGTTACCACCCTCCAGCCCCTCCCTTCAAGCTTATCACCAATTACTGGTCCTCGAGAAAGAAGAGGAAGAAAAAAAAAGATGGAAAAGAGGCCCTTCTCCTTGTCCCCATGGCAACCGCTCTCCTCTCCTCTTCTCCTTTTTCTGCACAATCAATCAGACAACGTCTCGCTGTCCTGCCCTGGCCAGGCTAAAGGGGAGAGGTGCGGCGCAGAAAGCAAACATTCAGGTTTGTTGCGCCAGCTTTTTTTTTTTTTTTTTGTCATCACCCACAGAGTCTCTGTCAGTCGTCCATCTTTGTTTATTTTCTTTGCTTCTGCCACCTCTAAATGACCTCACAAATGATGGTGATAATAATAACAATAATCATCATCATCATCCTAACAATTGTTATTATTATACATTATATATAAACACATTAATAATCAAAACCACATGTAAGACACAAACATCTGTAGACACTCTATCTGACATGGGGATAATTCAGGTTAAAACCAAGGTTAGATTGAGGTTCAACTTTTTAAATGAAGTAATAAGACCCCCTGTGTCGACTCCACTTGCTAACACATTCCTGCGAACAAGCAAAGTTCTGTGAAGTAGCAACTGACCACTTGTGATCCGTGTGCAGCCACCAGTGAGGTATTATTTGAATGAACAAACACCAACTTTTGAGTTCCGTTAACATGGAGGAGGCGGGCTTTATAATGTATGCTGCAGCCAGCAGGTGATCAACATTCTTTCAGTCTTAAATGAAATCAAATTCGCATCATTCAAAAAAAAAAAACCAAAACAGGAATGTTGGCTCTTTCCTGAAATGAACTTCTCCTCCACTGTTACTCAGTTCGAATCAGATCCGGATGAGCGATGGCTAATGGCATAAAATATAGATGCCTCTGTGTCTTTTTCTTCCATATGCTTGCCCCATTTCTGCCTCCGTCTTCCCCTCCACTAGCCTCCTTGCTTCTACTCTTTTCCCACTCCCCACCTCGCCTTCGTCTTTTCTTTGACTTTAACTTTCAGCTGCTGATTTCTCACCAGCAGCAGACACAGAGAAATTGGAGAACATTTTGTGTCTGACACCCGACTTATCTCTCAGATAAAATCACCATGGAGGAACTCAGGAGGAGGAGGTGGGGTAACAGGCTGACTGGAGGGAGAGGAAGAGGAGAAAGGGGGAAAGGTAGAGAGAGAGAGAGAGAGAGAGAGAGAGAGAGAGAGCAAGAATGGAACATTGTAAAAGTATAAATGGGACAAGAAGTGTTACCAGAGGCAGAGGAGAAGGATGGAAAAGAAAGAGCAGGTACAGACTGGCAGGAGGAAGTGTTGAAAACACTTACTGAAAGAAAGGAGAGAAACTGGATGTGATGAAGATTGAGAAATACGAGGTGATGAATGTGGAGCGACAGTAAAGCAGGGGGATGAAAGATGAAGATAGGAGGACGGTGGGAGCAGCATATCCAAACAATTTATTAAGATTCTGTGATCTCCGAATCACCACATATTTAACACCGTGACGGCCAGGAAACGCACTGAGCTGAAATCAATGAAGGAGGGAGGAGAGGAAGAGGAAGGGAGTGGTGGTGGGAAGGATGGAGGATGAAGGAGGATGAAGGAGGAAGGGAGGGCCTGGGAGACAAGTGCCATTAGTCGGTTACTCGGTCTAAAGACGCCGCGGGCAAGTGCACCACGAGCCACTGAGTGTGTGTGTGTGTGTGGGACAGGATGTGCACAGGCCGACAGGAATCCGCTTGTTAATCACTGTACAGTTTAATTAAAGTTGATTGGCCTGATGTGCCGCGGGGCAGATGATATCACTGTATCATATATGAAGGCAGCTGCGGCTGTGGCGTGTGTGTGTGCTTACCAACGCTGACGCGGTGGCATAAATACAACTTATCTCTCTCAGCCCGCTGACACTGAGTGTTATATTTTCTTCTCGTTTACTGGCAGCCTCTCTCACCCAGACCATCATCACGTTGAGTACATATCCCCCCCCCCCCGGGGTCTTAATCCCCTCCTCTCTCCAGGACGACTACTGTGTGGAGCGTTGTGCAGACAAACTGTGATCTAACAAAACAGGAGGAGGTTCAGATATTCTCCTGAAGTTCTCCGGAAGGGCCGCGCGTGAGGACGCAAACAAAAACAGCGATGGTACGTCCTGTCCTGCCTCCTGCGTGCTCATCCCCAGACCCCTCGCCTCGATGTCCTGGACATGTTCCTGTTGTTGTCAGGGCGGCTGACCCGGACAACCTCCTCCACACGGAAAAGACAAACTCGGGGCATCACAGGGCCGACCAACAGAGACAAACACCCCTAACAGCTGACAGCAGTCTTTGTTTAAATGTTTATAAAGCTTTAAAAATAAAACGTTTTTTTTTTTTTTTTTTTTTTTTTAATCAGTTACCGCAATGAATGCTGGTTTAATATTTCACAAACTTTAAAATGTCCTTTGGAACCTTTTATTGTTCGTCCCTGTCTCATTTAAACGACATCAATAAAGTTTGGTTTGACGGTTAAAAAAAAAAAATCTAAAGTGGGTTCTCGAGAGGAGCAATCGATCAAACGCCCTCGGGAGTCACGTGTGTTTGTTTAGGAAGTGAAGCTGCGCACGCGAGGGTCTGTGTCAGAGAAGAACACTTGTCGCTTGTTTTTGTCCGGATCCTCAGAAAGACACAGAGCTCCAGGAAACACGAAGATAAAGACTGAAGTCCTATCAAAAACTCCTGGAGATGAACCGGTGAATCAGCAGATGACGTCAGCATCAGCGTCGACAGGTACACTGGACACTGCGTGTGTGCGCGTGTGTGAGCGTGTGCAAGTATGTTTGAGTTGAGCAGTATTAGTATCTTTACTGGTAGTACTGCTTCAAAGCACATATCTTGTTTGATTCACGGCCTCTACTTGCTGCTTGTTTTCTTATATTATATTTTTCCTGTATTCTTTACTATTTATTTTTTTTTATACCCGGTATTGTTGATGCTGCAAGAAATTCTAATTTTCCAGAGGGAACCCTCCCGAAGGAATCAATAAAGTCTGTCTAATCTAATTTGATGATAAGAGGCATTTTATTATATTTTGCCTTCTCCATAAGGTTTAGGACGTGTTTGTTTGTTCCAGTAAAAGCAGCTGTAGACGTACATAAACTGAGGAATACGGATTTTAATAGGCCGTGCATTCATTCTCTGGGGGACTGTCACGTCTTTGCACAACACTGGCTTAAACCATCACCCCAGGCCACAGCCCACCCCTTGTTTATACTGCTTATCCTATCCCAGCTGACTGGGAGGGGGGCTTCACCCTGGATAGGTTACCGGCATATCACAGGGCCAATATAAAGAGACAGTTAAATATTCCTTCACTTCCTCAAATTAACCTAAGCCCAATGTGTGTCAGTGTGGGAGGAAGCCGGAGTATCCAGAGAACACCCTCGCACTCTCGGGAGCGTGTGAACACCCAGGTGACAGAGCTAACGAGCTGTCAGCCCCCATCTGGATGGGCCTATCTCAATATATCCCCTCGTGCACACCTGCATGTGTTGTATTATTGTATCCTGTGATGACGAGATAAAAATATCTGAGCCCGAGAGCGGAGAGATAGCAAATAAGGATGGTCACTCTGGAGACGAGGGAGGCCTTCATGCATCATATGTCTGCGGTCAGGATCAGCCCTCTGAGCACAAAGCAGCATGGGTGCTGTTCAGGGAGCAGGAGAGAAAATAGAGACTGTGCAGATGATGTAGCCACAGGGCAGTGTGTGTGTGTGTGTGTGTGTGTGTGTGTGTGTGTGCGTGGTTCTGGGTTATGCGCTCACAGTTATGTAAGCTATTTGGGAAAAGGGCTAAACTCTGCACATAGTGAAGCAGTTGGTGGGGAGGGGAGCTGTTTGTATTTTGTAAAATATATTATCCAAAAACTAATAATGACAAATATTGTATCTAAATGAGACACACACACACACGTAGTGGAAATGCACTAATTCTGTCCGTTATGTCACGATTGTCCTAACTCCTGTCACGATTTTATGAGCAGAACTTTTGACATTGCAACATAATCCTCTTTTCTTTCTCTCCTCATTCCTCTTCTCACAAAATCACAGCCGTCACCCCTCTCTCCTTCAAATGGCAGTATTTGTTTTGCGGCGTGTCACAGAGTGCACGTTGCGACGTCCATTCCTACGTGATGCATCTGGGCCGCCGCTAAGTCGAGAGAAACCTATCAGCTCTTACCAACAAATGCCAACATCTGTGTGAGAGTCACATCTTGCTTTGCACTTAAGGCATAATTCCTTTGCTCCTATTTTTTCATACAGAGGATATTTGGGGAAGCAAAAAATCCAGATGTATTGGTATATTTGGTATATTGGTGTATTTTTGCGTGATTAACAAGCATTGCTTCTTTGAGCTCAAATAGAGCTGCATTGATTCATTCTTGGAGAGAGCTTGAGCTGTGTGTCAGATTAGCAGCTACATCCCCTCAGAGGAGACGCCGTCCAACTCAGGCATTGTCCTCTGTCAGTCTGAATCAAACGCAGTAGCAACACAGTTAAATGTTAAAAATGTGATCATCATAGTCATATTTAGTCATTTCAACAGTAAACAGCATCAGGCATTGAAGTCTGTGATCAAAGACTGGACAAATGAAAGACTGCAAGGAAAGACAGCCAGACTCGGGAGCTCTGGCTGAGGCCGGTGTTGAAGTGCTGTAAATAAAAAGGTGAATTCATATATAAAAAGATGGAGCAGATGAACTCCTTCAATTTGGACAGCCCTCCTCCATGTTTGTTGATGGGACATTGAACAAACTGTAAAGTGAAAGTAGACAAAGTTATCACAGTGATCTCTGTAATAGTCATCCGGTGCTGTACAAGCATGATGACGAGTCATGATTGACAGCTGAGAGTTACTCATGATTGTGTGAGTGTGTGTGTAATAAGATGTCCTCCACGGTTCTAACATGTTCATTATACCACGGCGGCAGACTGAGTCACAGGTGAGGTGATGTATGAGCTGGATCATGTTTCTGGGGAGCAGCCAGACAGGCCACCGTGGCCCAGAAGCATTGTGGGTTTTCTTGGAACACCTCTCATCTCGCCGCAGGGTGACTGAAAGAGTCGACATGGACCCGGTTCAACACCTCCATCACAGGCACAGCTGCATCGCACAGTGGCCAAGAGATGGTCAGTGAAACCCTCCAAGCTAAGTTGGCATAAAAATCCATGAACCTGACTGCAGCTGATGCACAGCTATGGATGACGACTCCTAGAACCTTTTCATGCTATTAATACACACTGATACGGTCCCATTGCAGCAGGGACTGGTTCCAGGTTTAGTAATAATGAACTTCTTTGACTTTGTGCACCTCAGGCAAACACATGCTTCCAGACGTGGCTGGCACCGTTACAGCGTTTTATTAGGGATTAGCATCCAGATTGCATTTTGCTGGGAAGTAACAAGAGCATGGATACGTTGGCAGACGCCATCACACACACCTCGGGCCTAAATCTCATTTTAGCACATGTTGTGCTGGGATTGATTCAACTGGAAAACCTCTAACTGTCCCATTGTGGTCATGGCAACGTGGAGAATTCATAACAAGTTTGGTTGCTTGTTTACTTATTTTTGAAAATCCAATCACATTAATTTGGCTTGGGGACGTTTGTCACATTTACAGCACATGAATGAATGAGCAGAGGAACAAGGTTGTCAAAGAGCCATCAAATCCATTTAGTGGAGAACACCGCGACACATCCTGACACATCCCTGTACGCACTGGCAGCGCAATGGTGTGCGAGCGTGTGTGCATGTTTGTGTGCACACATGGCCCCCGCAGTGTGAACGTCAGCCACTCTTTTTTATGTGCATTAATGGAAAGATAAGCGCAAACATGGAATGAATCCCTTTAATTCTGGATGTTAAGCCATCTGGCTCCTCCTGAAAAGCGTGCACACACACACACACACACACACTCAGTGGGAATGACAATCTGAGGGCATGCAGTCAGAGGATATTATGACAAGCCAAAGTGACTATAACTCCCAGCTGATGGACAGCTCATAGTTGTTCTCTCTCTCTCTCACACACACACACGTCACTGACGAGGGGCTTAAGAGATACCCAGTCACGTTTTTGAAGCCTGTAGAACAAAGTCATGTATCACATAATTATTATTATTTTTTTGTCTGTTTCTTGGCGTTTGGTGTAAAACCATCTCAGAGAATGTACGTCCACTAAACCTGCTCAGACCATAGACCGTAGAGGGCCAGTTGTATGAACCTAAAAGCTGGATGAGCTGCTGAAGGTCTGTCAAGATTTCACCGATAATGTTAAAGGCCTGCGCTGTCCGGGGGAGGAAAAAAAAATCTGTCCTTGTGACACAAAGAGAATAAAAGGATGAACTCCAGTGCTGTGAAAAAACAAATGTTAACACCCACAAAGAGAAAACATGCAGCGCATGACTAACTGTGGTCAGCTGGCTTTGTGCTGACAGAAAACTCACTGTAGGCTCTGTTGGGAAATGTTGGCAATTTTTCCACATGGCCTCAAAAAAAAAAGAAAAAGATTTTAAAAAAGCAGGGAACGATATTAAATGGGTTTAAGCTGCCTCAGGGGTTTTACATTTTAAATCAGAGTGACTAATGGTTAGAACCATACCCCATGTATAAAGATGGTCAGTGCTGGCTGCAGTTTAGGTCCTAAACCTTGCCTCCTCCATGTTAGAGGATGGGAGATGAGACAGAAAAGTACATGTCAAATAATTACTGCCATTATTTGATATCATCTCATGATCACTTCTGCACAGACTCCAAAGATGGAAGCCATGGAAACAATACTTGGAATATTTTCTTATCATTTCTGGATAACGGAAGGCAGTGCAGACATTGAGCAGCCTTTTAAAAACCTTTTTGTTAAAGTTGTTCAGCACTGAGAGTGAAGACAGCTGTGTAATGTTGTGCTGCACATGATTTCTCTTTCGGTATCTGCTGATTTAATGATATTAACGTGATGTTCTCAAGGGGGCCAAATAGTGTCAACACCGTTAAATATCATAGTGAAACATGGAGTAGCGTACATGCATGCAGTACGTACAGCAAACATGCATGCACGCTCATTACGTTAACATGCATGTACGGTATCTCAATAAGACAAGAAGAACTAGGTTACGTCCTGTTTCATCTAGAAGACGGAGAATACTCTTAGAACCAGCGTAGCCCTTTTGTCTGGACTGTTTCACACGGGCACATCCACGTGGACTAACTGTGCTTTTAGCTCCGAGCACGCAGCCCCTGACCTGGAGCGAAGTAATCCAAAGGTGCAGGATAAAGAGTCTGAGAAGGTTTATAATTGGTTTTTGGAACACTCCTCCCGGGGGGAGAGGTCTGGGCCATAACTGACTGTGATAAAACCATGTAAGATCATATGAGCATGGCAGCACCTATAGGAGTTAATGAGTAAGTTTGGCAAGAGGAGAGGAGAGGCTTACCTGTTGTGGGAATGGCAGGATGGAGGAAGGGAGGGGTAGGGAGTAATGGAGAGAGGCCTGGGAACGAGAAGGAGAAATGGCAGCTTTCAGGAAGGTGTTAAAGCAAAGCAGAGCGGGGATGAAGGACGGGAGAATAGTCAGGGAGAGGTAGGGATTAAGATAAGAAGGGATAGATTGGAGGGGTGAGAAATGTGTGGAAAATCATGTGAGCACCACAGGAGATTACTGTCGCTGCTGCCAGTCCTCATATCTAAACGACAGATCAAATCAGCGACGATCACCCACAGGACGTCTCCCACATGGCTCGTGTGGCGTTTTTTTTCTGTTCTTCAATCCAACTT
This sequence comes from Pseudorhombus dupliciocellatus, assembly GCA_016785235.1. Classification (NCBI taxonomy): domain Eukaryota; kingdom Metazoa; phylum Chordata; class Actinopteri; order Pleuronectiformes; family Paralichthyidae; genus Pseudorhombus; species Pseudorhombus dupliciocellatus. The sequence continues at coordinate 1,838,543 of JAFBJW010000226.1, forward strand.
GGTGAAGATACTGTGCGTTTAGTGAAGCATCGCACAGCTCTGTTCCCTTCTAGCTCCATGCGGCGTTTGAAAGCTCATTGTTTTGACTATAGCTTGAAAATTAAACGGCAGACGCAGCGTTTCCGACCTCGTGAACGTGTCGGAGCATTTATAGCAGCTAGAAAGTCGTGCAGATATTTAAAGAAGCAAAAATGGATCATGTGATCAAAAAAACATGGCTCCAACTGAATGATGTACCTTTATCTAAAGGATGCACCAACAACAAGCAGCTGTTTGGTTCAAAGAGTCAAATTTAAACTCGGCTTCCAGCAACAAACACAGTCCACCTCACCTGCTCATTACCAGCACAGAATAAAAGCATCACCCTGGCTCCGCTGCTGGGAGAGAGCAGTTATCTATATGGCAAGAGGTCACTTACCTGGAAACAGGATATTTGAAGCATTTGTTCAGTGTGTATCTGTTGAAACGGGGGCCTGACAGATGTAGGTGTAAAGGCAGAGTGCTACACGCAATAAACACACGCAGAAATCAAACCTTTTTGCTCTGCCAACCTTCCCCAGCCCTGCCCACTGTGTGTGATTTGACTGCGCTCCAGCTGAGAGAGCTGATAAATCTTGCACAAGCTGCATTTCAAATGCAGCTTCCAAGACATTTCATTTCTCATTTTTGTCCGCGCAGTTAAATATAATCTTTCGCAACCGTATTGTCACCCTGATTGTCTGCTGCAGGCGTGATATCTCAGAGCTGCTTGGAACTCATTATCACTGATGCTATTGCTCAACAGAGAGCTATTTAACAATCAGGCCATGGACACAGAAAGGATCATAAATAATTAAGGGTTCCTTCAGTCGGCACTTTCAAATTCCAGGAAGTATTAACGATTGATAGATCGGGCTGGATATAAATGTCAGTAAACACTCCGGATTGAGGACGGAGGCTCTAATCAGGTTCTGATGTAATCAACTTGAGGAGCTGATACGGGAGCAACTCACTGGGGACCTCAATCAACCCGAGCGTGACAGGTTTCCTCTGTCGTGGCACAGATTTGTTGAATCGCGACGAGGAGATTTTGGTTTCACGGTTACTCAACTTTTATATCGTTGTCAGGGGAGTCGTCGCGTCGCCCTGTTTTCTTGACCTTATCTGATTTGCAGACCTTGATTAGACTTTGCCACGGGAGCTTCAAGTCAAACACTGAGTCTGGTACTAATATTGATCCCACTGAGCCATAAAGCAAAGCACGTCTCACACTCTGTCTGCCTTTTTATTGCCAGACATAATACACAGCATTTCACTGCTTTGCAATTTCAACGCATCGGATTTGTGCTCGGGGGTGGGGATGAACCGTCTGTAATTTCAGTCTTATGTAACAAACAAATCGATTTTTAATGAGGAGGAGGCTGTTTGGGGGTCACGTTAATGGGTCGCCTCAGTTTTAATCATATTTAAGAGGAGCTTCAAAATGAGCGGCGCTGCGGCGACTTTGTTCATCAGTCTCGTTTTATTTACAGCAGCAGCAGCAGCTCCTCTCCGTGTGTTTGAGTACAAACTGGAACAACAGGAATTTCCTCTCTCATAAAAGTAAGCCTCGATGCACTTTATTGCACGGCACCGGTCATGCACTGCTGTCACATTAAAGCTGCAGCCTCTTACCATCCCTCTCCACGGTTGAAAGCATTTAATCCGTTTTATCTTTATATGATACTGTCAGTATGCTTGGTTCTGGGCGCCTGTTAAAAAGGTTTCACTACACCGGCTGCTGTTGCTTGTGTGAGAGCAAGGTAACGCTGAGAAGAGAGCACAGATGACATGAAATCTATACTTTCTATATTTTGAGTCTGTGGGCGGCACTGCAGGTCTGTTGATTGGTCCACGCTGAGGACTGCTAGAGAAGCTCCTGTGGTCATTCTTGGCCAGTTGGAATTCTTCCATGGTCCACTGGCTTCTCCCCCAGCACCATCATCAGGCCACAGTTCTGATCTGATTAGCCCCAAATACCTGCAACTCTAAAGACATTTCCTCCACTTGCAGCATTAGTGAGCGAGAGAGAGGGTGAGAGACAGCGCTTAGTCCCTTGAAGGGTCTTCGAGACTGCGAAGCGACTGGACTGGAGATGTGCCGTCACATGGCTACCTCACAGTTCTCACTGCAGGAAAAACACCTGCTTAATGAATGTATGAACTGGTCCGTCAGTGAATTTCAGTTCGTACGTTCAGCCTCGGGGTTATGAGAGGAGTACATATCCATTTCTTTGACCCAAGTCCCAGCGGACGGTTAAAGCGCACCCTGACCTTCCTGAATCCACAGGCTGGATTCGACAGCGTCCTCCTAAACAACACACGTTGAGGCACAGCTGAGCGCCGTAGATCTCCAGCGTCTCCAGCTCTCTGTGTCAGTGCGCCAGATGTGACTTGTGCGCACACATCCACTATAAGACACCTACACAGTGTGGCTTGGAAATAATGAGGTTCAGAGTGTGCTCTGGATCGACTGCAGCCCACCTCTGAATCCCCCCTCTCCTGTCTCTGTCACACTCTTCTCCTCGCTCCTCGCCCTCCATGTTTTTTGTTTTTTTTGGGGTCTCCATCTGCCTTGTCCTCACTCATATGTGACGGCTGATGGTGAGTGACCCACAATGCTTCTGTTAAAATCATAGGCCCTTGCCAGACACGTTGTCCCTCTGTACTTTTCTAAATTAGTGTTTCATAAAGTGAGGTGCTGCATGCCTCCGGCTGGTGTTTCCATGCCTGACAACTGAAAAAGGAAAACATCCTGCGGGGTCCTAGGGCTGCAGTAAATTGGCCCCTATTTAAGGCATTGTTAGATTTCAGTAAGTTATTAAGGTCCAGGTCCAGGTCTGGAAATGTAACTGTAGACTGTGGGGAAGGGCAGAGACCATGGGGGATATATAGCAGGTCTCATTTTTGGATTTCTTCTGGCTTTTGTCTCTTTCAGTGAGATAGCCTGGCCAAAGTCAGACTTCATCTGTTTAGACAGTGATATGGAGACCATCCACAAGCCACAAATTATACATCAACATGGTTTCTGTAAGGCTCAAAATACAGTGAATGGAGGCCTGCAGCTACAAAACAGGATGTTTAAGTCCTGATTCGATCTTTTTTTAAATAATCCATTCATATTTGTCAGTTGAGACACACTTCCTCAAATTGAACTGCTTGTGATTTTACACTGAATGATCTGAGACCACCTTAATATTATCACTTTATTTCTGAGTCTATGTGAACATTTGTACTAAAGTTCTTCAGTTACTGAGTTTGATGAGGTCACAGCGACCTTGACATTCGCCCATCTCAACCTTCTGGGTACTTCTTGGAGTACACCTGAACATTTCTTCCATATCAGAAGGAAGTTATTGAAAACATATATGAAAACATAATGCTGTCTATCGGTGCACGGAGACATAACAAGTTTGCATCCCGGCCTTTATACTGACAGTCTGAACTGTGTTGTGCACACTGGTTTCCCATCATGCCTTGTTAAGGCCCTTGCCTGAGATGATTATTAATTCCAGTGGTTTCACTGATGTCTGTTTTCCTTGCTTTAACTATACGTTTGACTTAAAATGTCCAATCAGTGTCAGGCCAATCAGGTGGCAGGGTTTTTTGAGAATTTGATGTCCCATCAAAGACGTTTATTGTCCATTTTAAACCCAGTTTCCGACTGGGATGTCTTGGCTGGAAAAATAGTAAAACAGCAGCAGCTTAGAAAACACAGCCTCAGGATTATTACTCTCTGTCAAAAGGTAAAGGGAAAATATAAAGGGCCAATCTATAATGTAAACAGAGGAGAACCCCCCCCCCCCTCCGGAAACAGGAGTTCACGGCTGCGACATGGATTAACACGGGACAACACGCTACATGCAGAGGCCCCGCTCAGTGGCACAGGTGTTTGCATTTATGGCTGAAATCTCCGCTGCTCTGGTTGAAGCTGAGGTCGTCAAAACACATGAACAAATAATCAAGAACAAGATGATGATGATGATGATGAACAGATGCAACACGCCCAGGAGGAGTCAGGCAAGATGTCAATCAATCACAGTGACTTATACAGAAATACTGTTGACCCCATTGAGTGTCAAACATTATTGTGATTAGCGTGTTTACATGAGCTTTCCTTTCAAATTCTTGTTTACATGTTACGACGCGTATGGTCTGATTATGGCGTTTTGATTCAGCAAGTGGTTCCAGGCTGAAATCCCCTGCAGACCAGGCTGTCTCGTTTTGATTAGTGTTTCGTGGCGTATGGCCGCGTCCTCCAAAGGAGACGACCCCCGAATTGGAACCCAGCTCGTGCCACCTGCTCCCATGGCTTTGAGTGGAGGTTTAATCAGGCAAGTTAACTGCAACCCCCTCAGGTGGACAATGGCTGCAGGCTGCACGGTGTTCCGTTCTTCCGCTTGCTGTGCCTCATTTGTTCCCGGACTTGCTGTAAGTCTTAAGTGGATATAGTAAAGTCCTGACATCTGAGTCGAGTATTTAAAGCTCTTGAATCTGAACGAACATTTCACGGGCTCCAGTTTCACGAGACGTGGTTTCACAGACAGCCAGGCTTGTGCAGCCCTGCTGCCTCGTCCTGTGGAACAGCACGGGCCATAAAAGGCAGAAGATCAGCGCTGGACCGTGGGACCCTGAGGGACCCTGAGTGTCCCTGACAGACACGGTGCAACATGTGGTGGGCCATGAGAAGGGTGCAAGACCCAGTGTCACATCAACACAACTTTTCATCTCCACTCATTGATTAGTGGGAGGAGCCAGAGCACGAGCCACAGATTTCTACTCGCGCGCACACACACACACACACACACGCACACTCCTCTCTCCCCTCCCTCCCTTCATCCATATCTCTCTCCCTGTTATATCCGCGTGCACCACAGCTCCAGTTTCAGTTACAGGGTCCCGACCAATCCCCACGCGCAGCGCAGGGGAAGCGCGCGCGCGAGAGAGAGAGAGAGAGAAGCAAAGAGGGGAGAAAGCGAGAGGGAGCGCACACCCAACACATCCTCTCTCACCCCTTCTTCCAAACCCCTCACAGACAGCCAGACGCAGAGTGAACCTCCCCCTCTCCTCCTCTCCTCCTCTCCTCCTCTGACTGCAGCTGTTCGGGTGAACCGGGAGGCGCGAGGCAGGATGCGCGATGGGACAAGCGTGCGGACACGCGCTCCTCTGCCGTAGCCAGCCGCCGTCCTCCGAGATGTAAGTGCGTCCGCTATAATAACTGTTTGTGTGTGTGTGTGTGTGTGGTTGTGCGGGTGTTTGCGCGCGCGCGCGCGTGTTGGAACGTCTCTTACTTCTGTAGCGTGCACACTCACAAACACACGCGCGCGCGCACAGAGTGGAAGGCTGCAGACACAGTGGTGACAGAGAGCTGTAGTAGTGAGTGTGACCTGCTGGGTGCCAGTCTCCCCCCTGACAGCAGCACTGAGGACCCCATGTGTGAGACACACACACACTGGGCATCATGATGTAATATCACTAAAATGTTGTCATCGTGTGTCTAGACCGCTCCACAGGGAGTTCAGTGACCTTACTGTGCCTTTGTGTCTTCCAGGGATTTTTTTACACTGCGGTCCGATAAAGCTTCTTTCCTCCCACACTCCATGGGCACTGATACATGTGCAGTCCTGATTGAATCACCTAGTCTTTAAGTTTTTTGGAAACTAACTTGACTGAGACTCTCTCTGGCCTGAACTGTTGGAGCCTCTGTGTGTGCAGCACAAACCTGGGATGGTGCAACTTGTCTGGCGCCTCTTATGAATGGGCTATAAGTAAACATGTATATTATACTGCATTGAAGGGACCAGGTTGCCAGGTTGAGCAAAATGAGGTCCACAAGAACTGAATCAAATCAAACTCTTTAGGCTGGGCTATACAATCTGATTATATTTTTTGTCAACATATAACTTTTATCAATGGTAATATATAAAGAAGTTAACATTTTATAAAATAGTGGTGACCTTTCACTGACCAGATATGGGTCAGTGAAAGGTCACCACTATTTTATTTGTCAAAGTTGAATTTGCAGATCATTTTTCTCCTGTGAAACACCAAACATCATCTCGAGCTTAAATTAAGACTCTCTCAGTTCATTCTCCTTCCTCGGGCATTTTCTCCCTTGTCATGATATGATTTGGAGATAAAAGCTTTTCAGTTGTCTTGATAAGAAACATGTGCTTTCTCTTAAAGGCGGCTGCTTTGTATTATCGACGGCTACTGTTCAAGTGACGTGTGTCCTGATGGTCATCAAAACGCATGGCTGATCAAACAGGACACACACACCGTACTGCATATGAAGGGAGAGCTTCCCCCTGCCTTGATCTCTGCACTCAGTGGGTCAGTCGCATCCTTTGTGGATAATAACATTGTGGTGCCATTTTGGACTGACACATTTGGGGGCATTTTTCCCTGATATCAAGTTTCAGTTCCCTTTTTGCTCCAAGTTGAAAAGTCCTCTTTATCCCCTCCATTATTGGTTTCAGTTCAGTAATGGAAACCACTGCAGGATAATTCACCTCACTGGGGCTCATCAGAAAAAGACTAATCCCCTCACACCGGGCATTTGCAGCCAGTCCAGGAGAAAATAGCTGGAGTTGTGGAGGAATAATGAATCTGCCAGGTGAAGGTCAATGATCTTTGACGTTCTATTAGTTTCAGGCTGTGCTCTCACTGGCTTCCTCCGGCTGGAGTCTGACACGAACAGGGTTTGATATCCCTAGTGGTCCTTAGCAACACTGTTGTTAAACAACAGAAGAACACAGGACAACTTTTTGTAGCTTTGAACAACAATTGACTTTTTATAGTAATTAGCACAAACAAAAACAAGTTCACAATACATTTACATAGCAAAGTTGACAAATGAAACCTGACCTAACTACAATATTTTAACACAGATGATTCATACAGAATTGTCTCAGGGAAGCCAACGCCCACCTGATCAGCCCCTCGGCTCGAGGTCAGAATTAAATCTGAAACACGGTCAAACCCTTGTGTCGAGCCGATAGCTAACGGTAGGCTAAGGCTACGAGGTGCCACAGACATAGAGCATGTTGAGAGTTAAGTGATATTTTAACTGAACACATGCAGCCATGTTTACATTGCCTGTAAGCAGGGAAGCTGTTTGACAGATTCATGGTCTTTGATCTCTGCGTTCAAGTTGTGTGAGCCAGTTATTATTTATCCGAGCTGTTGATTAATATTGACCGAGCTCTGTAGTTTGAGCATCATGAGCATGTTCTGTCTAAGCTTAGACCTCCGTTCACCCTTGGGTTTGATGCTGTGTTTATGCTATTAACAGCCTTTTTCAAGAGGACACGTTCATAGTCAATGCACTTTGTTTGTCCGCTTATCGTCCCGCAGTAAACAAGCATCAGGCATGTAATCTGTACTCTGGTTTGAGCAGCGGTGTGCCAGCGGGAGTGCACGAGTGCGAGCTTCACCCTGAAAAAATATTGCAATTTACTGGAGTGACGCCAGGAAGTCAGATCCCCACCAGCCACACACACACACACACACACACACAGAAATGCACATAAGGAAACAGCAGCAGCAGTGTTGTAACCTGACCCTTGATGAGCGAGTGTGTGTCAGAGAAAGAGAGAGAGCGGAGAGAGGATGCTGACGTTGCACACTGTGTTATCATCAGTAATGGACTCATCAATACTAAAATATTCAGAGAGAGAGAGAGGAGAGAGAGAGAGAGAGAAATTAGGGTAGAAAACCATTGTGTGTTGTGTTCCTATGCTTTTCCTCATGCATCTGTGTTTGTGTATCTGTGTGTTAATGCAAAGTATTCATCTTAAAAGCTTTAAATGTGCTGATTTAGCTACATTTTGATTTCATGTGTCTGAGTCCCGAACCGAGAATATTCTGTTAAGAGCAGAATGTAGTAAAGCACATTTTAAACTGCTGATACATGCTTGCCTCAGAGACTGCAGTTCACCGTTCATATTTGATTATATAACAAATGTACAAAAGATATTTTGTCATCCAGTTGCGGTGTAAATCCAGTAGATTTCTCTGGGAGAGGGGACACATCAGTTATGCACAAAGTTACGAAGTTTCTAACATTTCTAAATTCATGAGAATAACTTGGCCTTCACGAGGTTCTTCTTGAATTGAAGTGACAGGTTATTAAAAGATCACCTCAAATGAAACGATTCCCAGCCTCTCAGACCTCCCTGACCCTCAGCCACTTAGCCTGTGTCCTGCTCTTGAGTTTAGTGATCCCTTGAAAATGTCAACGTTAAACAGAGCCAGTGAGCAGTGTATGTTGTAGGGGCCCCAGCTGTGTCATCCTTACCTTCATCATAGAGCCTGCACGTTGCCACACACTCGACAAAACATGTCACAGTTGTTTTTATTAAAATGTCTAAAATCAATTAGACCTGTGTTTTATCGTTCGTTGACTTGTGTAATTACATTATCCAAAACATTAGCAGCAGTGCTCCAGTCCACTTTGATTCTAGCTTATGGTAACGTATAATTTTATTCGTGAATTATTTGCATTACATCCACTCTGCCCGGCTCTGCTCTCATTTCCAGGGCAAGCGACATGTTTTTCCTTCCACTGTTTGTCTTGTCAGTTATAATGGATTGTGATTGTGTGTAACATGTGTATGTCCGTTGCTGCGGTAATGTGAATTAAAAAGCATATATACAGAACTACTAACCTGAGTCGCATCAGGGAGATTTTCATTGGCAGTGGTGAGGAAGACAACAACTCCCATGATCCCGCGCTGCCCCACGATGATTTTACTTGAACTGGGTTGGGTTTCCTTGTGTTGATTGTGAGACAGGTCAGTGGCAAACGCATTTTATGTTCAGGTGAAGTTCAGGCGAGCATTCAGTTTGAATAATTCAAAAGGCCTCAAGACTGTCCACATTTAAAGAGCCTACTACTTCACTCAGACGGACTCTGCATTTGTCTGTGTGTAAGTCTGAGGGAAGCAGATGGACGCATTCATTCAGTGTTTAACACAACTGAGATGGATTTTATCAGTGCTTGGAGCTCTTCAGACTTTTTCTCTTCATCAGTTTAAGTGACCACCGCCTGATTGGGATGTAAATAGACCAATATTTTAAAGAAGTTGAGCCAGGGAGGAGAGGTAATGCTTTGCAGAAGGAGTTATGGCCTGTGCAAAGATTTTTGTTGCAGGTCACAGGGTTGGTGCCACAGCAACAGATAAGAATCTGTGATGCAGCAGCAATGAAGACTATTTCCTATAACTTGTTTTTCCATATGATAAGTTCACTCTGAAGACTCCTCCAAACCCTACCTATAGGCTTGCATGCCGACTATGTTGCTTCTATTGTGGGCTCTCCACAAGAATAGAAAGCCTGGCCAGCTGGCCACTTGTTATTTCTGCTCCTCACACCTTATTTGGAGGAGATATTTTAAAGCTGGAGGCTTCAGTTACAGTTCAAGTCAAAGTTAAACTTTAGGTTTGGTATGTTGAACTTTTCTGATTGAAGCTGCAGAAAGTTAAGTGTCGGCAGAGGAAGAGGTTGGATTAAGATCAGTAACCTAACAGCTCAGAGGAATACATTTAAGTCAATACAATGTCATCACTAGTGTGTGTGTGTGCGTGTGTGTGAGAGTGTGAGAGAGAGTCTGGAGGTGTCACAGGGAAAAGGTGCCTGACAGCTCCCGTGGTTCTCAGCTTTGGCTCCAGCAGCTCCTGTCAGCCTTCTTATCTCTATAGATTGTTGACACAGACAGCAGTTTCGCTTTCTGTGTGTGTGTGTGTGTGTGTGTATTTACACGCGTGTTGGTGTTACAGCTTGTGTGCGTGTGGATGGACAGATGTGACAGATTTTTTTAAACAGTTTCAACTTTCGAGTAGGACTGTGTTTGGTTCAGCATGTGTGTGTGTGTGTGTGTGTGTGTGTGTGTATGTGTGTGGTGGTGGTGGGGGTGGGGGGGGCTTACTTATTTGTATTATGAAGTGCTCTCTTTGTGTTTCTTTCCTGAGGCACCAATAGTCATAGGATCTTACAACAGTGTGTCATATATTTTCTCTACATATACACAGTCTCCTCTGGGCATTTGAAAGTCTCATATAGGTCGGAATATCAAATAAGAGATATCCAGGTCCATAATTATGGCAACAAGTTTACTTTTACTTCCATCACTCTTTAAGATTCATTTAATTTTTTTAAGAAGAAAATGTTTGGGTCGATTATGAAGCAGCTTCGGTGTCTGAAGGGTTTGGCTCTCACTGATAATGGCGGTCGCTGGGGTAAGCCCTGCAGCAGCATGAACTGTTTGGAATAAATGTGACAATTGAAACGGCTGCTGAAGAGAAACAAAAGATTAAAGTGACACAAGAGGACTGATGCACGTTTTCATAGACACAAGTCAGTGTAGTGACGATGGGACTTTTCTCCTCTCACATCCTTGTGTTTGTTGGTTCTGTTGCTGTTTACCAGGACTGAAATCCAACTGTGGCTGATCCATTTCAATCCCATGACACCGTTACAGGCTGAACTCATTTCTAGTTGATGTTGTTAGCTGTGTGTGTCGTTATAGTTTACTGCTGTGCTAAATGTTATTATATTTTCACATGTTTTTTATGACTGATATTAATTGTGTATTGCCGCTCCAGAGTTGTTTTTGTTGGTCTGTTGCTCACCCAGATGTTTTATGTTCTTACAGTAACTACATTTGTTTTTACTGCTATGGATTTAGCTGTTTGTGGCCCACTATTATATCAATGTTAAAGCAGTTCATTTGTTGTTTTGGGCGCAGCAGCGTCTCTACAGTGATGTGGCAGAATGAGCTCCTGTGCAGGTTCCCCTCGACCTGACTGCAGGGCTTTTTCTTATCGACCGTCCCTATTGATTGACTCACGCACAAATAAAGCCACTCATAGGCTTTGAGAGTCACATTTGGGACATCAGGGATTTTGTGATGCTTGGAGCGCTGAATGAAATTACTTGTTCGACACACGCTGCATACACATAAACACACAAAAGTACTGAGCAACATATGCTGCAGTCTCCAAGTGGAAACATGGTGATCACATGGTCAGATAAAATACCTTCTGTTTGTAGATGTGACTGTCCCCACACTGTAGTCCCGCCTCTGGCTGCATCGGTTTACGCGTTGGTTATTATTTCCGACAGGCTGGTTCTCCCTCTTCATCACCTCATTTGTGTTTAATTGTTTCCCTCCACCTTGCTCTTCTATCTGTTCACACCTCTGCCCTGAATTTCCACCTCCTCAACCGCGAGCCAGCGTCAGAGAGGAGACAGGTGTGATGGAAGGAGAGAGGGGCTGCTGACAGAGCCGGCATGAAGGAGGGCAGATGCTTCAGTCAAAGAGTCGTCAAGGTTGCCTGGCAACTAATGCTGACACATGTAACCGAACATATGAGGGTGTTATCAGTCCCTTGTGATCGGTCTATATTTGCCTTTTTTTAACAAATCTTTCATTTAACAAATGAAAGAGCGTATTTATCATGTGGGGATGTTTGTGTCTGTGTGTGTGTCTCCTCAAAGGCTTTGTGATGACTCTATGACAAGGCTGCTGCACATTTTTTTCTCTGCTCTTCCTTCCCGAGGACACGTCTGCACAGTGACCCGCTGACAACCCGGCGTCAAACACATTAATCCGAACAGATGTCCATTCCTGGCGATGCATGTAATGTTTCACTCAAATGACTTTCGAAATCTTGAATACAGTTTATAAAGATCGAAATGTAAACAACAAGGTTTGATTGAATAGTCCCGGAAATAATTGTCAGGTTATTATTTTTAAAATAATAATCAGTAGCAGCCAGAGTTTGGAAGTTGGAGGCAGGGTAATGGTACTTCACTATTATAAATAGAGAGCAGTTTTTGCATGTGACTGCGTGTCACACGGCCCAGTCCAGGAAGCACCCGGGAGCACCCGGGAGCACACAGTTTAAAAGAAACCAGTTTCTTAAAGAGGCATGTCAAATCAAGCCAAATTAAAACGTGTCGCCGGTTGGTCCTCCATGGTTATAGCTTCTAACTGTTTCCTGTCTGATGCATGCCGAGGCCTTAAATAGGCTCAGGATGAGGATGAGGAGGCCTGTGAAGAGCCCTGATTGAAATGAATGATGGCTCAGATATGAGGAGACAAAATCAACGTGCATTAAAGGATCAGCTGCTAATATTGGGGAGATTTATGAAGACTACAGCAAGGCTGTGGCGATGAGCTGTGGACAGAGCTGGGATTAGATGGTCTGCGCATGAGTGAGTCAGAGTGATGAGAGACCGCAGCGGGACGACGTCTTCTCAAAGTAAACCGCTGGTCTCAAAAACAAGGGATGGAAACTGTTTGAACTCTTAACCAGCTAATGTTTACTACACTGTCACAAAGTGCTCTTGAGGTTTCTACAACAAGGTGCACACACAGATGAACAGCAATGTTAAGTGCTTGAATTAGAGGAGGCTAAATATAAATCAAGAGACTTGAGATGTGGCAGACGCTGGGTGCGTTTGCACTATATATGTACTGCGCACGTATTCATTCTCTTTAAACCAGCATGTATACGAGTACCAAAAATTACAGAGGTATTCAGCTGTTGTCGCACCACACGTGCCATCGTCCCTGTTGTGGAAACGCTGGTGAAGCCTGGGTGTTTCGGGTTCACCAGGCCATCTGCTGGCGTCTAACAGCTTTGAGATTTTTTGTCATCTTTCTCCGAGTTGCATCTGGCATCTTTGATTTCTCATAGCGTGAAAAATGTGCTTTCCAATTGTGTGAACATGATTATTAAACACTTTGACCGTCAGTACGTGGAATCCTGCAGACTGCGTTTCCACTGGTGTTTCAAAGCTGTCCACTGACGCTACATACACTGTGCAACATTGACACCCCGACAGTAAACATGGAGGAGATTCATGCTGCTGTTATACTGCGAGCTACACGTGTTAGAGTAAACGCTAGAGTATTATCGACTAGTATTTATCCAGGACAACATTTACACAGTCGACGCCGTGTAGCCATAATGTGAATAATCTATTTAATCCATCAATATTTAGTGTTGTCACTTTTCCATACATTTGCAGCCTTGGCAGGATTAAATTGTTTGGCGGCCTGCGGCGAAAAATTAGCTGCCGTGCTTTCAATAATCCTTTTTAGTAATTCCTCCCACTCTCTGCGGATTGTACTTTTATGCTGGTATATTACAGCACATGGCCATGCCGCTGTGTGCTAATATGATTAAAAACAAATACATTTAGAAATGTGCAGCATGTAAACACAGTCCTGATAGACAGGGAATGATGACCCACTTGAATGCCAAGTTAGTAAATACTGTTTATACGATTAGTGAATGTTCTAAATAACAACAACAAATGATGACATATCTTAGTTTCGGTTAGCTTGTGTTGCTATCTAGCTTGTACTCAAACCCAGTTTGTACCAAGTTGTATTCATTTTCTGAAATATCTCAACTAATGTTTAAAAGATAGCTATAATATTATTTTCACTCATTCCTGGTCCCAAGGGGATGAATCAGAAGGACATTGATCATCAGCTGACTTTGCTCTTGTGCCATCACCAGATAAAACTTCATGTATCTGTGAAAGTACTGACATTCCCATCAGCTGGTGTTTGGAGCTAAATACCAAACGTTGCCGCACAGAACACTGAAAACATTCAGTGTTGATGGGTTTTTCCCGGCAGTTAACACTGCAGCCTTTGTGGTTGGAGCGTGTCTGTGTTTCTGTGACCTGCTGTGTCACATATAGTACACATGCACGTAACACAATGGTAACGAGACTATAAACTGCTCCCGGACACACACACAATGGTCGTCCTTGACCCCGGCTCTGAGTAGAAACTCGGCCCCTGGGCCACGTACGTGTGCTAAAAAAGAGATGGACACATTAGCGCGGACACTAAAACACACACAGACACAAGTCACTTTGGTGGATGTTCCACAGACTTGCATTTCCTGGAGTCAAATCCAGACCATAACTACTACTAACCTAACCCTGACATTAACACATAAACTTCCCTCTGACCTTAAAACATGTCACTTTAAATTTAAATTAGTTATGTAACATGGACTTGCTTTGCATCCTTATGAGGAAAACGAGCCGCTTTAGGTCTTCACTACAAAACACCTCTCTCTCTCACCCCCTCACACACACACACACACACATGCACAGAGATTCCAACCTTATACTCTTATACGCTCATCTTACTGCCCTGTTGTCAAACCAAATGTCTTTTTCATTATTCACTCATCTGTCAGTTTCTAACTCCCCATTTCCTTCTGTTTGTCTTCAATGAACCCAACTGGTCACCTTTCACACTTGTCCATGCATGCTGCTAGCCCTGTACACACACACACACACACACACACACACACACACACACACACACACACACACTGTCATAATTGCCCAGAAGCACTCCTTCTCTGTCTCTCTCATTCCATCTCATGTTCCGCCTTGAATCTTTTTCTTCTCTCTTTACATTAAAAAAAAAATCCTTTCAAGTCAACTCAAGCAAAAAATGAACAATTTTTACTGCCAGCAGGGGATCCAGCATGTGCAGATTGTACATGTGTGTACTCATGCATGTCTGCTCAAACATACTGGCAATGCACATCCATGTTCACACAGCTGTACAAAGCTGTACGAAAAGAACACCACACGCTGAATGGCAGAAGCCTTTACGTGTGTGTTAAATGGTTTAGGGTTAGGGTCTTTAGATGTGCACTTCTGCAGGACCAATTAGAAGGTTGGGTTAGGTTAGGTTGCTACAGCTTCTGTCCCAACATGAAAGCAATATGGAGAGAGAGAGTGTGTGTGTGTATATATGTTTGATAGTCTCACCCCTGTGTTGTCAAGAGAGGATGGAGAGCTTAAGTCTCTGATTGCACCTGTTTAAAGTCTGCTGTGAGACGCTGCCTTGGGCTGGAGTGGACGGACGTCTAAGCGAGGGCACACTTGCTTTCATCTCTTTTGTTGATTTCCATCTCTGTTGAAACTGTGTGTGCCGTAATCAGTGTTTTGCCACGCTCTCTCTCTCTCTTTGTTTTCACGTCATTCTGCTTATCCCTCCCTTCTTGACTCTGTCCCTTTCATCCTGATCTTTTTGCCCAGTGGATGAGAGGTTGTGTGCTGCACCTTCGCCTATTTTCTCTGGAGTGAGATTGCGCTGCCTGATCCCTAACTAGGCAGCCTGGGAAGCTGCTTTGATGTCACCAACAATTTGAAGTCTGTAATGAGGAGCTGAATTTTTTTTCTGATTGGAGGCGGCTTCCTTTGAAATACACTAGTTGTGTCTTCTTGTTGTTGATGATGTTTGTACTTGTTATTTCCTGCCTCCTGGGTAACTATTCCACTTGTCGAGACAGGCTGTTTGTCTCAAAATGTGAGGACAGAGGACAGCAGTCAAACTCGAGGATATTTCCAGGTAGGGGAGGAAGTAGAGACAGTCTTTGAGAGTGAGCCATCAACTTAATTTCTTTATTCTTCAGCCAAACAGGACGTCAGATCCATGAAACCTTTGCAGAAATCAGAGTTGACACATTTATCAAGTGTAATCTCCAATGACCAGCTAACCCATCAGCTCGCAAATTAAACAACAATTCACATAAATTGCCACCGCCATGAACAGATTTGCAACTCAGGCTTCAAACTGTGTGACGTAGCCATCCACTGCAGTTAACTGAACAACTGAATGAGCACAGTCAACATCCCTGTGGACATAATTGGACATTTCAGGAAATAGAGATTCATATTTTATACAATTATAATAATAATGAATATCAGACAACACGGTTTTGTGTTTTTCTCATTCATCAAGTTTGCTGTCTGGAAGCTCTCGAGCCTTTGCTCTCAAAAAGCCCAGTCTGTTCTGGTGGGACGGCTGGACACCATGAAATTGGGTGACAGTGTTTTGGAAATGTCACACCTCTTTCCCCAAAAGCTTCCTGATCACCTGTTAACCTCACTGTAACCATGGTAACAACAAACAGTCTGTGTTTAAGCATCTGTGATGGAGGAATGTGGACCTCTAAGTCTGTATTCTGATTATAAGAATAAGGCTTAATCTATGTTCATTTTTATTTATCATTTTTACACATGGCTTTTTTCATCTCTGCTCTAAAACAAAGTGTGCCAATGAAGTGCTGATTACTGTCTCCCCTCAAACTGTCCATCAAGAGAGAACTGGCCAAAAAGTCCTCACTGTGGGTTGGAGGCTCAGAAATGTCACACAGATATCTGTACAAGTACACACACACCCACACACACACACACACACAGACACACACCTGAGAATACACTTCGTCATATGCTTTTCTCTGCTGGCTGCTCATCCTGATACATAATACATTACAACTGAGACCAAGTGGCCTTCCTCCCTTCCCTCTCCCCTACCTCTCTCTCTGCCTTTCTATCCTCCTCCCCATTTCCCCTCCCAGTGATGATGCTATTCTCTCATCCTCCCCCTTCAGCTCCTGTCTCTTACCATCTTTTTCTCTCCATCGTGTTATGCGTTACTGTAATACTGTAAGGTCCCAACAGTCATTTATTCATAGCAACACCCGGCTGGCTTTTCCCAAAATGGAAGGACAGATGGTGGACATCAGGGAGCCGACAGGAGATGTGACCAAAAAATAGAGGAAGTGACAAGAGGAATGTAAAAGACTGCATTGAATTCATATGTTTGTATTTGTTTTTAATGATTGACATTTAATCAAGTTAATCAAGTTCAGACAGACAGTAATACAATAAACATAACAGTGGAAAAACGAAGTGATCTAATGGGAAACAGAAAACACAATATGGAGGGAAAAACAAATCAAAAAGAGATGTTGTGTTGTAGCTAAAATGTGCTTGTGCACAGATGGATAATGTAGAGGATTTGAGTAATTCCGCTGAATGCTTCCCTGCAGGGCAGATCCTGATAGTCAGTGACTGATGGTGCACTGGCTGACTCCCTATGCCAAACAAGTGATCGCCGATAATAGCAGTCTGGACCATTTAATGTGGATAGGAGAAATGGTGTCTGTGTCGGTCTCTGTAGCACAGATAAATGAGGAGGAGGCATCAGGACCAATAATTATCACAATCATTCATTTGTCAGGGCACTTCCAGCAGTCTGAGCCGTCCTTTAACTAGGAGGGTCCTAAATGGAGTTAACCCTAATGTGAACATCATGTGACATACCTGTCATGTCTGTTTCCTTCAGGGATCCGATTGTTAGGTTTTGTCATAGGATACATTAGTAAACTGATGAACCCCTAATTGGTCTAATGACTTTAAGTTTGTGCTCTGGGTAGAGGCTCTGAAGCCGTCACAAGAAGGATGCACAGATCCAAAACATTATAAAGCTGGGAGTGTGCCATACAAGAGAGGTCCAGGTATTTTAGGCCTGAAGATCGTTTTAGACTTACTGCATATCTTTGTGTCCACCTTGGGTTCATTACATCCAGTTTTATTGTGAAGGGTTGTTCCTTGTGTCTCTCACTTTACTTCCTGTCATTGTCTGGTTTCTCTCCTTGCTGCGGGCCCTCATTAGTTTTACCTGTATCTCGTATGCTCCTGTATTGGATCCCTGTGTTTCTCCTTGCTGTCGCTTTGTCTTTGTCAGTTTCTTGGTTCATGTGCCTGCACTTTCCCCCGTGTTCCTTCCCCATCAGTTTATTTCCTCCTTGAACTTTTGACGCATCAGAGTTTTGGATACCGTTGCCATCCTTTAATCTGTATCAAGTATCAGCTGCATGTGGGTCCTCACCCGCTTCGGCACGCAACACATGCACATTTTGAATTCTCTTAATTTCCATGCTCACTTGACTGAGCACAGAATTGTTCCTAAACACTGAACCAAAGGGTTACTCGCTCTCGTGGACAGAAAGTGCTGCGCCGACTGCTGAAGGCAAAAGGCATTATGGGACAGGCAGAGGTTTGTTCTCCCTCAAGGCTCATTATGCTAAATGCTTGATATAAGGAAAAGGACGAGCCTTCTGTCCGCACTTCCTCACGATGTTTGCTGCCCCCCCCAGTGGATGTGTTGCTTATATATTGCAGCCGTGCAGTCATGTATGTAGGCAGCGACTCTAACATTGTTTGAAACTCATCTCTCTGTTTGTGTTTTCGGGGATTTCTTGAGGTGCATCCTCACTTGTTAACCTTTCCAATAGGATGCTGCGCAACTGATCAAACCACTGAGCCTCCGCAGATTTGATCTCATGGGATCTGGGCCTGTCTGCAAAATAAATCACACCTATTAGTGAGTGCTTTTCGCCCCGTGCCCCAAACCACAGCAGAGGTGTTTACAAAATTGCATTTTTGTTCACATCCCCGCGGCCTGGAACCACAAAGAATAAAATGTCAACCCAACTGTCTGAGAGATGTGAGCTCAGGGATGAAATCCAGGCGGCTCTGTGAGGTATTACAGAATTCATTTTCTTTCGTGCTCACCTCTTATTAGCCCGCTCTGTGATACTGTGTCTTCTCCTCTGACATTTTAGTCTAAGATCTGACACTGACAAATGTGCAGCTTCTCTCTTTATATGATATGTCCGTCTCCTTTGTGGCCTTGATTGATTAAACTTGTCCCAAACCAGTTTTCTTACTTCACTTGGGGCTGTGACCTACGTGTGCAGAGTTTGATAACGGAAAACTGTTTTTATTTTCTTCTGGAGAAGAAGCGAAGTTCCCGCGTTCATGTGAAAGCAAAGTTTAAGTCTGCTTCTGCACTTTGACACGCAGACCATGACACGCTACTGCCACGGCCACAACAGGTTCACTGTTGTTTTTAGTGCTAGAAGTACAACATGCACATGACAAGTTCCAAGGACAGGCCTGGAAGACTCCATCCCACGTAATTATTATTATTTATTATTATTAAATCATTGTGTTATGAGATGTTATTAATACGATTTTATTGTATGGTTGTTTATGCTGTGTAGGGTTGTGTATGTTCATAGAAAGGAACGAGGAAGGAGGAGGGTTGTGTAGCACTTGTCCTCATATGTCCCCATAAAAATAGACCTGAAATCAGTTTGATGTGTTCCGAGGTACAAAAATAACTGAAGTGAAAGTTAATCAAACTGAGGTTCTAATTGTTTTTCCAAGGAGGATGTTTGCCATCTGCTTTCTGTTAGCAGGATTATACAAAAACCCCACAACTGATTGCATGAAATTTTGTGAAAGTGTGCGGCTTTACCCAAGCAAAAACTCATTACATTTCAGTGCCAACCAGATTAGTAATAAGGATTCATTTTATTTCCTCCCTGTTTTCGCAATATGCTGTTTTTGAACATTTTCATTAATTTGATTACTCAAGGAATATTTTAAGGATTTTTTTAAACAGGCTTATTTAGTCGACTGAATTTTATGAGCGTGTGCAATTTGGTGCAGAAAACTAGAAAATCTGGATCTAGCAAATTCAAATGAGCTTTCTTCAGGGGACTGTTGAGTCTTTGCAGAAGTATTTCTTCTGCTGAGCACCGTTCTTGTTGTTCTCTCTGTCAAGTCTGTTAACGTGTGCGCTGGCCCTGAGGGGCAGAACACATCAGCATTACAACAAATTCAACCCGTCAACGTGATCATACAACACATAAATACAGCCACACAAAATAGATAGTGTTGTTGGGTCACCTCATTGCCGTCACTGTAGCACTCACGTAATGTACCTGTGCTCAGTTAACTGTTGTCATGGTAACCTGCAGTGTATTGTACCCCGTGCCCAGATTTACAACACCAAACTTTCCACCGGCGCTGATGGCACAGTTGAGCCGACACCAGCTGCAACGGGTCTTTAAGTGGTCATTTTATATTGTTTCTTAATGGTTGCAGTAATACATGTAGTGTTTGTAGTGGCTGATGGTGTAAGATAACCATCCCACTATGTTGCACATAACCACCAGTTTGCTCAGTGAGCTGCCAAATTGTTTCCTGGCCGTGTGTGTGTGTGTGTGAGAGGATCTCGCGAAGGCGGCTGTGAGGTGTGTCCTCCATCAGCTTCCCAACAGGAAGGAGGCACAGAGCCATTAGAGAAGAGATGGGAGAAACCTAATTGACCAACAACAGGTCGTCAGGGTTGCGCGCGCACAGCGGTGTCCATATTGAAGCAGTCACCCGTCCACCCTGTGCTGGCGTCAGCGTGTGGTTGAGGCAGGCGGGTGGTTTAACTGTCACGTGTTCCCCCGCATCTTCCAACCATTTACTG
The DNA here is from genome assembly GCA_016785235.1 of Pseudorhombus dupliciocellatus. Lineage (NCBI taxonomy): Eukaryota > Metazoa > Chordata > Actinopteri > Pleuronectiformes > Paralichthyidae > Pseudorhombus > Pseudorhombus dupliciocellatus. Next base: position 1,858,727 of record JAFBJW010000226.1, read on the forward strand.
TGGGCCTGTGTTCGGGCTCATCTCAGAGGCCGGCAGTCCGCATAATCAGCGCAGCGCTCATCATTCCACGTGCTCCGCTGCACACACGCCTCTTGCTGTTTACTTCCCCAGCCGCCTCCTCTCAGGAGATTCCTCCGTGTCTCAGGGCCGACGCTCGTTCTTGATCTTGTGAGCTGCTTCTTTTCTGGGTTCTCAGATCGGTTTCGCTTTTCAAGCAAACACGTGAAACATTTTTAATGGTTTTGGCAGTTCATTGAAATGATTTGTAGTTTTTTTTTCTTTCTTGTTTTATAAATGATTCATGACAGAAAAGCTTTTGGTCTGAACTCTGTCCATTATTTATCTGGTGTTTCAACCTAACCTGTAATCCAACATCACCTGCCTGGAGTATTGAAACGGACAATGGAGTTATTTACCACTGGCTGGTGGATATTGAAGATATTTCTAAGAGCTACAAGGCCAGCATCGTGAATATTGCATCGGATGTAGTGATCAGTGAATTTTAATTTCATGAAGGATTTTAGGATTCTGCCGAGTTCCTGATGCCTTCACTGATTTATGATGCCCTCTCATCCGCTCTCTTTTTTTTACTTTCTCCCTCCATCCATCCATATTACCATGACATCTATTAATAATGTATGGCCCTGACTGTGTAAATGTCACTCTCTGAGCATATCAGTGAACTGGCCCTTTTTTGAAAGCTAATGTTGGCAAATGACTGGGAGCAGCAACACACTGTCAACCTCTGAAATGTTTGTGTGTGTCAAGCAGGCAATTTGTGTGTGTGTGTGTGTGTTGATAAAATGTTACGAGATGGCCCTGTGCACTGCTTTTAACCTTCATTCACCTTCATTATATTTAAGTCTTGTCATCACACATCACACCAATAAGCTGCTGCAGGTCCTGTGTATATACTAATGTTAACACTGCAACACACACACACACACACACACAGATACATTGTACAGCAGGCTGAGCAGAAGAGCAGTAAGCTGCTGCGCTCTGTCTGAGGATGAAGGGTCTAATTGGAGTTTAACTACAGAATTTATGGCGCGCGCATGCACGTACTAATGGTGCCCTTGCTTTGTCTTTTATCACTGTTAATGAACAGCGGCGAGTTAACCAAACCGTTATAATGCAATTCTGTTCAGGATAGTATTTTTTGCAAGTTAGACTGTGTGTGTGTGTGTGTGTGTGTGTGTGTGTAGTGAGAAACAGAGAGTCTACAGGTTGCTGAACTGCTTAATTACCTTGCCATGGAAAATCATGTTAGCACTGTAAGAGGCACAGGATTAAATGTCAGCATATCCACACATTTAATCAGCATGTGTGTGTGTGTGTGTGTGTGTGTGTGTGTGTGTGTGTGTCGGTAGATGCACTTTGTCAATTCCAGTAGCTCTCATCTTACGCTACCCTTCACCTGTCTCTTAGGAAACTTTCCTCCCTGCTCCATTTACTTTACTACACTGTGTGTGTGTGTGTGTGTGTGTGTGTGTCAGATCATTGTGTGGGTGTTATATTCCTGGGTTTATTGTTCTGCAGTTTCTTATTAAACTTGCTTGTGGCCTCCCCCTTCTCTCCCTCCCTCCACTGATGCTCTCTCTCTCTCTCTCTCTCTCTCGCCACTCGTCATTCTCCCCAGCTCTCCTGTGTATTCTTTGTCTTTTCCTATATTTCTCCCGTGGTCCTCAACTTTTCTTGTTCATCTGTAGCTTTCCCTAGCCGCCGTGTCCTTATCTGCCCCTCACCATCGTGCAAACGTTACAGAATCTTTCTCTGTTACTCATCATCGTGCATGAGGCACTAACTGGAATGAGCTTCATGAATCTGGCCAGGTTCAGACAGGTGCTCGTGGATGTTTCCTCATCATCTTTAATTTTGTAATCAAAGTTTTTTTGTCCTGCTCATGTTTATCTTTGCAAAAACAAAGCATGAGTTCAGTGTTAGATTTCTACAGTTACTATTAGCTAATTAACTGAGTGTGTCTGTTTTGCACCACTGGCAGCGTTTCAACAACAAATAACATTCAGAGAATTTCCCCTCATTAGGTTGTGCTGCACACATCATTAGAGTGTGGTGTGCACTGTTGAGCCCACTGACTCCAAATTAGTATTTTTTGCCTCAAAATGTTTTGACTCCAACAGAAGTGAAGCTCTTTAATATTATCTGTGTAATGAGGGGTGTCCACGGCATTAGGATGGGGACAAGATGGCGTCATTGCACTGAAGAGGATGATATTTATCTACATCTTAGTTGTTTATAGTCGACGCTGAATTTCCATCAGTGATAAAGGGTCCGTTTGTTTTGTCTTCACGTACAAGCATCCGTGCGTCCATTCATTCCTGATGCTTCCACCAGAGGGCAGTGCAGAGGCCAGGGTTGTGTGCGTTAACAAAACGCTCCCACCCAGCAGCCCCTCATGTCCTGAGCAGCGTCCTCCCAGTAGCTGTTTGCCGTTCTGCCCGGGGGAAGCAGCCTGTGATCATCTGCCTGGAGTTTCTCACCGACTCTCAAAGGCTCTGCTCAAGAGGATCTACCATTGCTGGAATGCCTCCCTTGTGCATTCAGGTTGTCTCACTTGAAATGTTGTCTGCACTGACCCCCCCCACACACACACACACACACCCTGCTCAGGTCTCCAGCAAAGACAAACAACCATTAGCACTCACATTCACCTCCAGGCAATTTAGGGTCCTTAGCTGTGTGATGGAGGAGAAAACAGACACAGGAAGAAGCCAGTGATGCTAGAGATGTTGTTCAGTTGCACACACATGCATGCACGCACACACACATATTCTATAATGTGTGTTAATGTGGCAGTTATCTCTTATCTTCAGCGTCAGACAGGAACTGAACCAACAGAGGACCGGAAGCCTTATCAATCGGAACACCACCATACTGTGTACACAGACAGTTGCACACACACACATGCACACACACCTTTGCTAAACCAAAATGTTTAGTTAAGTGTGTGAGGATTTATTTGTGTCTCTCCGGGCGTGTGTGCGTCAGCACTGTGCAAACTGGCTGATTGATAATTGCGCCGCCTGTGTGAGCAGGTCATGCACGTAATTGGCTTAAGGTCAGATCCAATGCGTGAAGACATGATTGCCGCTTGGAGAGGAATTACACATCCGTAGGGTGCAGTTACACAAAAACAGTCTGGTGGGATTAATTCCCTTTATACAATTGTCATCAAAACTGAGGAACCGAGGAGATGAGAGGTTGACCTTTCTGTCAATAGACATCAGATGTCGGCGTGGCTGAGCCTTTTAGCAAAAATCTATTCAACGAATTCTTGACACAGTATTTTAAATCACACTGAAGCAATGATTTGATCTTCAGCAGGCAAACAATGCCTTTGAGTATCCAGACAAAACAAATCTACATGAAGCTTGTTTGTCTGACTTGATGTGCTCAGTGTCACACATCGACCCGTGATTGTGGCGGCTGTAGCCCGTGACTGTTTCCACTCAGCAGAGACTGAACTCATCTAACCTGTCATGCACGCGTTCACCGCGCCTCTCCAAAGACCCAGGCGTTAGAGTTAATGACGCTCACACTCAGCCGACGTGCTCGGTTGTAATCAGTGCAGATGTTGAAACTCTCCTCTTCACATTCTCTCGCACGCAGGTGTCGGCAAATGACAGTTTCATTTGGCTCATATGTTTTTGTAAATTAGGGTTCCTCTCCTCCAGTGATTGCTTTGTTATCTTGCAGACAAATTGCTCAGTCATTAAGTGTTACAGTGTGTAATTACGGTGGCGCACGTATGAGCTGCAGAATGAGGCTGACGGGGGAGCATTAGGTTTCCACACTAGGGGCGTATTTAATATTAAAGATATGTTTACAGTGCCGTGATGAGAAGGATAGTGTAGCTGCTGCTCGGCATCGTGGGTGATGAAGTGTCTCACACACATTTGCAAAAGTTATACTGTGTGTGTGTGCGCGCAGCGTGACTCTCCATGAATCGCTTCTGAAAGTGATGTTTTTTGGTAAAACCCATAAATTTGAACGCTGTCAGATTTGCTCAACACGCAGCTGAATGTGCAACAGCTGCTGCAAACAGTTGAGTCTGTGCCAGCGGCGCACAAAAACAAAACTGCAGACTTCCATTTGCTGAACTGATGAGCAGCAGCACGTCGTGAGCCACCCGCCACGTCACTGTAATCACTCCAAGGATCACCTGCGGTTTTCGCTGATTCCAAGACGACAATAAAAAATACCCACCCCCGCGCGCAAAAAGGTCAAATGTGAGTTTAGCATTGGAGCGGCGTGCTCATCCGACCAGCGTTTGTGTTTGGACGTCAGCCTTCATTTGTCTGCAGAGGAGTCAGGGGTGTGTGCAGGAGCGTGTCCGAGCTGCTCAGTAATGACGCTGTAAGTGTATGTATGGGGAGCGGGGGACAGGTGCAGAGGGAAGAGAGAGCCAAGCAGCCAGAGACACGGAAGGAGGGAGGAGAAAAGATTAGCTGAGGAAAAGATGGAAGAGGCAAAGTTGCTCCAGCAGAAAGAGGAATACAGTTGGGTGCACTCTATCAGCGCGCACACACACACACACACACACACTTAAGTCAAATAAAGACACTTATTTGAAAACCCAAAACTTAATTTGTGAGTGACAGTTCAATCACTTCTACCTGTCACTCTCTCTCTCTCTCTCCTCCTCCTCCTCCCCCTGGTGCTCTCTTCTAAGGAACTTCATTGAAAACACATCTTAGGAGGATTTCAGAAGTGGATCCCATGATCCATTTAATAATGTTTTAACTTTCACTACAGGTAGCACGTGAATCAGCCACCTCAAACAGAAGTGCCTCTGTGGTTTGAGTCGTTCCTGTGAATCCATGGGGGGGGAAAATATCGCAGTGATTAGTGGGAGCTAATCTCTCTCCCCTTTCAGCTTTATCTCCGAACACCATGTACAGTTTGAGCCGTGTGTTTGTTTCCAGGCGCTTTGCAGCAGCAGCAGCAGCTCTGTGAAGTGTCTGGGGCTCTCGACCTACAGGCAAACATGCATTTTTATTTTGACTCCCCATGGAACTCATGAGCCGGCTGAATGTTTCTCCTGCAGCAGTTAGTGCCATCACTAACACAGCTGTTAGCTCTGATACGGCCACCGTCTCAGTCCTTCGTCTCCAGCACCGGAGACACAGAGTCTCTGAAATAACAACAGATATCAAACCTTCATCAGATCATTCATCTTTATATACAGTCTATAGTTTACATGATTTAGTCTTCGTTGTACATAATGGTAACAGAGATGAGCCAGAAATTCTCTGAAAAACAAAACCCAAGTGAATCTGTGGTAGAGCAGCTGAGGCGTTCTGACGTCTTGCCGTCAGAAAAGCTGCACGGTCTCCAATGTGGCAGTCGGAGTGGCTGTATGCAAATCAAAGTGAGAGCAGAGACAAATCCATTGGATGTGACACGTCTCCAAGTGTCACTGTGTCCTTTAGTCAGGCTGCTTCCCGGCGTCATTCAACAGCTGCATGTGTTACACTGCCTCTACCTCGTGTGTCAGACCAGAGAGATATGCACAGGTTTGCTCAACCTGTAGTGCACACGTAACTTTACCTGAATCCCTTTTTTTTCTCATTTCTCTCTCATTCTCAGTTTGCTCGCTCAGCCGTCCTGTGGGAGAGAGCAGAGCCTCATATTCATCATGATAACCGGAGTCCAATTTAAAGAAAAGAGCTTTGGGTTGCAGACAGGAAGCAGCTGAAATGGTTTCAGTCCCACTGTGGTTCATACACAGCTGTGAAATTCACGACATGTTGTGTCACCAGTTTGGGTTCAACTTTAGAACGTGTAACAGTTCTTCACTGAACGGAGTAAAACCAGCTCGATGTGGATGACTGTTACCTCTTTCATCACCTGCAGTGATGTTAAGACTCCCATGATCCCACGCTGCTTCACAGTGTCATTAAACTAGGTATTAATTAAGAGTTGTATATATTTATATTTTATATATTTAAACATTCCTAGATATTCATTTGCTATTCAATTATTCATCATGAACAATTCCTGTCCATGGACTCTTTTAAACACATTTTAACGAGGCAGTAACGTATTCTTTAAAAATATATTATTCACTTCAGAAATGACGGAAAAAAAAATTATTTTCATGATTTATTATTGAAAATTCTGAGCAGAATGCTGCCATCATCCCTCTCCCACACACTTCTCATCTTGCAGACAATCACACATATTGCATGTTGAGCAGTGTTACCGAGGAAAAAACAACACTTTCAATTTGCTCCAAAAGTCTTGCTCCAAGAACTTGTCTGTATTTCCATCTCATTTCATTTTGCATCTTCTATAATTTCACTCCTCGCAGCTCAGGTTTGGGTTCGCCTGTGTGTTTGTCTCCGTCTCACCTCGTTTTGTTTCAGACTTGAAAGCACTCAAACAGCTGGAGGAATGGAAGAGTGTAAGAAGAGAACAGGCTGAAAGGTGCTATATGTGAATCAGGTGGAAAAAGCAAGGGTCTTTTTACAATAGCAATAACAGTGAGAGACAAGTGAAGGGGACTGGAAGAGATGGGAGACAGAAACAAACACGGGGAGGAAGAATAAGAATGAACAGGATGGGCGAGAAAGTGCAAAAAAATGAGAGTGGGATTACAGGGAGAATGAGTGTCTGTTTTCACCGGGAGGAAGAAGATGAGGATGTTGTTATGACCACGTTACCATGGTGACTGCTTTTCTCTGCTCGATCACTGACTGTGATGAAGATGAATGCATGTGTGTGTGTGTGTGTGTGTGTGTGTGTGTGTGTGTGTTTTACCCGCATGTCACTGTGCACATGTAATACACACAATGAGAGAGAAGTTAAGGCTGACCTTTGTGGCATATTCATGTACTGCAGTGATATTGTTTGCATCAGCGCATCAGTGTGTGTGTGTGTGTGTGTGTGTGTGTAGGGGTTAGGGTAATCACCCTGTCAGTCTACATATATGTCTGCTGGGCTGATAATGGCAGCGCTTCCCATGTGGCCAGAGCTGGTGCGAGCGCATATAGACGTGTGGTTGTATGGATTTGTGCATTTATGTCTGGCTTTATTTACCTTGCATGCATGCAGTGGTGTGTGTGTGTGTGTGAACTGATGTGGGGGGGAGTCACAGCAAGGAACAAATCATTTTCTAGCAATCCCATCAACAACTGGAAAAAGAATCTAAGTGGGAACCGTGCTAACAAGCGAAAATAGAAGCGGTTCTTGTTAAGTCTTTAAGGGTGAGAATGAAAAAGAGTGAGTGAGTGAGAGAACGAGAGAGAGAGAGAGAGTAAGAGAGAGAGAGAGGTGCTGAGAGGAAGAAGAGAGGAAAAACGACAGGTGAATATAATTGGAGAGAAAATGATTTCTGATTTCCTCAGCAGCGGTGAGGAGATTGCGCAGGGAGCAGCCGACAAATTTCAGCTCACACACACACACACACACACACACCCACTCTCGCTCTAACACTTTGTCAGTGCTTAAATGTTGAGGGTTACAGCCCGGCTGCCACAGTAATCACGAGATAAAGTGTTTTAATTGTGAAGCTCAATCACTTCCCTCCTCTGGTAATCTGTGAGTCTGCTGGATTGGGAGTGCCACTCAGAGTGTAATCTGTCAGGCTTCTGTTTCCCAGCTGCACTGGACTGCAACTTGTCCAGTTCTGCCTGAGGAGTATGAGGACGCACTGTGAGAGGATAGCAACGGGAGGCAAAATAAACACAATGGATTTGAGTCGCTGTTAAATCAGAGGTGGCTGGAACTCGCACAGTACATTTTGGTACAATAAATGCAGTAATGTAAGAAGTAATACAGAAGCTAACAGCATTAAGCATTGAACGCTGGTACTGTAGTGACATTATACATGAGTCCCTGGAACTGTTATTCTGATTATTTCTGTCACAACCCCCACGGATCATGAATAAAATCGCTGAGATCAAACAGTCTCTGAGGTGCAGCTGCTGGAGCCTCCTTTAGCTTCTTGCTGCTCTCGATTGTTCGTTACCAAGCATTTTTGTACTGTTGGTGCTCTCCCTAAATATACAGGCTCCGTTTGATTCGAATTTCCCTTCATCTCATCTCCAGGCACCAGATGGCTGTGACCCGTCCTCTGCTAATCCCTCCAAACACTTGGGGTTTGGTCACTTCATGTTTGGCAGGTTTATGACACGAGCTGCCTCTAACTTCTTCTTTTTACCTTCCATCTGTGTCCGCTCGGCCTGCCTATAACTTTCACTTCTCTTTTCTCATCCTACTATCCCAATCACAGGAACTTACAACACATTTCATCAAAACACCCGGTGTAGAACATTCATGACCCTTTGAATTATGTTCTTGTAGCATTTGAATGAACTACTGAATTTTAAACATGTTATACATGATTTAACAATCGTGTCTTATTCCTGTTTGTGTTTAAAATCACCTCTGTGCCCAGCCTCCATGGCTCTCTGTGTTTGTGGATGCCTGTTTGTCACTAACATCTCAGGTATTGGTGACAGTGTAATAATCTGGTTGTTGTCCTGTGTGGGTGATGGGTGTGTGCTGCCTCTGCCTCCTCCTCTCCGGCCACTTTTCTTGGCCTTCTCTCTGTGGACTAATTCCATTTTGATAAGTGTGAGGCCTTGTCGGCTGCACGTCCATTTTCCCCGGGTTTGTTGACACCTTGTGGCGCTAACTCAAACCCAGACACATGCAGACCCTGATCTCAAATCACTGAGGAGCACACACACACACGTTATTTACATTATAATGATGAATGCATGCACACCTAATGTTCGCACACACACAGTTTGTTTTATGCTTGAGCTCTAATGTCACAGCTGATCAGAGTCACCTGAGATGAACAAAGTAGAACAAGAAGAGCGCGAGGACGAGATCAGAGGGAAAAGAAAGACGTGAGAGTGCCAGCGTGTTGAACTGTAAACCTGGCCTACTTGGCACTGTAGCCTCTTGATGGATTACACTTCCTTCCCCCTTTCTTGTCTTCTCTTCCTTTCTTTTCTTCCTTCTTCCTATTTATCCTGCTGTTTTAGCCCAGCTGTGATTTTTAATTCTTACCCTCTTCAGGCTTCCCTTTGAAATGGAAACAATCGGCTCATTGGTATTCCTGACAGAGATGTGTAAGTGTGTGTGGAAGAGAGAGAGAGCGAGCGAGAGAGAAAACATTGTAAGACTTTGAAGGTTGTGTTTGGGTGGTGGAGTGATGTCGTAATTGATGCGGGGCGCTGAAGAAGAAGAAGTCACTGCGGAAGTTGCTCTTCATTTCTGCTCTGGCGCGGCTGCTTGATGATTACTTCACCCCGGAGAGGGATTGTCAGGGAAATTCAAAAAATGGTTTCTATTTTGGTATTCAGTCTTCATAAGGCAGAGGGAGTGGTGCAGTCGTACCTGACAACAATCCAAATGAGAGCGAGAGCAATAATATGTACGGCGTGTTCAGGTGCACTGGGACGTCTCTGTAATGACAGGCAATCAAAGCAGCACATCCACGGCTTTGTGTTCGTAAATGCAGGGCACACACCGCGTAGTATTTTTCTTCCTTGCATCATAAGAAGAAGAAGCTCAGACAAAAGAAATATTTTGCAGTCCACAGCTGTGCGCTGGAGGAGGTCCAGCCACTCAGTATGCTGAGTGTTGTTTAGGAATCTGTACACTTGGGGGCACTCTGACAGCAGCACTGATTTGTTTGACATTGCAAACTCCCAACAAGGGGACAGGGAAAAAATGGAGCTGATGGGAGGGGGGGGGTGTCAGAGGTGGGAAAAAGAAATGGTTTTAAGAGGAAACAATGATTGTGTGAAGGATGCAAGGCAGGAAGAGAGAAAGTGAGAAAATGAGAGGGAAGAGGAAGCAGAGGGCAGAGATGAGAGGTCAAACATGTGTGTGACTGAGATATGTTCATTTAGCTGTGGCTGTATGTTGTATGTGCACTTGTTGAATGTGTGTGTGTGTGTGTGTATTCAGGCAGAGATAAGTAGTCTCCGTGGCGACCTGTTGAGCGTGTTTGCGTCACAACTGTAACGGGCTCGCTCCGATCCATTCGCCGTCGCTGTCTGCTTACATTTCTCTGTTATTACTGTTTACTCCATCTTGACCAGCGGTCCAGTTCTCAGCTGCACGGCCAGGCCCCCAGTTCACATCATAACTGCAACAAATAAAAGAGTTTAGCTTTTCCACATGTCTGTTTGACAAACAGCTGAGCAGGGTGGACACAGGTGTACACATAGCACATGTGTTTTCTAGCTAAAACACATTTGTGTGGATGTAACAGTCCAATCCACAAAGATCTCCAGTTCTACCTCCAGGTGTCGGCTGGGATAATCTTTTTACGCTAATTTATTACACACTCTAACATCCTGTATCTGTCTTCACTCTCCTCTCCGCTTCCTTTTCTGTCTTTGCTGTAAAACATCTCACATCATTATTTTAGATTTAAAAATAACCGAATAGAACTCGTCTCTTATATTCCTGCACCTTCACACATGAATCACTTACATACACTAGAAAGCAGAGCTGACTTCATGCTCTGTGACAAAGTCAAAAACTGACACGCTGACTTGATGATATAATATGTTACCCTCAACAATATGGTTTTTATCTTTTTATAATTTGGATCCACCGTCTGCATCAGAAGCACTGAGGTAGCTCTTTGAGATGTTAAGTGTGTGTGTGTGTGTGTGTGTGTGTGCTCGTGGGGGTCAGCACATTCACGGCTTCATTATAGAGAGGAAATTGTGGGTATAAATTGTTCTGTGATTTTTGCACCTCAGGAAGATTCGGTTCCATAGCAACAAATCGGAGTCAGTGTAGTTATTTCATGCGCGCACACACACACACACACAAGCTGTCACTGTCATTACCACTTGTAGCGTCTATTCAGCCTGCGCCACATCGGCTCACAGCAGTCTCAGTGCTGCCGTCTCCTGATTGGCTGAATTGAGGAACCAATTAGATCAGAGCAATGAGGAGCTAGTTTGCAGATAATAATGTAACCACACATTCTCCATCTAATCTGTTGCACACACACACACACAAACATGCAAAAGCTACTGCACAAATAAGATCGCGTCCTCGAAACACATGCTAAAAAGTCCAGCACGCAGAGTGCGTGGTGCGGCCCTGTCGGACTCTGCCGCCCACGCCTCGTTAGTTGGCTAGTTTTTTAGAAAAGGAGGAAAGAAAAACAGAGTGGACAAAGAGAGAGCGAAGGTCTGTTGGTTTGCTGCAGCCTCCTTTTTTCCCTCCCTGGCCCTGCATGACTTCTCTCCATCTATTATTTTTACTGTCTCCCCACAGCTGCTGCTGCTGTAGCTGCTGCAGCGTTTCATTTTTTTCCTCCATTCCCAGTCCTGTCCTCTCTCTCCGTCTCTGGAGGCTGCTCTCCCTTTGTTTTCTGTCTCTCCATCTTTTAACCTTGCTCTAACTTATACTTCCCTCACCGCTGGAGATTTTCCGCAGCACTTACTCGCCTTCCCTTTGGTGTGTGCCCCCCCCCCCTTGTAGTGCACGCCTTGTGTTCATGCATCAACTACCGTTTTTTTTTTTTAGCTGTGACACCTTTAAGCTGGCGCTGACATTACCGGAGGCTACGCTGACCGTGATTGACAGGGTCAGGTTCCTCCCCTTCAACCTTTAACTTACCATTAGCAGGTTTTGCCGCTCGGCCTCCAACTCGCGTCTCTTTCTTCATCCCATTATCTCTCTTTCACTTCCACAGTCCCCCTGGTTTTTATCACCAGCTCCTCTCGCTGCTGCCCACTGTTTCCCAGCTCACCTCTGACACAAATGCTAATAAGCGAATACTAAAGGAAGGAAACGTGCGTGTGAGTCTTTGCTCCCCGATCATTGTTGAGTCACACACCAGGAAGGAAGCAGCAAACAGGAGACAGGAGAAGAGGTTTCCTTTACACATAAACACTGACACAAACATGTCTCCGTACAGTGACTTATGCTCATCGGGGGATTTGGGACTTAAATAGGTGGTGTCCTCGTTACACCCCTCAGCTTTGCAGTCCCTCTGCACATGGACGCAGGTCAGTAATTGTAACTATACGTCATTGTTATGGTGAATCATTTACCAATGTTTTATAGACCAAGTCTGATCCATTAGTTTGACCAAGGTTCAGGATGCCATGTGAAAAATACCACCGGCTGTCGTTTTACCACCCATGGACTCATTAGGCTCACTGAATATATTTCTGTAAATTGCCTTTATTAAAGACTACGCAGCAGTTAGAACTGTAGGAAACCGCTCGGTAGAAACCAAGTCACCCATTTAGTAATTTAATTGGCAGTGGGTCTAATGTTGCTGTTATCCATGAAGTTGTAAATGTCAATAAATCCAGAGGCTCTGTTGTTGGACTGGGGCCTCCTCATTAAATGAAGTACCTGCTAAAGAGGATGCAAGTGTGATCCTGGAGCTGAACCAGCCAGCGGGAGACTGTGGCTCCTCACTGGCCCATAGAGAATTGGTGAATTTGCTAATAGTTTCACAATCAATTCCATTCGATTGATTGTCTGATCTGCTCTTCCTGTGAGGAACCCAGGGCTTAGCTGTGGCCGCTCCTTGCTGAAACAGAGACGAAGAACCACTCACACGCACCAGCAATTAACCTAACCCGCGTCTGCAAGCCATCGGCTTGATGGAGGAGGTTGAAGTATCTGGAGAAAACCCACACAGGCACGGGGGAGAATGTGCAAATAAAAACAATGCAAACAAATCCAGGCTCCTGGTCCCTGAAGAGCATCGCTGTAAAAGGACTTTGAGGTTTAATGGAAGTGAATCCTTTGGCCCTATGGCCAACGTCCAGGTATACATCAGAACTGGAGCACAAATATTGAGGGAGTGTGCTAGAGTCATCTCAGAGGAGACCGCCTCCATGATGCATTACCGCCTGCTGCATGCACGTTAAGGTTGTTGCAAAGGCTGGACACGTCGCCCCTCTTTTCCATCCTTAAATATCGTACCCTAATATCTACCCCTCTGGGTCATTTCAGGAGAATATCTGTGCATGCCTGAAGGTGCAAACTGGCGCTGAGGCATTGTTGCTGCTGTTGTTGTGTTGCTGTGAATCCACTCCACACACACACAAGGATCAGAGCATCAGTTTTCGAAGTCCTCAGAACACATCACAGCCTCAGTGTCACTGCAGTTCTTACAGGGGTCGCTCCAGCCGCGAGGGTCTGATCAAAGAACGGAGCCAGCGGAGCATGTGTCGGCTTTGAAGCCAGCGGAGAACGCTGGCTCGTCCAATTTCACCAGGTCTCATGTACAAAAACAGATCATCTCCCACAAAGCTGCGGGACAGCTTTATCATCAGCATCTTCACACGCTGGCATATTAACAGCCTCGCAGATCCGCGGTCTGTACCCTGAACCTTCCCTTTGAGAGTTTAAACACTTACTTCTACAGCGACGCAGCTTTTCATCTGTGCACTTAGAGTTCTGAAAAACGTAAATGGAATAAGCCGGCAAGGTGAAATTTAAGTTTGGGTGAATAACACACACACAGTGCCATTGTATTGCCTGGCAGTGGGCTCTGCAGAGATAAGGTCTCCTCTCCTCTTTTTCACTTCCCTCATCCTCTCATCCGCCCTTTCTCCCTCCTCGATTCTGCCTAGATGGACTATAGTTAGCAGACAGTGTGTGTTGGTATGGAAACTAGCTTATAAGCTGTTCAGGTTGCCAACGTCCAAACTCTCATAGCAACCACCACCAGCCTCTCAAAGTGTTGACGTGAAGCAGTTTCTGATGAATAGGAAACATTTATTTCATTATATTCTCCTGCACCCTGTATATGAATCTTCTGCTGGCCATGACCCAGTGTTTCGATGTTTTAGGAGTGTTTTTTGAAGGAGGAGGGGTTTTTATATAAGGAGACATATTGACTCTTTCAATGAAATGACTCCCACGCTCATGGAAACAAAGTACATTTTGAGGTGCTTGAAAAATAATGAGTCATGTGAAGACCTTGGCTGGCAAAAAAAAAAAAAAAAAAAAATCTTTTCACAGCATTTGATTAACTGGCTCTGAATTCTGACAGATAAAATCGACTCAGACCACACAAGAATAAAAGCCTCCACATCTGTGTTCCAACACTTTCGCCGCAGTGAGGTCAAAACACCGAACCCTCAGAAAAACATTCATCTTTTCATTTCAAATTAGCCCGCAACAACAAATCTTACGAACTACATGAAGTTGTTTTTTTGACCACGAGGTGAAATAAGTCATGTGAGGGCATAAACACAGCTCACACAGTGCACGCTCTGTTTTCATCCGCATAGAATCGAGTAACAAACACACTGCACTGTTGAAATAGGTTATCAATGCAAACAGCATGGCCTGCTGTTAAGTGACAGCGTGTGTGTGTGTGTGCCTGCGTGACTTTCCAAAGTAGGGCGTGTCAGTGTCACTTTCCTGCTGTTGTTTTACTGCTCATGTTGTTTAAGGAAATTAGTTATGAGCAACAATAAGGTGCAGTAATATCTACACGCCCACAGACACACTCACACTAACTTGATCCACAGGTTTGTGAGTCGAGCAGTGGCTGAGAATTTGAAACATTCTGGCTTGTTTTTGACGATGTTTATTGGTCTCGATTTTATAATCGAGTTACTTACATCGAATTGCGGTTCATCATTAAATTGACTGGCTAATGTGCCCAAGTAGAAAGAAGGAAAATCCTCAGTAGCATGCATGATACCAAGAGTTCTAACTTTTCCACCGTCACAGAAACGATGAAGCGTCTGTGCTATGCAAATATGATGAGTTTGGATCCTCGGTGAGAGCTTCTCCAAACTTCCAGCAGATTGTTTTCTACTCTCCTTCAATCCCCCTGTAAATAATATGACCATCTGATGAGTGTGTCTTTCTCCTTTGGCTCCTCACTCAGCGGAGGCATTTCCCCAAATGCACATTGCTCATCAGGCTGACCACATTTGTGAAGCGGTCACCTCAGTGGAGCAGCTGCCGTTGTTCCACAGAATTGGCTGTCTGTGGGTTTATTGAACCTTTTCAAGCACTGATGGAGTAGCAGTGACAGAGAGTCTCAAATGATATCCACTCAACACGTTGCATGCTCACCATGTCATTGGTTTTAGCCAAACGCTCAGTTGTCGCATGTGACCGCATCAGTGTGTGGTCACATGCGACAACATTTTTGAAGCTGCATTGAGCTTTTTAAGGATTCAGTTTAATGCTCGTACAGTACATAAACTAAAGTGTTTGTCTGTCAAGTTAACAGTGTTAGGATCTCCCATCTTATCTCTCTTATCAATTATTTAATCATCCATCCAACACCTGAGAGAAATCTGGTTACGAGGTGAGGCTCTGATCAATTGACACCAATACTGTATGTATCTGTGTGTGTGTGTGTGTGTGTGTGTGTGTGTGTGTGTGTGTGTGTGTGTGTCCAAATGTGGAGTGATTGTCCTGGCTCCAATAAGGCAGCAGGGTGATTGAAAGCTCTAAATGGTGAGGGAGCACTCAAGGGAATAAGGCTAATCTACATAATGGGGGAGCTATATTAATGGCATTCTGCTGTGTGTTAACACACACAGACACACACAGACCCACACGCGCAATTACTGGCTTTATCTTTTCCCGATTCCCTGTCCATGCTTTGCTAATTATGCTCCTCTGCAGGTTTTCGCAGTGACTGAGTGTGTGTCCTTGTGCATGTGTGTGTATGCGCATGCGTGAATGGGAAAGAACAGTGAGTTAGTGATCACAAGTTAGATTTGTGTGTTGATTGCAGCTGAGCTGCAGCAACAGAGGCTCTTTTAATCACAAACTCCGGATCAATACTGCTTTCAGCTGAGCGACATTGCAGTAATTGTCAGATATGTGTGTGTGTGTGTGTGTGTGTGTGTGTGTGTGTGTTCAAAAGGTAATCTAGATCACAGAGTCCACAGCAGATGAGGAGAGACAGTCTTTGAGGAGCAGCTGCTTTGAACTAACCTATTTTCAGGTGTGTGCTGTGGCTTGTGTGTTTTTCCTGAGTACAAGGGCCTGCTACCCTCCCTGACTCTATGTGTGTGTGTGTGTGTGTGTGTGTGTGTGTGTTCATATAGCTGATGATATATTAAACTATGTGCAGTGCTGATGACCTCTGTATCTTGATGCTGTTTGCCAGCAGTGGAGTGTGAGCTTCCCTCCACCACAGTCAGCTCTCACCACGTTGAAAAACCAGGCGGTCTCTGGGTTAACTGGGATATTGCCTCATATTGTAGCAGAGCACTCACCTCAACCTGACTCCATGAACCGAGGATTAACCTCTGGCGAGCGGCAACGTTCCGTCGACCGCTTCTTACCTCCGAGACCGTGGAGAAACATTTCTTGCTGTGGTCAGCGTTACTGCTCCGTACAATATGCATAAATGCATGACTTTTGCAGGATAAACGTGACCGTGTGGTACACTATAGATTTCCATTCCAGAGGCCTGATTAACGCCCTCATTACGTGTGATTTCATATATGAGTGCTGAGAGTTTTTGGGAATTTTCTGCGCACCATCATTTATTCCAGGTAATTTCAGCCTCCAGTGAGCACGTCACAACAAGCACTCTGGTTTTTGATTATTCTCCCGAACAATTAACTCAGTCTGGCCGATTTTCAGCCTCTGAACCGGAGAAGCCCACTGTACATGAATTAAAAGAGCGGCTCGTGTAATCCAGCCCAACAGAATTCAGTCATTCAGCTTTTTGTTTGTGGATTGAATGAAAAACATGTCAACACCCATTTCAGGACTTAAAGGAATATTACCTCAAAAATGCTTCCGCTTTGTTAATATGCTGTCCTGTGAGGACGTGACATTGTGTGTGTGTGTGTGTAAGTGTGCAGCTGGGGAGGTTGTGTTTAGTAAATGAGTCTGAGGTTCGCTGTCACATTGATGGACTACATGAAACGGTTCGATGCAACCTGTTGTACGGCCTCATGCTAAATGTCCCGTCGCCGCCAATGTCACCTCAGAGAGTCAGCTGTCACATGACCCCCTCCGCAGACTGAGGCTGCTGTGATGACTCTGCCCGTTGATTAAATGTATAGAGCTGTGACGGAAGAGATAAATCTTTAAAATCGTTCATGTGCTGTGCGTTGGGATGGTCATATGGCTTCACTGGGTCTTGATCAGCTGCTGGTATCGCAGAATTCAATTTCACAGGAACTCAGAAATGAGTCAAAAGTGTGAGGAGAAAAAAGATTAAAAAACAGCATTTGCATGGCAACCGCTCAAATTGTACCACCCTGCCCCAATAAGACATTTTTGACTCATATTTGACTCAACAGATTCTGTTTTCCTACTCCTACACTGTCCTTTTAATATATATATATATATTCTATTACTTTTAGGAGGTCTTGGCTATCACCTTGACTTTCTCACATTTTAAATTAATATTAAAAAAAAGACTGTTTGGACCTCACTCACTGCATCCTATGAAATGAAGGTAAGAAAGGAGTGAAACTTTTGCATAAAAGTCCCCAGAGTAACTGTTTTTGAGCTGCTGCTATTGCGACAAAGCTTTTAGCTGAGAAACCCCTGAAGTTGTTTGCTTTGCAGTTACCTGACAACTGGGTAAATGCAACTATAAATAAAAATCATATGACGTGTCATAAAAACCCCAGAACAGCTGACATTCCTTACACAGGCAATCCCTTATTTACAAACAAAACCAGATGATATAATAAAATGGCTGAATGGGCCACTGGAGCCCTGACGTCATCCTCCATGATCATCCTCTGAAATATGCTTCATACTGATTCTTCTCAGGCGTCTAACAATGGCCGATATTAACGATATCAAATAGCAGCCTGCATGCAGAGAGCGCTCTCATTGATTGATATGTGTCGGAGGTAAATAATCAATGAGCTCCTATTCAGTAGCACTTATTTAAGAAGAGAGGCATGGCAATATTAAGAGGCAGCAGTTAACTCAATGGACCGGTAACAGTATCATAAAAACAGCATTGATTCCTCTCTCTGGTACATGTAATAAAAAAAACAACGTGTCTCATTACTCCACCAGATATGATTAAGGAGGTGCAGATGCATGCTGGGTTGGTGGTGGGGGAAGGGGGGGGGGGGCAACAAGTAGCATTAACAGCACAGGATGGTTAGTGTACGACTCAAGCAGACATCCCCATAAACGCCTCATGGGATCTTATGGGCCCTGATGGGTCCGCATGGGTCATGACTGGCACTCACATGTTCATGGCGTGCACGGGCATGGACGCACAAAGGGAGCGATGAGGAACAGTTTGCAGCTTCAGCAGACTACCACAGAGCGAGGGTGTGTATGGTGGAGAGCGAGGTGTGTGTGTTACGTGAGCCAGTGAACCGCTTGTTCAGTTTAACAACACTCACCTTTGCCTCTCACAAATAACCATCATCATAATTTGCACAACTGGGACAGCTGTGGCTTAGGCGGTAGAACGGTTCATCAAGTAAATAGAAGGTCCTGGTTTGATCCCCGGCTCCTCCGCCCGCGGGGGTGCTGAACCCAGAGCTGCCTCTGACTGCTGTGTGGGCAGAAGCACTAAACCAATTACTACCTCTTTCATTCTGAGGAAGCTGTTTTATTATCTGATTCATGTCCTTTAAATATTTGGTGAAGGCTGATTACAACAAATCTAAATATTATTATAATACGTTTGCAGTTGGATTCCGTTTAGTTAGGAACCACATGGCTCATTCTATGAGTCCACCCTGTGCTGTGCACACTGACAACACAACAGGGAAGTGGAATATGGGGAGGGTTGAGAGAGGCAGTAAGACCCAGAGGAGGAGCAGAGAGAGAGAGAGAGAGAGAGAGAGAGAGAGAGAGAGAGAGGAGGAGGAGGAGGAGGGACTGTGTTCACTCTCGGCTCTATGTGTTGCCGCTCGTGGTGTCGGTGCTGCCAGTGTGCGTCTCAGCCCCGCCGGTGTGAGTGTGTGCATCGGTGCGTCGGCCGCGTGTGTGTGTGTGTGTGTGAATGTGCGTGTGACTCCAGCGCTCTCTCTGCGTACGACAGGTGGAGATGACATGACTGCGCTCGAGAGGAAGAAAGGAAAGGACCTGTAAGGACTTCACTCTCGCGCTCACACACGCGCGCGCGCGCATGTTACATTCCCTTACACACACACCTTTACATTCCTGTACTCTTAAGTTTAGGGGAAAGCTAAGTTTGTGTGCACGTGTGTGTGCGCGCGCGCGCGCGCGTGTGTCAGCTGACTCCATGCGTGTGCTCAGAGTTCAACTCAAACATTGCGTGTGTTGATGCCTGCAGACGCGGTCAGCAAGTGTTCCTGCGGCCTGAGGAGAGTTCGGCTCCAGCTGTGAGCAGCAGACCGTCCGCCGCCCTGTCCGACGACCAGCTGCAGGTAGGACCCCCCCCTCACCCCAACACAGCACGCGCACACCGCGCACACTTCAGCCTCCTCGCCCTTCCTTAAAATTGTTTTTGCCCTCCGCTTTTTTTCACAGCTACAGGTACACACGCACGCACGCGCACACACGTGCACACGCTCGTTATCCCCCTCACCTTTCTTGCTTTTGCGAAGAATGTACTTTTGTCTGAAGGAGGTAAGTTGCAACTCCTGTTGCTGCAGTTTTCTGTCTTCCTCTGTTCATTGAGTTGGTGAGACACTTGGTGTTGCCTGAGGGTTCTCCTTCTGTGTGTGCGCGTGTGCGTGTGTGTGTGTGTGCGCGAGAGGGCTCAGATTAAAGAGGGAAAGATAAAACATAAAACAGCCATAAACATGAAAGGGAGGAAATTAAAGTGACATTTTTGTTTGAATGAGTGAATGTGCACAACTGTCTCTGTTTGCCTGAATTACATGCAGTGTTACAAAGTGTGTGTGTGTGTGTGTGTGTTATAGAATTATATTTAGCTCAAAGCTGTTTGTTTATGTGTGCGATTATGACGCATGCAGATCTAATGTTAAAAATTGCTGTTTTCTTGGATCCTCAAACATGCTATCAAGAAGCTGAGTGTGTGTGTGTGTGTGTGTGTGTGATTGTATTTTATGTTGCAGGAGGATTTAATGTTGTTGGCAGCAAAATAGAAAATAAAAAAACGTTTGATTGGCTGCCAGAGTCGACATGTTGTGCTCAGATCCAATTACCTTCACAGACACACACACAGTGAGGTGCAGCGCATGTACAGACACACTGAAGACGCACAATCTCATAAAGTGTTTTTTTTTTCATTCGGTGTGTAGCAGGGCAAAGATCGAGTATAAACAAAGACACATATTTCACATGTTTCTTTTTTTAAAACGTGTATAAACTTATCTCCGTCACTCAAATTTTCACACATGCACTCTAATCATTTCAGCCACCTGCCAGTCGTGAGTAATTGCCGTGGTGTCGTTTGTATTAAACCTTGAGTTGCAGGGGTGTGTGCATGTGTGCTGTTACATGTCTCATGCATCTCTGACTCAACCCTGCACATGCACAAATACCTCTGTCAAGTATTGTTGTCGAAAGACTTGTCCAACTGCATTCCTCTCAGCTTCAGTGTGTGTGTGTGTGTGTGTGTGTGTGTGTGTGTGTGTGTGTGTTGTCAGGGGCTCGTTTCCCCGGTACAGTAACACTGTCAGTGATCCGGCTCCTGGTGGACAGGCAGTGTGTGCAGCACCACCTGCAGGGGCTGCCTGAATGACACCACAGAGTGACCTTTTATTTGTTTGGTTTCTGATGTTCCCTTTATGTCGTTAATCTTCTTTGACGCAGATTGTAAGTCGTGGCTCTTGATCCTGTGGCCTGATGAATGATCATCTGTGAATGACAGTGTCTAGTGATCCATTAATACTTCTCTTCCCATACGTGCTGTGGTGCATTTGTACAGCATATTTGCATATTTTAAATATATAAGTACAGCTGTGTGTCTGTGTGTGTGTGTGTGTGTGTGTGTGTGTGTGCCAATGAGGCAGGAAAAGCAGAAGGTTAATCCCTTCTCAGTCTCCAGCAGAACAGATGAGAGGATTATTTTGTCAGAGAATCTGGGCTGGTGCTGATGTGTGTTTGTGGCGGATTGTCCAAAAAAATAAATAAATAAATAAAATTCAGGCAAATAAGGTTTTCAATCTGTGTAGATGTTTCACGGCGAGACGTCTTTGTGTGATGCAAACGTTTTCATCACATCGTGTGTTCTGTGGTCGGGTGCTCACCGATGCATCGTGTGCGCGTCACTGTGTGATATCAACAGGTGTGTGTGTGTGGCTTTAAAAAATCAGAAGCAACACTTGGGGCGTTTGTTCCCTTGCGGTTCACCTTTTCTGCACCTGTCATCCTCGCCACGTTGTTGTATAGTTGCACAGATGACACTTTTTTTCCTTTAGCAAAAATCTTGTGTTAATAGCTGTGTGTGTGTGTGTGTGTGTGTCCATACAATAGTGCCCTAGATAGATTGACCTCAATGGCATGAGGCGAGTGTTGCTGTTGGACACTTGAGATTTGAACCTACTAAAGTTTGTACTTTACAGTTTCATAATTCCCAGTTTGAGTACAGCAGGTCAGTGCTGGAGGAAAGTGAACTGCAAACTTTCTTACGGGAATTAAAACAAGTCAGGGATGAGGACTACATTATTGTAACCTACATCGAGCACGCACACAGTGGTTGTGACATGCCTGGTTGACTTACAGCCACAACCCTCCAGGTAATGACCACTCTCACAGCATTATCCACTTCGCCTTGCCTGAGATTGCATTAACACCTTTTATCCTTTTCTGAACTCCATACTGAGGAGCTCAAGGAGAAAAACAGCAGCACGTGAGCTCATCCGGCTACTTCTTTTCCATTGTCTTAAATTTGTTTTTCAGTCAAATCCTAAACCAAATCAGAACCTGAGTCATTAAGAATGAATGTAAAGAAAGGCAAAAACAGGCAGAAATCAAACCAACTCTGCTCCCCCCTCTGTGATGGGCATTTCTGCCCTGAGAGAAACCTTCGATGTTTTCTTCTCATCTGCTGGGCTTTTATCCCTAATGTAAGTCCAGGCACTCAGGGACTAACAGTGGTGGAGCCCATTGTAGGTGAGCAACCGACGCTTATGACTGAAATATCTCACATGGGAGGAGAGAGCTCGTATAGGTCCTCTGCAGCCGTGTAGGTAGTACACTACTTTAGTGTGAAGTGGCTGAGGAACCATTGCAGGGGAAATGGATTGCGGCTAATTTCAATATCAAAAATCCCTACAGAAGCCGGACCTGAGGGTCGAGAGACTTGTTCTCTGCAGGACTCATGACATGTGCCTGCACCTCATTTCACCTCAGTCACACAAACCCCCTCACAAATAAATAATCTTTATAGAGACGTATTGATTTATTTTTCATTCTTTAATTAGAGCCCTGTTCGCTGTCTCGAAGATGGCAGATATTCCTTCATGATATTACTGATGGACAAAATGGTGCTTTGCAAAGTGGTCGCATTTGAGTTGTATTTGCATTTATTTGTAATGAAGTTTATGTTTAAATAATCAAATTTCCCTGTCACATGCATAGTTTATATGTGTTTATATATTTTTAATTCCAAATATCAATCAGTCAAACCAGCTCCTAAAAATCCACATTAGTTACAGTTACAGTCTCAGATAAATGTCCAGTCATATAAAAGTCCAAGTACTCATCATCATTTCGTTCATTCCCACAGAGACGTCACTCCCCCTCCTCCTCTTGGTCTCACTGCACTGATCGTTAGTGTGTTGTTGGGATCCTGACTAGCATGGAGGGACCTGACATGCAGCTCTGCAGCCAGTGTAGTTGACAGGTTCAGTCGATCGCCCCGTCGCTGCCCGACAACTTAAAGCCAGGGTTCACTTTCTTTTCCCGTGTGCGTACGGAAGGATTCAGTCCTGTTTGTTTTGATGACGAGTTAAATACACATCCCTCTCGTGTGCGTTTCTTTTTTAAATTCCGAGGTAGCTCGTTTCTACATCCGATCATGTTGAGCTCAGAGCAGCCATTAAAATCCCACCCACCTGTGCTGTGCATGACAAAAACAAACGCGCCTCCTATGCAGCCGACTGGTGCACATGCAGAGGCATGGGACAGCAAACATGACGCATCACTGAGATTCTGCTGAATGAAAGACTTCAGACAGAGTCTTTCATAGACACCATGCAGGTTTTACTAAACAGTGACCCTCAGCGTGTATCCCCCAGAAAAACTACACTGCATCGTGTCAGTGCACTCAGTGAATGTTGCAAATGGAAGTTCACATCTAGCGTTGGGTCGACTGACAGCGGCTGATACCCAGCGTTGTGATTTGTTGTTGTGACACACCGACAAGAGCCATGTTTAATTTAAGCCTGCCATCAAGTTAATTAGTTGCGACGCAGCACCAGCTCAAACTTGCCAAACCCCCGACAGCCCCACACACACACACACACACACACACCCTACCCGCCAATGTCATCACCCACTGTGACCGCACATCCTCACATCTGCCGATTGGGTATATATCGCCCAACTCTATTCCCAACATCACATCACTTCTTCTCTGTTCTTGGATCCAGACTTCCCGTCACCCTGGGTTAAAACTTCATGCGTCTCTCCTGCGGCGGCAGCATTTCTCCTGTTGCTGTGCTCGCAGTGGCTGGGTGACGAAAAGCCAAACATGGTGTGTGTGTTTGGGTGGGGGGGGGGTGTTTTACATTATAGGGGCGCAGCAGAGCGCCATTATGTGCTGTAGGCTTCAAAGCAAGAGGTGTGAAGAAATTTAAATGAGCGGGGACCAGTGGGCTTCACCTGCCACAGCACTTTGAATCACATTTCTGATATATGACCACTGACACAAGGGCACCTTCACTTCACTCCCGCGCCCAAGAGTGCTGAGTATACGTGTGTGTGTGGGTGTGTGTCAGAGTTGGTATTTTTTCTTTGATAAATGGACTGTGCTATTCAGTGTTGCTGAATTTTATCTCAAGTGCATCTCTGCAGGGACCTGAGCCAGCGCCGTCTCTCCCTCCTCATACATGCGTTTGTGTATTTTTGTGGACGTCCCTTCAGCCCTCTGTCCCACAAACATACAGCGTGCAGGTATGTGTGCGTTCCATTCACTGGGACTAGATATCTAACCGCCCCAGCACATTCACAGTCACTTGGCTGAGTTAATATAATCAAAAACAAGGTCAGAGAGCACAGGAGCTCGCAGATGCACTGCAGATACACACTGAAAGGCAGCATGCAGTACTGCTGTGGTGCAGTTGCAGCACAGAGAGTAATATGATGGAGATTCTCTTATAGATTCTCCTGTGCACATTGAAAATTTAACACACACATATGTAATACAAATATTAATGGCTCATCATGCTGACTTCGGTCAGTCATGTCCCATCTTATCATACATGAAACTACAGCGAAAACTCCAAACGCCAAATTTCCCTTGTCAAATAAACCATAAACATTTTCTGTTTTATTATATAATTATTTTCTCCCCACCAGTATTGACCTGTTAATTCTACCTTCTGTTGAATACTGGTTTCAAAGCCCAAACAAAGACCTTTAATATTAATAATTCAACTCTCTCACAGTGTAAATTTGCCTGAGTGGTAAAGAGGGAGCAGAAGGAAGCCATGTAAGAAACGTCTCTAATCCAAACTAGAAGAATCAGGGAGGACGTAATCAGATTGTCCTACTGCACGTCCAGAACATTTTGTTTTCTACAGTTTGTTTCTTCTTTGAGAATCGCGGAGAAAATCAATGAAACCCTTCGAGTGCTGTGTTTGTCCAGTAAGGTGCAGGAAGCTTATGGAGGAGAAACGATCTTTTCATGAATTGTAAATTGCATCTGTCACATGCCAAACCATCCGTGGCCTCGCAGGAGCAACAATGAAAAAGGTGAAATCATGAGCTTGGGAGGCACATTCACAGCATCCAAACAGAAGAAGCGATGAGTCATCGCTCACCTCGAGTGGGCCGAAAGACTTTAGACAAGTTATCCTTCCTCTGCAACTCTTTCTTAAAGTGATCCTCCATCCAAAAATGAGAATGTTCTCCAAGGTAAAGTGGTTTTTAGTTGGTTATATAATCATTCAGAACAGAAACTGCCCTCTGTGATAACATACAGTGAGTCACTCCCCTGTTGAGACAACGCAGCTCAGCCCAGTTTAAAACGTTCTTTCTCACACACCTGGGGAGTTCGGTCCACCTCCTGTTTGTTATTTAGACTAATAGTGACTCTGTATTCACCAGAGACACGGTGAACGTTGCAGGAAAGTGAAGGACACTGTGTCGTCCTGGAAAGTTTCTGTTTACCTAAAATGCAAAAGTAAAAGGAGCTCACCTGGTTACAGACACAGGACGGTATCAACACACTTCACATGTCGCCTCCTCTGTCTTCTGCTCCGGCAGCCAACTCAAAGAACCAACCTTTTTCTTACTCGGGTTGGAAAAAAAAGTTGGAACATTTCTTCCACCGATTTCTAAGCCAATGTATGAAATCTATTTAAACCTGAGGTGGGTGGCCCTGCCCACGCTCCCTTTACAGAAAGAGTAGATGGTTTTTCTCTTCATCTGGCATCGCTACAGTCGCTCACCGCCGCCAGCGAGGCCGAGTTAGATAAGAATGTGAGTGCAGAGGCAGCGGAGAGAGGCAGCATGAGTAATAGACCGCAATATGAAGGGTGGATGGAAAGACGGATGGTGGACAGATAGATAGATAGATAGATCGATCGATAGATGAAAGAATGGATGGATGATGGACACATCACAAGAGATGGATTTAAGAATTAATGGATGGATGGATGGATAGACTGACAGATAAGAGTAGTCAGGCAAATTAAGAAGCAAAAATGATGAGTGCACTCCGAAAAAAAAAGGTGCACTTTCCTCATCCATTTTCTCTCTAATTTAACACTGTGTTTTTCCGGATGTTGTTTGTGGGATTTAGTGCCATTCTTTTTCTTTGCCTTTCAATTTGCGGCCCCTTCCATTGTGCTAATAGAGCGGCGCTGAGTGGAGACTTGAATAGAGGGGGAGAATAAAAGGCGGCGGAGGAAGAAAAGAGCTGAGAAAGTGGGTGAAAGAACGACGAGGGAAGAGGTGTCAGTGTGTGATTTCCCTGTGGGATTGCACTAAAAGAAGGGGCGTGTCCCTCTCTCGGACTCTCACACACTGAATTTGTGTGTGAGTGGGTTCACCTACGCTGCGCGCTCTTGCCCTGTGCCCCGCTGCAGTATTGACCCCTCGTGTGTTTCTGACACGCTCCAGTTTCCCCGGCGGATGGAAATTTCAATAACCAGCGGCTCAGAAGTCTGTGTGTTGGTGTGAGGGTTTCTGCGTGTCAAAGTGCACGGATGTGGCAAGCATGAGCGTCCGTGGCTGAGTTTTTATCACTTCAGATTCGCCTCTTTAGATATTGGTTCACTGCGGCCCGTATTGATCTGCTTCGCACCAATAATGGAGATCGATCGCCTTCCATTTTCACATGTGCACACACAAATGCGCACAAAGCCCAACACATCCATGCACTCAAACTTACACTTACACTTTTCCATAGGCACAGAGGTCGGCATCCCTCAGGCGAATGTACCTTTTACTCTAAAAGCTCGGCTGTATCAAGAGGGATACATCGAGACATGTGAGTGGCTTTTAAATATCCCTGTGGAGAAACTGACAGTTAACTGAAAAGGAAATATGAGCCTCAGCGTCTCCACGGACGGTCAATGTAAAAACGAAGATCTGTGTCCAAATGCTGACGTCCAGCTGCTGCATCCAAAGCAGATCCGAACTTTATGTGCACGGACTCTAAGTTGATGCCGTATTAATGCATAAATCATTTAAACAGCCTCAGCAACTAAAATTGAAACCAGGTAAGCTAATTATCCTCAGCGACCGCCCACTCTAAGAACGACTTAGGTCACAGAAGTAAATTTGCCTTTCATTGACATTTCAAAAACTCCATTAGAAGAAGAGTTTTATTTCTGAAATCATGACCCTAAAACACTCGATTTGGAACAAAGCTACAAGACTATGTAACCCATCGTGATCGACATGTTTTATATGATTGTGGTTAACGTTTCCATGGAAATTTCAAACTCAACCCATCACAGACCGTTTCAATTCCACCTGAGGATTGTGGGTAATACTTCTCCTTGACTTTGAAAAACACACATTTTTATGAAAAGCCAGTTGATATATGCAGCAATGCCAGTTCATTGTGTGGTGAGGTGGAGTCAGGGCCTGGGGGCGTCTGCTGTGTGCTGCAGGAGGTGTTATGGCTCTGATTGATGTTTTATTGATAACACTAAAGCTTGGTTTTGGATGCATCTCTCAAAAGTATCATGCAGTCAAGGCTTTGTTTTGTTCATATCCGGAATATAAATAATTCATATATATCATATATATTTATAATTTTTACACAAAGCATTTTTTTTTCACTTGGTCCACTATAGAGCCGAAAGTGTTTAATTATTGTCCCCACAAGTGGGAGCAGCACGCGGCGTCATTGTGAGGTTTTTTTCTGAAAATCAATCTTAAATTTAATTCCTGCTGCTTTTCAAAACAAGTCGAAAATTGACTTGGCAGAATGAGAAGAAACCCAGAAAGATATATTTTTTTTTTTTTCAGAAAGTTTTGAATAAAGCAAAGTTGTGCTGGTGAGACTTTTCCACACAGAGCAGAGAAAATAAACTGGTTTGGAAGCCAATTAGCTGCCTTTGTCAATGAATTGGTTTTTAATCATCTCTTCAACACAACACAACTCTACACAGCTCAAAAACAAGGACGACTGAAAAGAGGCTGAAATGAACTGAAAGGAAAGACGGGCCAAGGTGCAAAGGTGAATTATTATCTTCTATCTTTTATTAACATCCAAATTATTTTGTCAACCTGAAGCCGAGCTGCAGTTGCCCCTGATTTCAACATTTCATCTAGACACACAGTCTAGTCTCTCTTGCCTCTGCTGTCTGGTTTCCCATGATGCAACTTGGCAGCTGATTGACTCTTTTCCCCGTTTGTTTTCCGCCCCTCGTCTCTCATTGTTGTTCTATCTAACACTGACAATGTTGTATCTTAATTTTTATTCTGTCACTTTTACTGCTGCACAGACACGCCACGCAAACATTTCGTTGACAGCCTCATAGACTGCAGCGTCTCATAAAGGCGATCCGTTCTCTTGCCGCATCATGTTTCAGGGGCTCGGCTGTTACCCAACGTCAAAGCATGTAAGTGCTGCACTACAGGACAGGCGCACGTCTGATTTGTCATTCACTGCCTCTTCAACATGGCCCAAACGTCAGAGCAGTGTTGATGCTCTGTCCGTTTTCATTTGTGGGTCACATGTTATCAGTGTCCTCCCAGCGCTTCAGTGTTTTAGATTCAGAAACATGACAGGATGTAGCCACGGTCAGTTAATCGATATTACAGGGAGGTTCATCAACAGAGTTTATTAAAATTTAAATAAAAGCCAAACCTCGGAGCTGTTCTGTTGACGACATGTTAAAAAAAAAAATGATGTTGCTGTGGGGGAGACGACAGAACAACATTAAACTGAACTAATGTGTTCCAGCCTCAGCTAAGCCTGTTTGACCCAGAAGAGAGGAAAAAAAAAACCCAGAAGGATTTCTTTCTTTCCACTCGTGCCATTCTACATCCACAATTTAATTTAACTAAATGCTCCCTGAGGGCTGTGATATCAAATAAAAATAAATGACAGAATTCAATCCAGTAAGAGGACCGATGGGACGGTACATACACATCTCGTGTTTTTTCCCAGATGCACCTGCAGGTTAAAAACTGAAGGAAAAAAAAAAAAAAAGATCAGACATCTGTACTTGTTCTCTGAAAGCACAAACTCCTGCTTCATCACAACTGCTTTTATTCTTTTGATGAGAAAACATTTTCTTATCATGAGCTGACACGAGAGTTTGTTTATCAGATAAGAATCATCGCATCATTGGAACCAGCTGTGCTGTGAGTTGAAGGAATTTACAGTTAACTACAAGAGCCCGAGTGGAATGTTGCTCGTTGCCGAAATAAATCTTTATTGTGCGTTAAATCGCGATACCTGAGGTACACAACCTCTCTAAAGTACCACTCAGTTTCTCTCCTCTTTATATCTAATTAGCATCAAAATGCAATTTTCGTCATTCTTTGTGAAGTTTGGCACCACGTAGAGAACATATGGTCGACAACCACTGCCGAACCACGGCACCGCAGGGGAAGACAAGGAAATCAGCAGTACACAAAACATGATTTATGAGAAGCTCATACAGTGTTAAGCCGCACAAGTCAGGCATGAACAAATCAAGCAAGAGAGGAAATTATCTTCCACTTCACATGGGCCGATTAAACAACACTAACGGAGTTTACGGAAAACTCATTTAACCAGGTCCGGTGATAATTAACTCCTTTCCACTCACATTAATGAAGGTGAAATTAAGTCAAAGTAAAAAATACAGTTTCCTATATTGAAAATTGTGTTTTTGTTCCGTTAGAAAAGTCACGCAATCAAAGATTTATTGGTTTAGAAAAAGGACTGCTAACTTCTACTTGGCTTGTTGTATTATATTGACATGTATTGGGGGATGGAAATCTGTTTATACAAACCGTCACCGTGATTATGAAAAAATGAATGAATTTCCATCGTTTTTTTAGCACTAAAAAAGGATTACTTCTCAGAGAGCTTTTACTGGTTTGAATGAATGTTTCTGTCCAATCAGCTGAATATAATACTTGGCTTTTACTGCTAGTTATTTATTTCTTATAATGTGGTTTTAAA
Organism: Pseudorhombus dupliciocellatus; assembly: GCA_016785235.1. Classification (NCBI taxonomy): domain Eukaryota; kingdom Metazoa; phylum Chordata; class Actinopteri; order Pleuronectiformes; family Paralichthyidae; genus Pseudorhombus; species Pseudorhombus dupliciocellatus. Next base: position 1,888,413 of record JAFBJW010000226.1, read on the forward strand.
AGATGATAAAACACATTATGGAAATCTTTGCATCTTCCTATAAACATAATGGCCCCTTGTAAGACTGTCGTATCTTTTGCAGCAAAGGATTGAGAGTATCAGAGACGTTGGTAGACTACAAATGTGTGTGTGTGTGTGTGGAACGCTGGCCAACAGAATCCATTTAAAATCAGAGTGTTTGCTGATGATTGTGTTTAAAGTTCTTCAGTCTGTGAGTGCAGGAACAAGATAAGGCACGATGAAAATTCAATTTTAGCAAGTCAGCAGGTAAAAAAGAGAGGACTGTCCCAGTGGCCTGAAAGATAAAACAATGGCGCCTTTGGAACTGAACAGTCGTCTATTATCTCCTTCACTGACTCGATGATGCAGCCAACGCACTTTTGTCCTTGCTGCATTTCCATTCAAATACATTTAGTCATCAATTTACACGTGTCCAGTGTCAGTTGCACGGCAGCTTCCTTCACCTAAATGGAATTTCAGATTTCATTAAAATGTTAATGTACAGCATGTACTTTTAAAACTGATCTGATCTTCTACAATGACGAGATTAACTTCATCAAACATAACAACACATTTGAACATTCAATGACTGTATAACTATTAGGCACTAAATCACATGACTGGATCACGTCTTAAGTTCTGTAATGAACTTCCCCTGTCAGATCTGCTTTATCTCTTTATCCTTGCTCTTCATTCATTCCCCTGAACCCAGATTTACCGCCCTCACCTTTCTGCAGTTTTTCTCTTTTCTCTTTTCTCTTTTCTCTCGGAACAGACGGGGGGAGGGGGGGTGCACGGTGACAGCTGTCATCAGATTGTGATAATCACAGCATGTTGGCTGAAGCGGTGAGAGACACACCCCTTACTCAGCGACCTGACGCACGTCTTGCAGCAGTGTTGCACTGCTCGAGGATATAGCTTCCTCTTTCATGGATTTCTCCCTCGAACATTGTGTGACTTTTGACTTTTCCCTCAGAGACGAAAATAAATCTGAAAAAAAAAAAAAAACCAACACTTGCCACTGATTTGTTTACGTCAAACGTGGAAACAGTTTCCTGCTCCTGACTCATATGCATGTCATTTAGTTTGGATTGTGAGAAAGCAAATGTCTGACTGAGAGGGACCACATTTCTCTGGAGTTTTTCCCACTGCCCCCTTAAAACCTCTGGGTGATCTCCATGTGAGCCCAGTTATGAAAACAGCAGGACAATGTCCAGGGGCTCCGCAGCGAGGGGCGTAGGCATGCTGCAGTTATGATGGTGTTATTCCTACTTTGCTTCAGCAGCCTGATGATTTTAACACCGGTGTGTGAAGTGTCACGGTGGAGCTGGACGGTTCACATCCTGACTTTATGGAAAATGTTAACTGGTCATGTTGTGTCATTCACTTTGAGACATTTCCTTGGCAAATATTGAATAGTTTGTAAGTTTAATTTTTGCTGGAAATTGGAAATGAGTTGCACATACATACATTTCACAATACTTCAGAGCAATCCTGTTGTTCACAGTGTATCTGATACTGTTACTTTGGTCTAGATGCAACAGAACAAAGAAACATGTTCAGCCCGAACCCACATGTTACTGCAAGGTGTTGAGTGGGTTAATTAACCAAAGAGCCAATTAAGCAAAGGTCACTGAGCCGATCCATGATCTATGTTGTTTTCTTAAACCATTAATCTCTGTCTTCCTGATCCTCCCCCTTCACTTCCTCCATCTCAGCCTTTCTCTCCATCACTCCCTCCATCTGCTGCTCTGAGTCCATGTGTCCCATTGTCCTTTTCCCCAGCATGCACTTACAGTATGCGTCGCTTGTGTGTCAACAATAACGGTTCTCTAAAGAGCTGAATGTTTACCCTGGCTTTGATTATCCAATAGCAGACAGGTGGCCATTGATTATACCACCAATTGTATTGCTCCCTGGAGATGCGGCTGAGAGACAGCAGCGAGCCACATAACGGACACACGTAGACAGGAAGAGAGAGAGAGAGAGAGAGAGAGAGACAGGCAGGTGGACTGAAGGACAGGCAGACAAACTGACAGGCAGGCAGCAGCTGCGTACATAGATCATCATTTCTAAAAAGGGAGGGCGCAGACAAAGCAAAGAGAGATGTCCTGTAATATAATAATCATGATCCCATTACTACCTTTTATTATGATATTTTGTTACAGAGCCTCATTATGCTGAGGAAATCTAATTTCTGCCCATAATCAAATGCATTTTGAGTTTGGTGGCACCTGGGCCGAGTATGGTGAGCAGACATAGACAAACAACATGCACACACACACACACACACACACACAAGACAGCATGCTAATCAGCGAGCCTGTTCCATTAAATCAGATGGGAAAGAGATGACATTTTATCTATTCCAACCACACTCTGTGTAGAATCTTTTATCAAGACAACACACCTAACACCCAGTAAACTTCCACTGTGTGTGTGTGTGTGTGTGTGACAGTTATTAAATGGGCCTTGTCTTGTTCTACTCCTCGGGAAATGAACCTGACATCACTCATCTATCAAGACCACTGTCCCCCACCTCTCGCTGTCTCTGTGTCCGTCAACCCGCTTCCTCGTCCCTCTGACTTTTTCTACACTTGTGCTTTTTCATATTAATCCCTTTCCTCCTTCTCCCTAATTTTTCTGCTCTTTCACTCATTTCAATGTTTCATCTCTTCCTCTGTGTCCGCCCCTCCCTCCCTCCCTCCCCTTCCCCTTCTACAGTCACACCACTTTCTCTCTGTTCTCCCGTCTGTTGTATTTCCCATCCTCCCTCTGTGTTTGTGTCTCTCCCTGCTCTATCAATCTCCAGATCTGTTCCTCTCCATCATTCTCTCTTGCTCCACTTTTTTTCTTTTCACTCTTATCTTAAAAAAAAAAAAACTCTTTCCCCAGCGCAGTCATTCATCTTGGGTGCATTCAAGTGCATTAAAACCCCTGATAAAATGAATGCACCGTCGCTTTTTTTTTAATCCCGTCTTTTCTCAGTGCTTGCTCATTTTGGCGTGGTCCACGTTGTTTGATCAGCTTGTCTGATGAGTTCCACATGAGCCCTAAACTCCTCTTCAGTCCTCTTCAGTGACCGCGTCTGCTTCAAGTCCACATGTTGGATGCACTGTCACCTCCCACAGCCACCATTGTATTCTGCTTCTCTCTGCATCCGGTCTCTTTTCCCAATGAGAAACAAGACTGAGCAATCACAGAAGCTTTTAGTGGCACATATACGACCAGTGTAAACTGTTTTTACCTCCATTGGAAGCCCAGTGAGCACAGGCTATTATCCCCGTCACTGCAGAACCGGAACATGCAGCTCTGTCTGCTTCGTATAGTTTAATGGTTGACTTTAATCACAGGGGTGCAACAGCTGTTTGATCAACTGTTGTCAGTGGTGGAAATGGGCTGGAACGCCGCACGCTGCCGCTGGGTGAGCGAGAGCTGTGATGGAATAATGATCCAGCTGAGAATTTGAATATGCCAGAGCTGTTTTTATTGGAAGAAAACTGTCAGAGTTGATAACTGCGCTGTGTGCATGAATATAGGATTTTTCAAAGTAGCAGTTTCTCCCTGCTTTCGGAGCCCAAAGCTGGAATTTGTAATGTAGCACTAAACGTGTACTGTAGGCTGTCAAAAATAATTTAACATCTTTTATCACAGGCGACAGCTTGCTCAGAATAAGAATCACACCTGACTCCCTGAGTACAAGGCATCGGTGCTGATGCCGCTGTAACAGCCATAAAACAGGAAAAGGAAGAAGAAAGGCAGATCTTTAAAAAGCAACTAAATACAAGCAACATTGAGCAACCACTGAGTTTAAAACTTCTTTACAAGATTCTGTGTGGTGTGTTTTATCAGTTTAAAGAGAAAGTTTGAAACATTGAATTCTCCTCAACATGCCGATTTCTTTTTTTCTTAATCAAGAGCCAATTAATCACTCTCTGAGAAATCCATGAAAATTGTGAAGCCGTCCTGTCTCCTGGAGTTTTGTGTTAATCTGTTGAGTCATTTTTGCTTAATCCTGTTAAGTAATGAACAAACAAACAACGTCCTTGGCAGAGACAACACTGTGTAAACCTAAAGCCCCACAGTCCCTTCATGAAAAACCCTTTTTAAAATCTACATCCTGATCCAGTTCGTCCTGCCGAATAAGCCTCGCGACAGTCTAACCAACTAACAAACAGGGAATGGTGAAAACAGAACCTCCTTGGTGGAGATGCTGAGTTGTGGTTGTTGTCAACATATTCGCCCCAAAAATCCAAGCCAGTAAATCTGTGATCACAACCAGCAAACACACAGTGCAGCAGCTAAGCAAACAAACCAGGTGGGTCAAGCTCTGTTCACTCTATCAGTTTTTCTCCCTGCTTCATTTATATGCATGGGGCAAAAATATGAAAAGACCAGGGTCTACGTGTGTGAGGGCCACAGCTGCTGCCCCTCCCAAGAAAACAGGAAGAAGGAGAAGAAGGCGTTGAGAATCCTTTTTTTATTTTTTATATTTCGTCATCAAGGGTGTTTCGGTAAAATTCTGCAGAAAAGCTGCAGCTCCTCAGAGGTTTCATTTGTCTCAATGGCTCTCACACTAGAACAGTCGGACACTCTTGGAGTGAGGAAAACTTCAGCTTGCAGGAAAAAGAAAGTAGAAATTCTCAGATCATCTCTGATAAGTAGGGGATATTTTGCTCCTGAAGATCTTTTCATAATTCAATATTGCGTTTGTTGAAGGTCAATTTTTTAGCCATTATAACCAATACAGTTATTCAAAGTTTGGGTTAAAAGATGAAAGAAGGACACAAGATTCTTTTGGTGGTGTCAAGGCCAAAGAAGAACATGTGTGTTAACATCCACCAAGGAGGCCGAACCCCACAGAAACTACAGGATAGGTTTGCAGTTATTGGAGGGATGGGATGTAGGGGTGGGGTGCCCAAACAGTAAAGTAACTAACATTAAAACTACCAACCTCATTTCAGTCAAACTCAGGTGGATATCTCTTGGGTCTGAGATGTATCATTAAACCTGAGTTAGGAGGCGGAGCCAGGATTTCTGTAACTTGAACTTTAAGTTTAATGACAAATAAATGATTTTAGGTTTCAGACCACTTTCTTCCTACCTGCATATTCTCACCATATGAGCTTGACGGCCATGTGAAGTATTGTTTGGCCTCGGCAGAGGTGGTTTCTCTGCCGAGTGCAATTCCAGCGAAATTAACATGAACATCACATTATTTTTCTCTGAGCTTAAAATTCATCGCCATGCTCCACTCGGGGCTGCACAGTTTGAGGGCAAGTTATTGCACAATTATGTGGAAACTTGGAACCAAATCTGCTTCAGGCCAGATAAGCTAGAATATATATCTTACAAGGCACAGAAGTGCAGACTGCAGATTCATGATAATGCGTTTAATCGCTTTATAATTTCAGAGGCTTGATTCTCTTCTCCACTTGCACTTCTCTTTGTCTTTCCCTTGCTCGCTCTACTCTGTCTGACAAAAATCAAGTTCAATGTCGTCACATACTGCAGTACTGAGGGGGTGAACGTGTCATTTTCAACAACATTATTTTGTATTATTATGCTGCTGCTCTATGATGGAAAATACAGCTTTCTGATTCCGGCACATTTCATGTTGATTGAGATGAAAGTTGTTATTCCTCTGGTCCCGGCGAATGGATGTAAAGTTTCAAATCCATGTCAACAGCTTCAATGTATTTAAATTTAAAATATCAAAGTCAATTTGTCTTATTCATATAACATAGAAACAGCACGAGAGGTGACATCAGCTCTCCTCCGCTTTCTAGAGCCTATCACTTTGTGTTTCATAGCAGAGATTTGGCAAAATACATTCTGGAATTATGCAGCAGCAAACATCAGGCTGGTACAATTAGAGGAAGCAGCTTGTAAACAAACAGTCAGGTACTTCCCTCAGGCTGGTGAAACCAAACATGGCGCTAAAAGCGGGTGAGCTGAAGAAGTCACATCTGGATCCCAGTTTGTGTACCCACCGAAACCAGATCCCTCTGCAGCCTACACTCCTTCGAAACTACCTTTGGGCCCTTCACAACATATTTTATATTGAAGAATTTGTTTCTTCTCCAAATTGCACACGTCTGCTTTGTTTCATCAAGATCCCTGAAGAACTCCCTGAGAAACTGCCACTGTCTCAGTCTGAAAGAATCAGCTGAAAAATCCCCGGATCTGCCCAACGTGTGGATCCATGGCAACATTTAATGGGTTCTCTCTTGGCCAGTGTTTCATCTTCCCAGCAAAGTTTGATGAAATACATTCAGTGTTTTTTTTCTGCAATCTATTGGCAAAACAATAAACAAACACCAAAACTTACCATTACTCAAATCTTACTCAAAACTGAAAAAGCTGCTAATGAATTCACGAATAAACACCAGTACTGACACTGCTGAGTGAAAAAAAAGAAAAAAAGCTGAATCTTAACGTCTCATCAGAACCTTCTCTACCATCACGTCTTTTCTGTCAGAAAATTCACACTGAATCTTCTACTCCATCAATCTCAGGAGCGGTTAACTTTCCCCCCCCCTTACGTGTTCTCTCTCTTTTTATCAATTTCCCTCTATCATTCTTCATCTGCTCATTGAGCCAGTTGTGTGTGTGTGTGTGTGTGTGTGTGTGTGGTCGTGTATTATAGAAAGTGTGATGGTTGGACCCCTGTGCACCAGTACCAATCTAAAGCACACACACACAGAGGTGGTCCGCTTCTAATGACCGGAACGGTGCAGGCTCTACATTAGCCTTTAGACCCCGTCAGCCGTGTCACGGAAATCATTAAAATAGCTCTGCCATCTAACACACACATGGAGACGTGCACACGAAGGAAACACACTATCCCTACGTCACTGACGTCAACATCCTGGACACGCACAGGATGAAACAGAGAGAGAGAGAGAGACAGCTCGAGAGGAGAGTGGGTGTCAGAGGTGGGGAGACCAAATCTGGAAAAAAAAAATCAATAAATGACGTAAGAAACAGAGAAAAATGACACGTGTAGAACATGCGTCACATAGGTGAGGTTGTGACGAGACACAGAGCAGAACGAATGAAGCAGCCATCACTTAGATGCGTCGGTGTGGGGCTGAAGAGAAGCCAAGACGTGGTATTCAAAGACAGGAAGCAGAAATTGTAGGGCCGCCACCCGATCGAGACCAGAGTCACAGATGTCACCGCAATGAATAACTGTCCACAGTGGACAATTCCGAGATGATTCAGACACAGGCTCTGATGAAGACTGGAATTGTTTTGTTTTTTTTTTTCATCCTGGGAATTAATTACAAATCAAAGTCGGGCTGTATTATATGTGAGGGGGATGATTTATTTAAAGAAATATGCTTTTCTATCATCAAGGGAGGAGACTTAAATCAGAGAGGGAGGGAAGGGGGCAGCAGGAAGGTGTGTGCGTATGTGCGTGTGTGTGTGCGTGTGTGTGTGGCAGCAGCACTGACTTGTAGAATCAAGTTGAGTAGATTACGTTGCCGCAACAGGAACGATGACATATAATTTCGCAGGGGATGAAAAATGCTGTTCAATAATTAAAGTGTACAGTTGTTGGGAACGCGCTGCTGCACAGAGCACTGCATCACACACACAATACAAAAGCCTGTTTGCTTGATTCTGCGCCCGAGGCGATTCCTCTGAACATCAGTCTTCATCTCTGTCTCTCGTCGTCTTCCTCCTCCTCCTCCTCCTCCTGTCATCCGCCGTTCAGCGCCACCATTTCTCCTTTAGCTCTTGATGAGTTAGCGAGCACTTTTTCATTATGAGATTCTTTTCATTGCCTCGTGTCAAAGATCAAATCGCCGCCCACTCGCTCGCTCGCACACACTCACGCACGTGCAGCCTCGCATGAGCAGAGAGGACGTTTCGTGTGGAAGAGTGAGCGCGTCGCCCGGCGTGTAGGTGTCTGCTTTCTGTGCGAGGTGAAGGAAGTTCAGACTGTTTCGGAAAGTTTCGTCGTCTGCAGTGAATCCGCAAGCAGATCGTGTCTGTTGGAGAGGAAGCGTCAGGATGACAGAGGAGGTGGGGCATGACGCGAAAGGCTTGGACAAGCTGTTCTATGCAAATGCACATGTTGGTATTTTCATGACCTTGAATCGCACCAGCGCCTTTCCTTCCATTTGTTTCTTTTGTTACCTGCGCCGCTCATGTGCAGCTATGGCAGGGGAAGAAAAGGTTACTCAGGGTGTTTAGCCCCCAAACCAGAACATATTCTCATTCTGTGATCTGGTAATAATCTCAGATAATCAATCTATAACCATATCTATCGATCCTTTTCCTGCACGATCAAAAGAGAGCAGGTGTGTGTTTCTCTGTGGTTACTTGTGTCTCTATGCATTTATGTGCATTTCGTCTTCACACTCCTTCGACACCTCCACCTCTCGTAGCTGCTCCAGTGGGAGAGGCCGCTCTACCTCGGAAGCGTGGGAATCAGAACCTCCCCCTCGCCAAACCATCTCACCTTTTCTGTCACCAGCAGATTAATGTCAACGCAGATGAGACGCAGGCAGCAAGAAAGACCGTGTTGGAAGTGAGAACGAGTCAGTGGAGGGGGCGGCATTTACTGTAGATGAATATGATATATCCAGGAGAGACGGGAGCTTCAATTGTTGGAAGCAACAGAGAGGAAGGAGAGAAATCTGCTGTGATTAGGTGCTGTACAAACAAGGATGAATTCATTTCTTCGCACGCGGAGCTCAGCAGGGACACGCCAATCATCTCTAAGGTGATTCAACAGAGTGAGAGAATTTTTGAGGTGATTACGTTTCGAATCACGAGGTCGTCGATGAGGCACAATCTGAGGACAGAGGGAGAAATTATTTAGAATCAAAGTTTTATTGACGACCGTGAATCCACACAGTTATGAATCATATCTGCTCACACCAATCGAACTGAACCTGGAGTGACTTCATTACAAGGTGGCAGTGTTTGTTGGTGTAAGGGATCATCAAGTTGTCTTGTTTATAGATGGAATTAAAGGTTGCATTAATTGCTATTTTATAAAAATCTCTAACTTGAACCAGTGTCACTTGTAAGGGGCCAGTGTCTATTTTTAGATTGTCGTGCATCATGATCGTCATCAGAAAAGTCAGAAAATCTCAAGTTAAACGTGCCGATTAATTTCAGATCACATATGAGAATTTAAACGAACGACTTTGTGGCAGGCTAATAGAACACGCTTGGGGACATGTGGCATTATCTCCAGTGCAGCCTCTAAGTGTCTTTCACCTCTGCAACCTCCCTGAGAGTGACGAGGCAGCCACAGAGTCAGTCACAGGCAAATCAGGTTTGTTTGTTTTAGTGAAGCTGTTTTTTAAAGCTGTGCCATTGGAACCATCAGGGGACTCATTTCCTCAAACAGTCACAACCGCAGCTCCGGCGATCGTGAACCAGTGGAAGTGAGGAGCGGCGCGAGGGCTGCGGACTTAATGTGTTCTCGCCTTAATAACACATCGACCCCGTGAGGAGGAGGCCTGACTCTCAGATGTTTGTTTCTGATATGAATTTATAGATCACACACGTGTTGGCAGCAGACAAGCTCCGAGGTCAACTCAGAGAAAGGGTAGAATTGACGCAGAAAGGTTTGAATCGTAAAGAAAAGACCAGCGGTTTTTAGAAGAAATTAAAAACGAGCACACTCCCTTTCTCAGTATAAGCGCATGTGTGTGTGTGTTGACTCAACAGGAAGTGAGCTCCACTAAAACTTTGCAGAAAGTCAAATATGTGGCCAGGGAAGTTTGAGTTGGTGTCTCCCCGCACACTGAATGAGTGGAGTTGAGGTGAGGTGAGAGAGACGTCAATTTGCCGTCCTGTCACTCTGATCGTTATCTGCTCTGTGCGTCACCCACCCCTCAGGAGTTCACTCGTCTCTTTTGTCTCCCCCTCTCTCTCCATACACACCTGGGAGTCAAACAGATTTAAAGGCAGTGTTTACCCGCGATGGTATTTATCCGCGGCATTAAAGCACAATAAAAGACTCTCGGCCTCTCACCTAATGCATTTTCCTCCTTCCTTTATCACTTCCCGGCTTTCTTCCTGAGCCCTCGGTTTTCTTCTCTCTGTCCTTCTGTCGGTCCCTCAGCGCCGCTCTGCCTCCATTTTCGCTCACCTTCCACCATCACAAGGCTGTTTTGGTCGAGCGTTATTTTCAACCACCTGCTTCCTCAAAGAGAGGGGAAAGTCGAGGAGAAACCTTGGAGTTGGGCAACATTTTGAATAGACCTGGACAAGATAAATAACTTAATTCATTATTGATAATGATAGTTTTTATTTTATTGTATTAACTTTAAAGCACAACTTCTGCTCCATAGATCAGTGACGCGCGCGGGGGCTTAGCGACGAGACAATATCAATAATGCTGGCAGTATAATGTGAATCAATAGGACTATAACAAAGTCTCCTCCTCCTGGTAAAACGTTTGTCAGGATCTATGCAGCAAAAATCAGTCCATAAACAAAAAACAAAACAACAACATTTATTCATTATAGATGTTGACTGATATCAACATCTTATGTTATATTCATTTGCCAGCTGATCTTGCCCCGTATACGAGGCCTTGCAATAATTGACATCGCTTTATCACTCACTTTACAAAAATGAAACATGTTTCACTGTAACAGAGAGAACAAGCTCCCATCACTGCTAATATCCGTCATTACCACCTTACAGTAGCTGCTCCAATTGACCTGAGCTTCATGCTAAATTACAAATTTATTTTCAATCAGCTTCAATTAGGAGCTAATTTTCTATTTGACAATCCCGTCAAGGAACGGGCGTGTTGGAAAGAAGGTGCGGCCGTGTACGGTGGAAGGCCTTGGATGCCGGAGTCTCATAATAGCAGCGGTTTGCAGGCAGTGGGCTCAGTGATATAATAAGCTGCAACCTTTAAAAGATTGGGTTCCACGCTGACAGGCCCAGGTGATCTTTTTCAATCAATAGCTTTTAAAGCCGTACAGTTTTCCCCAGTAGAAATGGCTGTGAACATAAAAGAGTCCCGAGGTGAACACTGAACGCTGATACCACAGAGGTGGGGTTCACAGCGGCTGTGATTATAAATAGACTGACGCACTTGTTATTAACTTCTTATTGAATTCCATGTTCAACAGCGAGTCTGTTGTTGTGATCTTAATTAAGTGTTAAATTGGCTCGAAGGCTTTGGGCTGGAAGTGGAACTTGACCGAAATTTCCGCTCCTGAGATTTCAGGGGATCTCAGAAATTTGACTCTGGCCTTTCTTATCTGTATTTTGAATATTAATATTAAACACCACGCTCACAGACTGTGTGAATGTGTGTTGACTCTCACTGATTTAAACCCTTCTGTTTCTCTTTCCTCTTTTTTTTTTTTTTTTTTAAACCAGACCAAAGCAAAGTTAAAGTTTACATTCTCAGCAGATTCCGTTCGCACTGTGAGACATTACGACACGTCCAGTGAGATACGTAAACCGTTGGATGGTTTGTTTTGCTCATGTGTACCTTTGGAGTTTGGACTATTAGATTAGCCCTCAGTAGATTTCTGTTCACTGGATGTTTGAGCGGCCGTCCAGACTTCAGCAGCCGTTCTCAGTGCGTGAAGTGCAGAATGTGTGATTGCTCTTCGTCGGCTGTCGTTCTCTGACTTCAGCTTGAGGCCATGCAGCAATAAAAAGAGGAAAGTCAACAGTGGAATTAATGAATCAAGCTTTTACTCCATGAGGGTTTTCACTTAATTAAATGTATGGGCTCTGATCAGAGGACACATTCACAGATTAAACTGACTATTGATGCGGTGTGTATCAACTGCGCTGTGCTGTGCCTCATGCTCAATGTGTATGATGTATATATGTATGCGTGCCGAAATGTGTCTTCATTGATTAATCATGCACGACTGTATAGCCAGCTGATTCATTCAGCAAACACGTTCAATTTGTGAAGAGCTTTGTTAGATTTCATATGTCCCTCACAAGCTGCATTTGTGTGTGCGTGTGTGCATGTGCCTGTTCTTCACCAGCCCTTGCTGTGGGGGTGTCTGTTATTATTAGCACCTCTGTCGCCATGGAAACTATTTCAGTTACACTAATTGGCTTCATAACAAGAAGAGTGGGTACATGATGAACTGGCAGAGAGATGGAGAGAAATCGAGGGATAAATAAGCGAAGGGGGGAGGAGGACGGAGTGAAAAGTTAGAGGGCATGAAAAGAGTTTTAGCAGGGCGAAAAAAAGCTGTGAATCCAGAGATGGGTGGAGGAGACAGTGGGAGGGAGGAAAAAAAGACGCAGGATCAAAAGGAAATGCTCTTTCACTTCCCAGATTTTTTAGAAAATAGCACACATATTCCCATGAGCTCCTGCACTCCGGCATCTGTTCTGCTGCTACTTTGCGGGATCCATGTGTGCGTGTGTCTTTATTGTCTGATACCATTGAGGAAAGTGATGGTGCGCGATTGTATTCTTCGCTGTGTGATTCGTTGCTGGCAGTTCCAGTCTCTAGATCACTCATTAAATGAGCTGCAGCCAATTGGTTCCATTATTTCTCCCCGAACGTCGTCCACACATCCTCACAATCTGCCAGTTTATGACATTCATGTTACCATTAAATCTGCAAAAACACAAAAAACTTTACACCAGCCCCTGCAACACAAGCTCCCGACACGTGCCAAGTATACGTGCCCTACTGTTTTTATTTTATCACGTCTTGTCTGAGGGTGTCCTCGTCCGCAGGGTTTTACAAAAAGCGACCAGATACAAGTGATTAAATGTGACATCCGTTGCAAAATGAATGGACGGAAGCAAACGGGCCGTGCTTTAACTAAATACGACAAAATAACGGTGAGTTTGGCAGTGAGACTGCGGCAGGCTGGTCCATGCATATTGGAGGCACACAGATGGCCTCAGTGCTGAATATGGATGAGGGATCTGACACTACAACTCAGACAGACAGCGTGGAAAAACAGAGAGAGAGAGAGAGAGAGAGAGAGAGAGGGGAAGAGGGAAAGAAGGAAGAAGGGCAGATCAGTATCAGCAAATATGTCTGTTTTTAATAACCTCTGTGTTTTCTCTTTCTTATTATCCCTTACTTTCCCATCCTCGTCCTCCTCGCTCCCACTGTCTATCCCTCCGGCTATGGCTGTATGAATTATGAGGCACAAATGAGGTGTGGGTGTGTGGGTGTGTGTGTGTGTGAGATCATGCAGTATATCATGGTTGTGTTTGTCTATGAGTGGGCTGAAGGCCACGAGTGCGCAAGCAAGAAGCGCCGCGCTACAGTAGCTGCCACAGCATCTGTCTGGGCGGAGGGTGTGAAGGTATTCTGCGGCGATACAGAGCTCATAAAAAAGACTCACAACAATGCAGTTTTCATATGTGGACAAGTGCACAGAGGACAAGGCAAACATGGTCACTCTTATATACACAGGGGATCAAACATCAGTGTGTGTGTGTGTGTTTGTCAGGGCCTAATGAGGTCTTTAAAAGAGGTGGTCTCTGTCAGTCTGTCGGGGGAGGTCCAGCACTCCCACCACGTTGCCACATTAACTCAGTCCCTCTCTCAGCTGGAGAGAGGAAGGCTGAGAGTGGAGGGGGAGGAACAGCTGGCAGGTGTGAGGAAGACGGGAGGAGAGGAGGCACGGAGAGGAGGACGTGAGAAAAGGAAGAGAGGATGTCGAACGATGTGGCGAACAGACGGAAGGAGATGATGACAGAGGAGGAGAAACATAGATTTCACGCTGCCGCTCGTCACTGGGCTCCTTGCACGTGGATTTATTGCATTATCCTCATGGTGTCACACTTTATCACTACTTCTCCTAATGGCATTATATGTCGTTTTTATCCTACAAAGTAAAAGCCTTCTTAGAGACAGAATCTTCCATAGTGCCATGGTATTGACATAAAGCTCATGAGCTATGCAGTACATCATTTGAAATGGCTGATGGATCCTTTACACTTTGTCTTATGATTGAACAAAGAGATAAATCCAGGCAGATCTCTCTGTTGTCATGAAGGCTAATGTTTGAGTGTACGATTTGATGTTCAAGAAGTGAGACAAACACATATATACAGCCCTTTAAAAAATACTTTACAGTCATTTTATAGTGTTTCTGGGTAGAAGTGTCATCTGTCGATAAAGGCCCAGCAGGTGGTTTTGTATATTTCATTACTGTAATAAGAGTCAAATAAAACTCTACTTTGCTGGTACTTGTTCTCACTTCCTTCTCTCGCTTTTTCTCGGTTGTTCTGTCTCTTCCAAAGCAAGGGAACGGAAAATCGCCGTGCTCCAGAAACAACTTGTAATGTCTGTCTTTTAGATTGAAACAGACAGAGTTTCACCTCTTGCTCGACTCCCCAGTGACCGCTCCTATCAGCTGTTGAGCCTCGATTACTTCCTCCTGTATCTCCCGTCTCCATCAGCGGCCGCGAGATGAAGCCCTGGGTGATACATTTCTCTGTCTGGGTCCAGGGACTTGATTTAGATGCGCTCTGTCTCCCGTTCTGACAAATAAAACACGCTGCCCTTTGTTTATGTGTGTGCTGGAGTGTGAAGCGGAGTGGGGGCTTCCTGCCTGAGCCATATCACGCTGGCTCAATAAACTCATTCTGATGTTTGAAGTATCAGTGTCTGTCTGTTCTCGAAGACGATCGCAAGACTTTTGTTCCGGTCGTCACCACTGATTTCAAAAGGATTCTCGCTCTAGCGGTTTGTAATGTTTACTCCTTTTATTTGAACTTTTTTTCTATGCACTCACTTGTTTTTTTTTTCCTTGTGATTGCTTAGTTTGAAATCACATTGGGATTCATTAACATTTTTATTCTTAGTTCAGAGAAGTAATGTTATTTTACACATGAACGGGCCATTCCACAGGGAAATCTGTTACTGAAGCCCCCTCAACAAAGCCCCATTTTTACTTCAAGCTGCCTCAGATTTTGGATCGTGTGATGACTGCACCTGGGCAGCATGTTGGTGCAGTCAGTGAGAAGGTCCTGGGTTCGAACCAGCAGGGGCTTTCTGAATAGAATGCTTTGTTGTCATAATACACAATGTACCAAAACACTCGACAACCACCAAATTACACACACTGATCATGTGCCCCCCCCCCCAGCAACCTTTACCTTACCTTAACTATGACCAACTCACACTGACCCAAACTTAACATCAACCTCAGAATGTTAATGCCTGAAGAGGAAAGAAACCAAGCACACACACACAGCTCAAGTGGATGTTAAAGTACCTGTTTACTTTCCCTGCAGGAATAAATGCACACTTCAGTGGCAGTAATTACAGAGAATCAGGTCACTGACAGAGACGTGAGGAGAGATGGGGAGAAAGGTAAAAGAACAGAATGAGGAGAAACACGTGTAAAGAGAGAGAGAGAGAGAGCAGAGAATGGAAGGGTGGGGGGGGGGTATGGAGTTAAAGTGTGAGAATGGTATAGGCAGGAAAGTGAAACTGCCGAGTGATGTAAATTGGCACACACACGCTTCTTTCTCTGCACAGTCAGCGGAGTGATGGCGCTGAGACAATGGCTCACAGAAAGCGCACGGCTTGTGTGCGTGAAGGGAAGTGAGAGATGTCACAATAAAGACAGAGAGGAAACAGCGAGTGCAGGGGGTAGAAGAGGGAGGTGTCACATCAGGAAGCTTCAGGGAGGGAGGGAGGACGAGGGTACGGGGCGCTGCCGACAAACATGACGTACATGAGACAACTGCATCCAAAGCTGTGACGCACGCCTGCCGCTCAGGACTGGCTGTGGAGGAGGTGAAGGGAAGTAGAAGGAGGTTGCTTTTGTACGACTGAGAGCGTAGTTTCATGCTTTCGCTGGAGTTTGACTGGCACGTTGATGGGGATGAATCCCTACCTGCAGAACACGCACCAGACGAACTCAATAAGAGAAACTAAAACACCGCATGTGGCAAATTCATTTGATTCCTTGATTCATTACACTTCTCTTTTTCAGTTGCGCACACTCAATAACTCTCTGAGGGATCATCCATGAAAGACAGAACGAAATCAAGGGGGAGGAGTAGAGGAAGGAAGATATTCCGCTTTGAGGCATTATTCACGCAGGAAGGAAGGAAGGTAAAACGAAAGAGATGAGAGGAAGATAAAAAGAGCAGCAAGGGAAGAAGGTGACATTGAATGTATGTTCGCTGTATACACGCTCTCTGAACTCACATTAGCTCAGGGCTTGTTTTAACAGTCAAACGTTCTCCCCTAGAGAACGCTTCTGCCCCCTCCCCGTCTTTTTTTTCCTCTCCCTCGCTCCCTGTCTCTTTCAAGCTATCGAGTATTTATGATCTAATCTCAGGGCCACTCCCACCTGTCACACACACACACACACACACACACACACACAGGTGGACATGGCTAATGACACTGCCTTTGTTTTTTAAATTCGTAAGCTCTGACATTCAAATTCAACGGCGTCAGTGACATCACGTTTCCATCCTAAATGTCGTCTGTTATCCTCAGCCCGGAGCCACGTTCACATGCACACGCCGCACACGCCTGAAAAAGTGCTCCCTGGTCACTTCAGTTGTATTGGGTTATGCTGCAGCGCTGTTTACCCTTGAAGGTGTTTTGAAACACTTCGCCCGCCTCTCCATCACCATAGTGATAGATAAATTATGAGGGAGTTATTTGAATTTTTTGGGTGAACTATCCTTATTTGGCCAAAAAAAAAAAAAAAATGCTGAAATCGAGTATCTTATTTTTCCAATTATCTGTCGCTGCGAATGTGACCAAGAATTATCCTCCCTCAAGCTGTAAGCAAAGCAGGAAGTTGGTGAAAGCTGATTCATTTTATGCTCAATTTATGCATCGGAGGCTGAATTGAAAGTAGAAATTGAAATGGCCGCTCGGGGAATCATTATGCTGTGACAACTTCCTTTTCCACCCACTCACTCCAGTTTATATGTAGGACACATCATTACTGCACATCTGACACCGTCCTTTCCTCTTTATGCCACACTGAAATTGTGAATGGACCAACCGCAGCAGCGAGATATTATTTCCACCATTATAATATTTAAAAAATGCTTTTCATTTCTTTCTAGTTTCTTTCTAGAATAGTCCGTGGTTATTTGGTATTCAGTGGCGGCACAAAGGGGAGGTGGAGGATGGTGGAGGAAGGGGGAAAGAGGAGAGGTTATGTCGTCCCCCCAGGGATTGGATTGACTGCTTAATTCAAGTCATCAAACTGAAAGTCAAAGACAGACACAGGGAGGAAGGTGAGGTTTATGTACAGAGGACAGGAGGAGGGAGAAAGGGCAGCGAGACAGAGGAGGTGTTGTCATTGTTCTCTCTGCGTCCTTCTCTGTTCTATTGGATTAGGAGAAGAAAGTAAAATCCTGCTGCGATATTCACGTGACGCTGCCCGGTGCTGAGAGGAGCTGGTTTGTAGAAGCGAGGGCGACACAAATGTTATGCTAAAGGAATGAAAATGTCAGAACGCATTACAATTCACTAGACTACGTCCATTCACTGAGAGTCCACTCAGATTCCACAGGTAGATGAGGTTCACACACACACACACACACACACACACACACACACACACCGGACCTTTCAAATTTAATTTTCTTTTGACAATTGGGAGTTCTGTCTGCATGACAAAGAAGACAATGACCTTTCCTAATAAGACAATACTGATAGTGCCTCACACACACACACACACGTTGAAAGAGACGCTGTTGAGAAAGTCGAACAGGATTAATTCTGTCATTCTCTCTTTGTCTGCGCTCAGCTACGGGCGAACATACGTGTGCAGTGAGTATATTTAGACATGTCGAGATGCCTCCACAGGCATTCCTCTTCTGCGTTACCATGGAAACGGCAGAGCCAAATTGTCAGTTTGCACTACAAAAGAGGGCTAAGTGATGCAAAGCGTGTGTGTGTGTGAGAGAGACAGCGAGAGAGGGAGAAGAGGCAGGTGTGTCATCTAATTGTATATGTTTGTGTGTGTGTAGATGAGTCACTTGAAGACACTCTGATGGGATGACGTGTGTGTTTTCCTTATTGACGCTGATAAAACAATATTAGCGGCATCGCGCTCTTCCCCCTCCGCCACTAAATGTCTCCTTGCGTGTTGGAGCAGGAAATTAAATCTTCCATGCTTTTCAGACAACACCGGGCCATTTGATCCCCCTGTTGTCTGCGCCGGCGTCTTTGACTGACCCGTTTCCACCTGTTAATCTTCCTTCCTCTTCCCGTCTCCAGCGATATCTCTTCTTCTGTTCCTCTGGCTCCTTACGCTCCCTCTCATCTCTCCACCCCTCGCTGGGCTTTCGTGGGGAGATGTAGCTGTTCAAGAAGGAACCAAAGAAGACGGATGACGAGGCTTGGTTCATTTAGCAGCTTTTCGGGGTGGGGAGGGTCACGTGCTTCCCTCAAAGTTTGCGTGAAGTTGAAAGATTGACTTTGAAAACTTTCTGTGACAAACTGTTGAGAGAGTGAGCGTGTGTTTCTGTCGGGGGGGGGGGGCTGACTCCTTAATTTGGTGTGTTGTGTAATGATTAAATGATCATCAACAGTTAGTATTTGAATTGTACATCACAAACTTTATTTCACGTCTATTTGGTGCTGAGATTCAATGAACCAACATGTTCCCGAGGCAGTGATCGTATCGGCAGCACCGTCTTCCAGGGTGAATGACTCACGGGTCGTCCATGCACGTACATCGCCACGACCCGTGTTTGCGTTTTGTATTTTATGAGTGGTAGTTATTTTAATGAGCTCAAAGTGGGAGGTCAAATGTCAGAGTATAAAACACAGCAGAGTCAGTGTGAGGAGGAGGGGGGGCTGAACTGAGAGATAGCTCCACACAGCACAGAAGACTGTTCTTATTTTTAATACGGCGCTTCTCCTTTAACCTATTCAAGCAGTTTCTGTGTCTTAATCACAGTTTAGGGTTACTGCTATAGCACAGGTCCAGTACCTGACACTGGTCTGCTTGTAACAATTAAACAAAATAACTAAGATTCTTTAGGTTACATTTGTTGTTTGTCTTGTTTGGTAACACGTAAAACACCTTTTAGTCATTTATCCTCTTAGGATGTTTCATGAGAAACTTCTCTGAGAAACAGTTTCAGACACAAAAACAAGTAAAACCAAATGAACTGAGTAAAGTTGGGGCTGTAATGGAGGAGAGGTGAACCTCTGTGTGACTGACAACCGTCTCCACAATCAGCGCGCAGCAGTTTTGAGTGAAATTCCAAGCAACGCTACAAGTAGTAATTATTTTGTCGGATTCTTAATAGTCTGCTTACTCCGGGGTCCATTGTTCAGTGTTCCGTAATGATACATGCTGACAATGATCAAAATGAAAGTAAAACTGCAGCCCACAGTAAACTGTGGGGACGAGATCAGCACAATCCTCTTCAAACAAAGGGCATGTAGGCGTGAAAATACGCCAGCAGGAGACACACATCCCACCCCACAGCACCACTGGCTGGAAAACAAATCTGCAGAGGAAACACAACTCTAATGTGTCTCCTCTCTGCACCCACAGCCTTGCCTTTGATTCCTTAATGTACGTTTTAACCAACACATGCTCTTACCTGCTAATGCTTAACAGAGAAGAGTGCACGGGAATGGAAGGTCAAACAACATACAGCAGTCGTGCACTTGCTTGAGGGACGCCGCAGGGAGTGTGAGCGCCGTCTCTGTGTGTGTGTGCGAGCGATCTCATCCTCTTATTGTATTTCATTTCACTTCAACGCTAAGTTGTTTCTGTGCCTTTGAGTGGCAACGATGGGGCAAATGAGAGCGCAGGAGAGGGATGAAGGAGGGGAGGAGCAGAGAGAGGAGGGGTGTGTCAGGGTTAGTGTAAAGATATACGTGGTCAGTACGCATGATCCACAGGAAAATGGCCGTAACATTTTGATACCAGCACAACCCTTCTCTGTGTCTCTCTGTTTTACTTCTGCCTAACACCGTCACGGTGATGTCTCGTTGCTCGTTGGTCTGTTCAGTATTTAGTCTCTGTGTTTCCTTTGTTCCTTGTCAGTTTGTCGCGTTCATGTTCCCCCTGTTTCCATGTGCCACGTCAGTGTTTTGTGTTTTTCTTAAGTAAGTTTTATGCCAAATGCTTTGTTTGCCTTGCTGGTGTTTTGAAGCTTTTGTTCAGTACTTTTGTATTTTTTGTTAAGCCCCGTGGCTTTAATATTAAAAAGCTCCTTTTGTTGCATTATGAGTTCTGCATTTTGGTCCTGTTTTTTTTCCCTTCTCACACCCCCGTGACGAATTCAACAAACATCTCGTACTCAATCTTTAAAGTACTTGGCTACGTGAACAAATATATTCTATAGTTGATCCACACATAGGATCCACACCTCATGTCAGGTGGGTTTAATAAGACATATATGACTGCACGCATCTTCTCAACTGGCTTCTCAGGAAATGTAAAGTCACGGCTTATATTGACACAGCAATAGAGCTACATCTTCCCCCTGAGCCTTTCCTCAACCAAGCTGAAGTCTGTACAGTGTCAAGTGTTTGCTTGTATCTTGTCTCTCTGTTGACCATCTGCACGTCGTGCAGGAGCATTGTGTAATGTTGGATACAAGTAAAACTAAAATGTCTGGGGAAAAAAAAAAAGCGTGGAAGGCGTGGGGCGAGTGGGGGATGGTTATGGAAAAAGGACATCTGTTAGCGAGCTCTCTGCAACCGTAGAAATGGGGATGTTAAATTGCCGGCACCTTGATGGATGTCACTGTGACAGGTTACACTTAGCATAATAAGGTGTAAGGTCTTTGTGTGTGTGTGTGTGTGAGTGTCAGTGGGCGAGCCTGTGCACGTCAGTCCAACAAAGAGAAATCAAGGTGTAGCGAGGAATTAATCAGCACTCTCATCTTGTCAGGGGAGCATTCTGATGGATATTGTTATTATGTAAATGAATGTTCCAGAGTTTAGCTGCAGATCCTAACTCTGCCTCCCGTGTCGCTGGAGATCTAACGGCGAGTGGGGTTCATGTGGGTGTAAAAGATTATGCGCAACTCCTCCATGAGCGGAGTGAACTACGCTGACCTCTGAGTCACAGTAACCTGCAGATCAGAGGCGTCTTAGCTGCAGCGAGCTGCGTTTAAACCAGAGATCTTCAACACCAACTCAGGCCCACCCACTCAGAAATGTGTGTCTGATCCATTCACAGGCAGAACGCTTTTAAAATGCGTCGTCAATTCAGCCAAAATGTCTTTTAAGGGTTTTTTTTTTTGATTTTTGGAAAATTCCCAAAACAGCCTGTAGAGCAGATTGAGGAAAGACCCTCTCCCGTTGATGCGGCTTTGAAGTTGAGGGGTCCCTTGTTTCTAAGTGAGACATCCCATCATACGGCCTCTTTCATATTGACAGCAAAAACCAGGGCACAGCATCTTGAATCCACTGGTTCAAAAACCTAAAGCGTTCTAAAATACAAAGAACCTCACTCATCTCCCAAAACGACCATTCCAAAAGCCTCTGTTCAAAAAAATGCAGCCCTGCTGGGAGTATATTGTTTCAGACACTGATGAAATGTTGAAATATGTTCTGGGAAGCACAGTTTGAGGAATAGATCCTCGAGTTTTTCAGGTTCTTCAGACAATAAAATCGCTGTCTAACAGCTTATATGTGGAGAGGCGACAATTATTTGACCTTCTTCTGAAATTACAGATCGCAAATGTCATCCACCAGGAATGTGCTCTGGCACGTATTCCGTTGGCTGACGGTAAATGCGCAATGGACTGTGTTTATGTTGAGCTTTTCTAGTACCGCTGGGTTGTCTGACCAGCACACCGACACCCCCAGTGCTGTGATCACACTGGAGCCAGAAGGGCCTGTGTTTTTTATTTAGCGCACGGGCACCGTCTGATGACTTGAGTGTTACCGTACAGACGCAGCTGTTCAGGGTTGGGGGGAAGAATCAGAATTTAATTAACCATACAAGTGTTTACGCAAGGATTTTAACTGTGGGTCAGCATTGATGTCTGTTAGTTAGCTAGCAGGGTTATGCTAAAAAACGGGACTTGAAAACCGTAACTACCAGCTGAGAAACCTCATGTGTTCTGAGCCATGAGGCTTGATTTAACTTCAGGGGCTGTTGGGCCTTGGCTGAGATCTGCTCTGAACTGACTGTCATTCTAGTTTCATTTAAATACACTTTGTGTGGCTTGTCCAAGTTTTTACACCCAGTAAAATGTTTACCTCCTACTATTAAAACCTCCACCTGACCGTAAACAGAATCCTTATATCCAACTATGATCTCAGCGAGTATTGATTTGAATAGAAAATATTTAGTCTGCTTTGCAGCTTGAGTTCAGCCCAAGTGTGTGATGCACACAGACGGGAATACAAGTTACATTTAATTTACTGGACAGATTTTTCTACAACAGATTGTGCAAGTACAGCATCTCTTTGGTGGTGTGAATATGCCTTTTGATTCCTCTTTCCTCCTCTGTCAGGTCAGGGTAGCTCCCATGTAAGCTCCAGTGTAATCCTTAGACTAGATATGGGCAGCTTACTGTCATTTGATCTGACTGTGGTCTGGAATATTTTGTGCGCTGAAGGTACATTTGTAAGACCTTTCATCTTTCTGAATATCATGTGGGACAAGAGAAGAGATGTCCTACTGTCCGTGGACATAAAACACTACATCTAATCTATCTTAATCTAATAAGTCATGTACTTTCCATGATATAACAGGGGTGCATCTCCCCTTTGGTCATTCTTCTCCTCCTGAATTGCCCTCTCAAAAATCCTACATTGAAATTACAGACACACAGAGGTTGAAAATAAGTTAAATAAATGTTGACTTATGTGGCAAATGTCAACAGAATTAGGTTAAGAACGCCAGGGAGCACAACATAAATGTTAATTATGTATTTGGCATTTCACTAATGTAGAGCTAGGGGAGGGGCAGGAGAACACTAAATGTGGTTAAACACACACACACACACACACTGAACATGGACGTGTAGAGTGTGACAGGAAAGTGACAGCTCGATCAGTAAGTCTTATTTCTCTTCCTGTGTCTGATCCGACAGGAAACAGACACACAACCTTCGTTTCCAGGCAACAGCACTGTGGCACTGAGAGATGGACAGGACGCAGGGGTGTGTGTGTGTGTGTGTGTGTGTGTTTCTCTACATGTATGTGAATGATGGCTGTGCAAGCCCAACATGAGACAGACCGTGGACCTTAAGGCTTTTATAGACTTATTTTCACCTCTAATTTGATTTTCTGTGAGCCTCTTTCAGGCAGTGGAAGTTGTGTGTTTGCACAGTCACACTTGGCAGGAATGTGCAGGTTAATTCAGTGACGATCCAACCGACAACAGACTAGATTCATTAAGGCTTGTTATCAAGTCAATTAGTTACAGCCGATATGACAAATGTTTCTCTATATTAACCAGCGATGTTGGCACTCAGGGGAAAAATGAGAGGATGCTGCTAATTGTTTTGTCTGCACTGCTAATGCTAATGATGTTTGCTAATGATTGTGAGCATCAAAGTGTATTAAACCTGTACACCACAGGAACAAAGTCATGTGTCATTGCAGTGACGCTGTGGAATGTTGTGGGGCAGGTAACCAAAAATGTGCCAAAAAGAAGTTTGTAAAGTTTGTAACTGACCTCAGTCTTCTTGATATAGCTGCAGCATGTGTTATCTGCAGAAGCCGTTTGATTAAGGTGACTGTGGCCAGCCCGGTTGTCGTCTTACAACTGTTTGCAGTTGAGTTTTTAGGGAAATTAATTACTCCAGCGCGGCTTGCAGCATCAGCAGTTTGAAGTCATCGAGCCGCTGCTCTCGGCCAAAAAACGTCTGCAGTCACTGTTCCGCCCAGTTTGACTCCGTCTTTGATTTGATTCAGTTTGACTGCAGCGGGGCTTTCAGCTCAGTCACATTTAAGACGAGATTCGAAAAACATGAAAATGGAATAACATGCAATCTTACGGGGTTTTGTTTTACCATGAGAAAGTGTTGATGCATGACTAACCACATTTAGGCAAAGAAAAGAAAATTCAAATTCCAGTCGGTGGATGTAAATATAATCCAGTATAATCAGATCTAGAGATAATCTACTGAGGAGACGCTAATGTTCATTCCCGGCGTAAAGACTCAAATATTTATTCTAGCATTATAGAAGCTTGTGGGCCCATGTATGCGTGGGTGTTTTGACAGGAAAACAGAAAACTTGAGTGACTGTGCACGTATGGTTGCATGTGAGAGGACCCACCTCTATATGATGGCACGTATGACGTATGTTGGTGAGTTTGTGTATCTGTGAGAGATGTTTGTGTAGAGCGCACCTGTGCTTGTGCGTGTATTTGTGTGTGTGTCTGTGTACACATTCGAGCATGTGTGCGCGTTTTAATCCTCTCCGTCAAAATGATTTTACAGCCCTCGCTCATCTCCTCGAGTCTTACCAAACAGAGGAAGAGAAGATTAGTCACACCTCCTCCACTCTTGCTCTCAGTCTCTCCCTTTATCCTCTCTTCCACAAGTGTGTGTCGGCATGCTTGTGTGTATGTGCGTGTGTGTGTGTGTGCACACATACGTGTGTGTTTGTGTGTGGGATCAGCGGTTTTACGTAAAGCTTCATAGAAAAGGCAGGAGTCAAGTAGTGAATCCTTGGCAGCAGAATGCAATTGCTGCTCAATGGACCATTTTCTGCAGAGCTGACCTTGCCATACTGAGTTTTCTGCAGAGCAGTACACACACACACACACACCTATACAAGCTTTAGATGATGAGGCTGCAGGGAGCGATTCAAAATCATGCAGGAGAGGAGATAACCGCACAGTGAGGCACAAAAATGTGTCCAGGAGGAATTGTGTAAAAACATGTATGCATGACTGTAACACGTGTACACACGTAAGAACACGCAAAACGCATAGATCAGAGTACACGCCCACACAAAGATGACAGAAAACACTTTTTTTTTTCGAGGATTATGTGCCCACGTTTGTCTTAGTAATGATAATTACCACATAATCACCTATTCACACTTGGCGCATAATTACCTTGACAGCTTTTTCTACACATTGTGTGTGTGTGTGTGTGTGTGTCTACAGTGGGTGCAGCCATGCTTGTGTCCCTTGAGGTCAAAGGGAAGTGGGTGCCTCCACTGTGGAAGTCTGTGTGATGACATGATGACCTCTTCATTATTACCTCTCTGTCAACTTTGACCTTTAACCCAAACAAAGCTCGTGGGGGGGTGGGGGATCTTGATTTCTAAAATGTCATGTCGCAATATCTGATTTTTGTTTCTAACCACGAATACTGATTTGCGTCACACATGTCGAGCATCGATCTTGATTTGTTAGAAATTCTGAACTACTCTTTAATAATCATAATTTATTTCTCCCTCTTTTTCTCTTTCCTTTCATGTCTCTCCATCTCTCGATGATGATGTTGGATTCTTCTCCCTAAGGTAAGAGACACAACAGTGGCATAGATAGATAGATAGATAGATAGATAGATAGATAGATAGATAGATAGATAGATAGATAGATAGAGGGGCAGGATGGATCGATATGCAGGCTGATGAAAGGAAACAGTGATGGGGGCGTAGACGAATCAACAGATGGGCAGATTAATAGATTATCACAGAATGGACTGATGAACAGAGATGATAGAGAGATGGAAAAAGGGGTGGACAGAAGGACAATCGTATTGACAAGTCTGCTAACAGACACTTTGGCTGTGATGGCTTTCCTGTGTTGCCATGACAGCACCGTCACATACCAGCTGGACCGCTTGGAGACACGCGCACACACACACATGCACGCTGCACTCTTCAACCAAATGACTTATTAACTTAAATTAAAAACACCTCCCTGCTGAGAGGAGAATTATGCAGATACTGTGAGGGGAAGGATGTTCTTGACTTTGACAGTGGATTCCTGTGGTTCAGATGTGGCTTATTAGTAACATATAGCAGAAGCTGTTAGAGACTGCAGAGCCGAAGCAGAGTCCCTCTGCTGCATTTCCTTAAGAGCTTAAACCTTCAGCAGCTGTAGAAGAATCAGAAGAGTGATGTTAAGCAACTGAGGCCCTGTCCAGACCTGCTAATGTCTGTCTGGTGCCCCGAGTGCAGGAAACCATTTGTAAGGTGTGGACGCTTCCCAATCCAATCACTCAGACGACATTCTGACACAACATCAAGATTGACCAGGTATTCCATCCATTATCGACACTGTCTGTCCTCTAAGGGTCACAGCTGGATCCGGGATGAAAACCGTTCACAAGCGCCCTCACACCTACGGTCAGTTTAGAGTCTCCAGTCAGTCAACACCAATCTGTGTGTTTTAAGACAGAAAGACCCTGACCAAATGAGATTCTTGCCGTGAGGCGAGGGTGCGAACCCCCAGTTGCCTTGACCACATATTGATTTTCAATATTTTTTTATGATTCTAAATGAGTAAAATCTCATTTCACTCTAGAGCTGTGCGGAACACATCGATCTGCCGAGCCACTCCTTGCCTCCCTCTCTCTCTCTGACACGTTGGACAGTGGGGCCAGTTAAAATTGCATTTGGCCTTTGCAAACAGCAGTTAGCTATGTGTTTATTTGTAGATGGAGATAATGAAATTAAATGGGAAATGAGATCCGATCACAAGTGGTCACTGGAGACAGAGGCCTGAGCGCACGTTCTTAGAGCTGTCCACGTGTGAGGGGACACCAGTAAAATACAGCTGTGTTTTTAAATGTGAATGAATTCTGAAACTTTATGATTTAAAAACTATTCTTCCTACTGGACTATACACAACTCAAAATGCCACTTGTTGTTGGAGTTGTGGGTAGATTTTGAATAGGTGTTTAATTCAATAGTTGTGGTTGTAGTTCTGGAGTTGATCAGATCTCTGTCAGGTGTGAACACACGTAGAAAAGCTGCGGCGCAGTAAACACAACCACCTGCAGTCTGCAGTGAACTCAGCAGAGTCACAGACATCTGCACCATGTGCAGTTTAAAATCAAACAGAAGAGCAGGTTTTAAATGAGATAGCAATTAATTCCACCAACGTGAACCAACTCACAATGACCAGTTAAAAAAGAAACAAGAAATCAAGACTGATGCAGCAGAACAGGACGGGCCTGAGTCGGAGAAAAGGCTTAGCTCCCTGAGAAGGATGTAAGATGTTTAATTGGAGGTCTGAAACTATTTTCTCGTTTCAGGTTCCAGGTGAAAAGTTTCTGAGCAAATATACATTTGAAATTTTTGTTCCTAGTATTAAATCAATGCTGGATCTGAGCCTGCTGTGACCATCCATGTATTTCATTTTAAAATAAGAAAATCCTTAATGATTTCCACTATGGGGAAATACACACTCAGTAAAGGTATTAAATGTGTAGAAAAAAAAAAAAACTTTAGAAACACTCTAGAATACAAATATGAATTATGTTAAAAAAATTCAAAAAGTCAATCCCAATTAGATTTGTTGAAAACCTGAGTGAGGGTGAGTGGAGGTCAGCGTGTGCATGTATTAACACATCGCCCCTCACCCCCGACACCCCTGTGATCTGGGGGAGAGGTGTGTTTTGTCAGCAGTGGACATTGTAGATCAGAAGCAGTGACACGTCCCTTTCCTCCCTCCTCTGGTGTCTCCATGACCTCCTTTCCTCTCATTCATCTTTCCTCTGTAACCATCCCGGTCACCTTTAGCGTATGCATCTCTCGGGGCAGTCCCTCCAGGAGCAGGTACTGAGTGGGGGTGAGCGACCTGCTGCCGAGGAACGTTGGCTCAAGTCAAAATGGATCAGGTGACTAAAATAGTCCTCCTCTAGACCTGAAAGCAGCCTGTGGAAGGAGTGTGACGCTTTCTTTAGCCGCGGCGGTTGCATAGATTGTCAAGAGACAGGCTCATCCCTCTCTCTCGCCTCTTATCTCTTGCCTGTATCCGTCCTTTCTCCCCCTTTGTTTCATTCCCTCCTCTGTTACCTTGTTCACGTATCGTCTAACCTTTTCCGACCCAATTCATTCCACCCGAGCCCTCCCTATATTCTAATCCTGTGTTTCCGTCAGTCGGTCAGCTTCCCTCATCCGTCATTTAAACTTAGATCGACATGCTCCCTTTCTCTCTGTCTCTCTCTCTCTCTGTCTACCCCTCCCCTTCCTGATCGCTGCTCTTTTATTCTTTCCTTCTCCCATTGTGCGCCGTCTATCAATCACTTCATCCCCATCTATTTCCACATCGTCTGTCGTTTCATGCATCCTCAACTTCTGCCTCTTTCTGCCCGTTCCCATGTCATTTCAATCTCATCTCGTCTGTCTGCCGCTGCTCGCCTCTCCACAGTATCGACTTCAGTCAGTCTTATCCATTAATTGATTACAGCCGAGGTCAAGATTCAGATCGAGGCTCTGTGCTCACCACATGGCACCACTGAATGTGCCTATACAGTGGACAGGGTATCTGCTGCTTCAGCTTTGCAGTTTTCAGTTAATTAGAAAAAGTCACGTATTTTTACACACAATGTGTAATATGCTGTGAAGACAATGTTCAAACAACCTCACTGTGTGTGGAGAAGCACCCAAACACAAGAGCACAAAACACTTGCCAAAGATTAATACTGGTAAGTAACACCTCCATGATAAAAGAGTTCAAATGGTCGACCTTCAGTGTGTGAGTGCCCCATTGTGGAAGAGAATTTATGTCCTGACTACAATCTCTGCGTTTGACTTTGACTACTCGGAGGAAAAACACGGAAAACAGGCAAACAAACACACACACATTTTCTCATTTGGGGCTTTGGTGCCTGTGAGGACTCCTGGTCCTGACAAGGTCAGTGTTAAAGCTGGACAAGTTCCTTACGAGGAAAACACAATTAACACACACAGATCCAGAAGTGATACCTTCTTCACCCCCCCTCATGTGAAAATGCAATTTCAGCAGCCAAACTGTTTGGAACGACACGACTTCTCTGCAACATTTATCAGGTCACATGTATTTAACGTCGCGTTTACAGCAATGTCTGCACACAGTGTTCAGCTGTGATGGAAGTATGGAATAATGTGGAACACTTCCTCTACAATAACCCTGTATTTAACACAATGTCACTGACACACACACACACACACACACACAGAAGATAGGGAATGTAGTTATTTGAAATGTAAAGTAGACTTCTGCAAGTCCCTGATAAGGCAGCCTAAGGTAAGATAGAATTAATATTAATATTACTTTTACTATGTCACTGCATCACTGTGCATTGTGCATGTGTGTGTGTGTGTGTGTGTGTGTGCGTGTGATTGTGAAGTAGCTCCCATCCATCACCCAAAGATCTATCAATCACTTTTTGTCCAATCCGCTAAGTGAACCTCAGTAGGACTTGTGCCTAAATGTGTGTGTGTGTGTGTGAAATGCAGCGATGTGTTGCCCTGCTTCATTTACATCATTTTATTAAGTCTTTCCGTCTCGTCAGCAGAACACATGTAAATGTCGTGTGCAGTTTGTCGCGCGTCTCTGCACAAATTAAGCCCAACGTGGGACAGGCTGAACAAAGCACGTGTGTATTTTCGCTGCTGATGGAACAGTCCATTCTGTCAACACACAACTTGCCGCCTGGTGCAGCCACGAGCAGATTACTCCTCAAGCTGGAAGCTGTCAGACCATATATGCCGGTAATCTGATATATTTATGGGATTTATGAGTGTCAGGCTTTCTGTCCCGTCCACTCCGTCTGTGCCACTTTGGCAGGAATCCTTTAGTCAGAATTACGGCCTCGGGCAGCAGCTACACACCGCCATGCCATTTGTGTGCCTGAGTGTGTTTGTGAGTGCGCGTACGTGCGAGACCTCTGGGCCGAGTATTGATTGAGTGTCTGGTGCCCCATTGTCAGCACAGAGTTAGCCTCATTAGAAATAGGTCATGCAGCCTCCTCCTCCTCCTCCTCCTCCCTTCTTTCCTATCTTCATCACATCTCCTAACTCTGCAACCTTCACCTTCCATGACCCAAGCTCTCCTCTCCTCTCTCCTCTCCTCTTCTCCTCCTCTCTCCTCTTCGTCGTTTCACTTCACACACACAGGCAGAGGGGCATTGGCATTGATGCTGTCAGTCGTAATGGGGGTTGGCAACAGTTCTCATTGTGAAAAAAAGGCAATGAACTGCGAAGGACAAAGGTTTAATGAAACAAAATAATGCTCAGTGTAATTATTGGCAGCCGTTCCTCTTTTGACCTCAAACAGCAGCTGGTGAGTAATGACTTTAACACGGTCCCTCACTGGCTCGTGCAAGATTTCCTCAAAAACTATAACAGCTACATGAATAATGAATACATCCCTTAGTCCCCGACACTATTAAAAGGAGTGAGTGAGAGGCCGTGTTGATGACGTCTCTAAATTAGTGAGCTGAGGGCGATTAGGCCGGACCTCAGCGTCGATGTGCTGCTAACAAGAAAAAACAGGATTTACGCAGCAGATTTCATTCGTCATGTCCTTCCTCCTGCGCACACAGACGCCGCTCCTCGCCTGAACGTTTCAGAGACTTCCACATCGTTCCGAACGCGTCTCACTCAGACAGTCATCCCACTGTTAGTACTGGCAACTCCTGGATCATTGTTATCGTTGATAACATTTTCAGAATCACGATCTGATCCATGACGGTGAATACAACTCCCAGATGTCATCAAACCATACGTCATTTGTTATCATTTTGATTTAAAACCCTCTTCAGTGGGAGGCAGCGAACCGGGGCGAGGTGGTGGGATGTTTTGAGAGGGTCCTGCAGCCTGTGCAGCCAGGTCATCGCTGACTGACCGAGGCAGGAGAACGAGCCCCCACCAAAAGACCTGACGTGAGCAGATGAATGATATGAATGAGAGAGGGGGAAAAAACACTGGGACAGGTTGTTTCCGCAGAGTGAAAACAGAGACAGAGAAATCCACTCTCACCTTCAGGCTGCTCACCTGCTTTTGCTTGTCTGTCACAGTAGCATGCAGAGGAACCCTGCTGACGTGATCAATAAATGACGATGATCACACTCCCCCGGATGAGAGTGAGATTGATCCACTTTGGAATCAGTGCCGGCTAAACATTGCTTATTCGTTTTTTAAAGGACAAATCAAAAAGCAATGCACGACCCATTCTGAGCGTTCAGCGGGATCAGTCGGCTTCACGTTGGCTCGAATCCACTCTCTCCTCAGATGTCACAGGCATTGTTTAATTATCCCAAGACTGGAGAAGCAGCACATTAGCTCACTCCAATTAATAAATCCATCCTGCCAGCTTGTAATTACTGTTTCTGGGCTTGTTCCATATTATGTTCATGCTATCTGGGTTATAATTCTTTTTATGAATCATACCCTTTGCCAAACGAAACAATGCGCTGAGTGTTTCCCTGAGCCGTGCACGTCAGGAGCGCTGTACAATCAGAGGCTGCACGGTTCAGTGTGTTTGACGGCTGACTTCTGAGAAACTGTTCTTAACACAGATTCTACTTCTATAACACTTTTACAGTTTAGCTCCTTTTTAAACATATACATGCAGTATGTACCATGTACAGTGTACTACATGCACTACACTGCTATTCTGTGTCACAGAACCAACATGTTTATCTTATGGAAGGGATGCAGACTGCTTTATTGACTGTGTGATATCTCTGATACATGTCGAACATGAAACCAAACAGGAAAATACAGTCTGTGATTGTTAATTACTAAATTGTTTATTTAGGCGATGCCTTTATTCTCCTGGATAGAGCAGTGGCACATCTGACCTCAGTTTACTTCTCACGTACTCTCACACGCTTCCTGTTTTCACCACGAAGCACAAATTCAAAAGGCATTATTAATCTTTTGTCACCTCACACTTTGATCCAGCAACCTTTGTTTCAGGACACACACACACACACAAGCATAACTCAGATTTATTTGGCTCATGTGAACAGGAAAGGCGTCCCTGACTCCCCATCCTTACACATACTTCCCATCAGCAGGTAACATTTTGGACAAATTATCCTGAAAGAA
Source organism: Pseudorhombus dupliciocellatus (assembly GCA_016785235.1). NCBI lineage: Eukaryota > Metazoa > Chordata > Actinopteri > Pleuronectiformes > Paralichthyidae > Pseudorhombus > Pseudorhombus dupliciocellatus. The sequence goes on from JAFBJW010000226.1 coordinate 1,920,331, forward strand.
TCAAACTGTAAGTACTTAAACTGTCAAATATTTTCACTTTCTTTGATTCTTGTGGCTTGAGGTATCCTACCTCAGTTGTGAGATGCTCAGCATCCACTCGTGCGACATGCTGTTCAAGGTGACCCAGGATTTTTTACAGGGGAAAGACGTAGGTGCGGAAAAGAGGTCATGGGAAAGGAGAGCAGAGAGTGAATGGACACGAGATGTCCCTGTAGAAGAGAAAATATGGAGGGGGAGGCACAGAGCGAGGAGAAGATAGGAAGAGGAGAGGTGAGCGAAATGTCAAGGAGACGCAGAGGTAACGTTAGGAGACTCGGGCTTTGTGTCGCCGTGCCCGTGTGTGTGTGTTTATTCTTGAGCAGATAAACAGGGAAACTCCCCACGGGGCGTCCATCCTGGAATTTTTAACAGGAAATGTATTCTACCCCTAAACAATGGTGTGATGCAAACACACACACACACACACACACACAAATACTTTCACAAAGCCGCTGAATCTCAGCTACAACAAAACATTTGAACTAATTTAATCAAAAACACTCACCTGGGACATTTTATGTGTATTTGTGTTTTTTTAATACTAAAGTGATTCAGTCACTTAAATGAGCTTGCACCTGTTCATATTTCCATGCATGTGCACGTGCGTGTGTGTTTTTTCGCAAATTAAACACATTGTGTTTGTAATTATAATTTTATAAATTCTAATTTGCCGCATTCATGTGCAGTAGCTGCCACAGGTGTACACTTTGAAGTGGGACTCAACACACACGCACACACACACACACGCACACACACACACACACGCACACACACAGTGACATCCCAAACAGAAGGTGTAAAATGGAAATAACAAGTATGTGAACATGGGGACTATGTCGTTCTTTTCTCTCTCTCTCTGTGTGTGTGTGTGTGTGTGTGTATATTCCTGACTGTCTGTTGTCCAAGAAAACAAAAGTGTTGACAATTAGCATTTTAAAAGACGGGCGCAGAGGGAGGGAGCATTTGCAGCCGCTCCACAAATCTCAACGACAGCCAACATGAAGAAGTAGCAAATAATTGCCAAATATTTAATCAGAAGGAAAATGAAAATAATAGGCCTGCACTCTTTGCTTGTGAGAATAGGAGATACTTAGACCATGAGGTGCATCAGCTGCCTCTCAGACTCTGTGGTTGGGTAATATGTAATATCCTGCAGTTTCTGCTGCATGGTCTCACCTGAAGCTCAGTTTGGGAAATGTTTCGCACTCCTCTGCAGGTCTGTTATTGCCAAGAAACAGCTGCGTTACAGCTAATTGCCCCACTTCACATTTAAAGGCTGCTTCAGAAGAGACTCTTTTACTTGTTGCCAGACGAATCCCACGGGGGCCTTCGACTTTGAAGCCCCGGATGTCCCGTGAGTGATGGATCATGACACAGATTCAGTCTGCGACTCTGACGCTTACTTTCTCCAGCCCCTTGCTACTATTTTCCAGCGGGCTGCAGCTCGGAGAAAACAGCGGAGCCAGAGTTTAGAGGCAGGACGCACAGAGAAACACAGGCATCATGTACTGTGACATTATCAAGTGACTCATTGCATGGCAACTGTGATAATTGTATCCATGGCGATTTGGTTTTCTACCGTGCCTTCAGTTTCCAAGGCAGCAACAGTTGTTTTCCTGTTTGAAAGAGCTCTCTTTTTTACAGAGGTGCATAGTAGACAGACAGATACAGTATGTAGATGGGGGGATGATGGATGTTTGAGCAGGGTAACAACACAGAAAAAGAAAATGAGGGAGCAAAAGAAAAAGAGTGAATAGAGAGTGAAATGGAGCCAAGAGACATGGTGAGAGCATGTGGGCGTATGGTCTCGAACAGAAGACTCAGATTAAAATAGAACTACAGCCATATGACGACAGAGAGCATGTGAGATACCTACAGCCGAAAAGAAAGCTAGAAAGAAGAGATATTTAGAGGTAAAAGACAGGTGACAAAGAGAGAGGGCGAGCTTGAAGAAACTGTGAATAGTGAGATGATGTAAAACATTAGAGGAAACGGAGCGACAAAGATGAAGAGCCCCAATCAGATACAGATGAGCAAGAACTTGGCAACAAATGAGAAAGAGGGTGAGGATGAAGAATGGAGACCATTATTATGGCCTCCCAGCCAGGGTTTCTGTGAATGAGAAAAGGTCCAATCCCATCAGTCTCTTCTTTTCCCTGCCGCAGCTTTGAATAGCTCTTCAGTGCCGCGCCGCCAGATAGAGAGCAGAGGGTGGAACCCCGCTGCCATTGTCTCTAACACAAGTGCCATCACACGCCACACATATATCTTTCACATGGCGTTTTTTTTTCGAGTGGCCATGATATTTAGCCAGCCCTGATTGGCGGTCGTTGACATTTGAGCGGAGGCCGACCGCTCGCTGAGAACTGAAGACAATCAGAGCCGTTTAAATTAGACAAGGTGCTCAGCGTTTTACTGCAGCAAGATCGAGCATCGACACAAGGCTGGGATATGACTCCCGCCATTTTACTGTCAAAGATCCAAAATACGTGACGGTCAATGGCTTTTCTAGGAACCCGAAGAGTCTGTGTCCGTTGGGCGCACGATTCAGACGTCATTAAGGGGCCCCATCGGCAGCTTGGTCATTGTCCTTATTGTCCTCATCAGCGTAAGCGAGGGAATGACTCCAGATGTGGGAACGCTCTGCTACGCCATCCTCACTCATAGTCACACCTGCTAAACTGTTGTTTTTCTGACCTCACGTCATGCACCTGCGGCGTGCAAAGTCAAAACCCGCGGTGGATTCAGGAGACTCATCTAACAGTCCTGACAATTACGACACGCCTGAATCTGATCATAAATCTGCGGAGCTTCATTGCTAAATTATCCCTCTCCAATTCTTCTCCTTCTTTAATTAAAATGTAATAGTGATGGGACCAGCTGTGGGCCGTTGTCTCTGGAGATGCCAGAGCAGCCTCACACTGACTGAGAGGAGAACTGGCAGACGTTCATTACCGCCAGAATAGCATTGTAGGGTTTTTACAGCGTGTGGCTCCGCTCCTAATAAATCCTGTTGGATTTCTTATGGATGAGCTCATACAAAATGTGGCCTCCAGCTTTAATTAAGTCACGGAGTCGTAATGATTCAAGCAAAAAAGTGCGCTGTGAATGATTGATTGCGTTCATAGAGGTGATATATTAGAAGACAGCGACCACAAAGCACAGATAGGCGATGACCAGGGACTTTTCTAGTTTCTCTCCGTTTCTCTCTCCAAACTTTCTTTCTGCTCTGAGCGATGTGTGAATTTGATCAGCGAGTAGTTTGCTGTTTTCATGGGACTCCTGTTCAGTCTGTTGATTGTGTGTATGTGTGTGTGTGCGTAAAGGGGCAGGTCCTCATGGCCTGGCTGTATTCTACAGTGCATGTGTCTCCAGTATGTTAGTGATGCTACTGGAGACCCAGCTCTGTTGGAATAACAGCCAGGACCCAGTGCAACGCTACCAGCCTCCCTCTGTCCACACTTGTGTGTGTGTGTGTGTGTGTGTGTGTGAGCGTGTGTGTGCCCGTGTCTCTCCCTTTGGTTGTCTAACATTTGTTCATCTTCACTTTCCCTTTGTAGTGACTGACTGGAAGAAAATCGATGAGCGTCAGTGATTCACTTTACTCAAATATTAGAGAGTAAACACCGTGCACCGTGTGAACATTAAGCAAGTAAAGGAGAGGGCTGACTGTTTGCTGAAATGCACAGAGGGGCTCGTCGGGACAAGTAAACAGTTGATGTTACATAAAGATCTGTGAGCATGAAGGAGGACGCCTTTAATCTTCTGCCGGTGGATTGCCACTACCCTTCACCCTCGTGCTGTGAGATCAAGGTCGAAGCTCTTGAAATGCAGATTGGCTTGATTCTCTGCATTAGACGGCAGCTGATAGGAAATATGGGAGTCACCCTAAAGGCTCCAATTAGCTCCTCTGACTAATCCTCCCAATCAAGTCTTTAGCTAAGCTAATGGGGCCAATTTAGAATATTAGTACGGGGATAGCTAATCTAATATCTGGCTTTCAAATGAATGATTTACCTCCATCACATGTACAGTATGAGTGTACACATGCAGCAGCTCCCCTGGTTTTCTTTGGTGAAATGGTGACACGTACAGGAGGTGTAAAATACTGTTGTAAAGTCCAACAAAAATAATGAACATATCTGAGGTATCGCATGCTAAAAAGATCTTAAGGGTTGGGCTGCCTGAGGAAACTGACTGAAAAGTAATAACCTTTTAGAGATCCATCTGTTTGAAATGAGGAACAAACAAACAAACTTGCATGCTGTCCTCCTGCTCAAAATTATGAAATCTACCTGCAACTCACATCTGGGACAGTGACTAATAGGAAGTGTCCAGCCTCTGAAATCTCTCACAGGAAGTTGATGGATTTGGCAATGCATCTTTCTTGGAATTCTTAAAGACTGATGCACATGTGCTAGCATTAAAATGGCCCTCGTTACATGATAAGAATGTGGATTCATTTGTGGAAACACTTGAGTTGTGTTCACAGAATGTTGTTGGTTGTTTCTAAAAGGCATCTCTGTAGAAAGTAGAAAGGTGTTATTTCTCATGTGGCTGTGTCCAAGTGGTTGATTGATTTTTATTGTTGAGGCTCAGCGGAAGGACTTAAATTGATGTAATTATCTTTAATGATGATTTTAGTTTTGGTCTTCCACAGGAGACAGATGGGAAATTGTTGTGTCGCACTTTATTCGGATAATTATGGATGCTGTTCCAAAGACAGGGTCCATAAGTCATCGGTGTCACATGGGCTGAGACAGGCATTCATCTTTTCCAGCGAGAACTTCCACCAGGACTGTCAAATAGCAGCTGTTCTCCAGGGATGGCCAAATGGGAGCAAGGACAAAAATTTTAGAACTTCTTTCTGAAGCCTCATTTAATATTTCGAGTCCAAAAAAATCAAACTATCCCCAAGGTGACTTGTATCCATATTCTTAATATATGTCTATACTCTGTCTGCCTATTATTGCCATTTTCTCGATAGTTAAATTTTTATATTGCTGTTTCTGTCTACTGTTTGTTTTAAGTCTATCGTTCATGGAGGAGCGCCACCTCAAGTTCCTTCCTTCCTTTTTGATCCCTCCTTGTCAGCAGCAGCCGGTTGCCGGGCACATTACGTTGTTGTGCTTTCTGTCTCTGTGCGTTTGGTCTGTCTGACCGTCCTGTTTTTCTGACCGTGGTGTCTTAAGAATGCCTTCATGCAATTTAGTTCAAATTTCTGCTCGGCTCATGGGTGAATTGATAGAAATGTGGTGCACAGGCATCAAGGTCAATCTGGCCGAACAAAACCCTTTCATGTCTTGTGAAGGCAGTATCTTTTGAATGCCTTGCTAGAGTCCTTTCAGAAAGTGGCACAAATGTTCATCAGATTTTGGAGGTCGAACGTGCCTTGACTTCACAAAAACTTATTATTGGCGCGCCGTTCAATTTAAAACAGCAAGACATCAGATTGTGTATGGATTCAAAAAAGGTCCCGTTTGTCTTTGGTTGAGGCAAATTTTTAGTATTCATTACAGTATTTGACTTGTCATCTCTCAGCTACCATGACTGTCTGATTATTTTCTGGTTTGTGCTGTAGTCTTATTTCATCAGCAGCACCTCCTCTTTTTTTCTTTTTGTCTATCAGACATATTTTCTGCAACGTTTTCTTACTTCTTACGTCATCCCTGTTCCACATCTCGCTGTTTACGCCCCTCGGGGGCTCTAATCTGCTTCCTGCTGAGCCTTTCGCTGTTGCTGCAGCTTCCAGATTCATGAGAAAGGCCCCTCAGAGAGAAGACCCTACATCCTCGAGTACAACTGTGTTACCGTTTGTGTAATTATGATGTGACCAAAGTGTTGAGAGTTGACGTGAGCGGGCCTGGATCAAACAGCAGTATTTATTTGTTTTTAATCACCATACGCAGATTAGACAGTATTGGGAAAGTTGTCTTTCATAGCGCAGAGCACAGCTGACTAAAATAAACCTCAACCTGAAGGAATGTGCAAATATTATCTGGCCTAGTTCTGCTAAGTAGGAATTTATCTCGACATTGTAGCGGGCTGATTTGTCTTCATCCTGCCAGCCACAGCTCTGTCCATGTAGACTTAATTAAACTTTTTAGTGAGTTGTCCTCCTGGAGTTATGCTCCAAATGTCTGCCTCCCTCTCTATTAACTCTGATTTATGGCTGCTGCAGTTCAGGGAAAAGACACAAGGAAAGGGTGAAATCTTGCCCTGTAATTCCTTTTCCCCCTTTACCCACATTTATGAGCGGTGCAGTGTTCAATTATTCTTGTTGATTAGTGTTCTCTGTTTTTTTTTTCACCAGCGGCAACGAAGCGTCACACAAATATGTTGAAGTGCCCTCCTGAGGAGCTAATGGAGCCCAGAAAGGAGGACACGATTTTGACAAATGTACCGTTCGTTAAAGTTTTGCAGGAAGTCAAAGCTCACAAAGAAAGTTGTATGAAGAGGACATAGACATAGAAAATTGCGGGAATCGTCTTCATGGAGGCCGGCCGTGAATTACTCATACCTCCTTGTTCCCAATTACAGTTCTCACAGCAGACTGGGCTTTAGCAGGAAGGGGGGCCTCAAAGGGACAGGTGCTTAAAGTGTTTCAGACAGAGGCTGAAAAGAGGAGCTGTAGGGATGAGGAGATCAGATTTGATTTCTAGAATGTCAGACCCAAATATGGATTATGAGCCCAAGTACCTAAGTCTTTAAAAGAGACAAAGGAAATACATAGATGAGGGTCATCTGTGTTTAGTTGATCAGTGGTGACAAAGGCTGTCGACAGAGACAACAGCACATACTAAACCCTGAGGGAAGGAGGAGTGGGGGAGGAATGGGAGAAGTTAAGATGTCATCCAGGGAGGAAACGTTAGAGGAGTGGAGAGATGTTGGCGAGGAAATGAGGTAAAACCATAAAAAACTGTCACATGAGCGAATTCTGAGAATGACAGTAATGAAATTAGTAAAATGAAGGCATCTCTGAAATTGAATCAAAAAAAATAATAGCATCAGAATAATGACCGCGCACTATTATGTTAATGGCCCTTCGCGGCGTCTCGTCATGCTGTTGTGATCAGGGAGACCATGTCTCGTATTAAAATATGTTCTCTGTCATGGCTTTCTAAAACCCAATCGGATAAAAGCTTTGGCCAAATTTGAGATAAACAAACCGTTAGTGTAATGAAATCATTTCACTGGTTTCATTCAAAATTCTCAGACCGTCATGCCTCAGTTTTGAAATAATTGAAGGATTACGTTTTTCCCTCTGGGCAGTCCTGGCTGCTGTGGAGGTTCAGTGACCCTTAAAACCCCCACTGCATGATCTCTGAAAAACACCGTGTCCCTGTTTGCTCTTGAGAAACTACATCACCAGGTAGCTACTAAAAGAAATTATTAATTATGAAATTATTATTCAATTAATTAGCACATTTCACAGGTAACGCGGTGCAAATAAAATCTCCTGAAGCAAAAATAGAGAAAGGAACTGATTATTTAATAAGCAAATAAGATGTCTGTGTTTGAGTGGGTGTGGGGTGGCTGGGGGAGCAGGTGAATTAATAAAACAGCTGGTTTAAAGGTTTATGGCTAGACATGATTATGAAAGGTCATGGGTCAGCATCTGACTTTTACAAAGGCATACATCTAATTGGCAGTAATGCACGTGCACGCGCGTGAAGAAAGGGACAGCAGGTTCCCGGGTCTGGCACGTTCCTGCCAGGAGAGGGGAGCGAGGCCCAGATAGTCGATGTTTGTCTGCTGCTTCCCGTCCAATATTACTTGTCAGGATTTGCCCGAGCATTTCAAAATCCATGGCTTAATTCAAATTCTTTGTCTCTCAAACAGACGCACACACACACTGGATGAGCTCCAGCTTCATTACAACGGCACTCTGGCGGGCTGATTGAGTGATCAAAGTTAATCACATTTAATCTTATCTAATAATATGTAATAACCAACACTGAGTGCTCAGGCATGACAGTCCCCCCCCCCCCCCCCCCCCCCCCCCCCCCCCCCCCCCCCCCCCACTGAGTGCTCAGGCATGACAGTCCCCCCCCCCCCCCGCCTTCTCCTTCACCATCTCTTCCACCATCTGAACTGAACATGAACTTCAGTCAGAGGTGGAGGAGACCGGGATGTGGGGAAGGTGTCAGAAAGAGGAGGAGGAAGACAAATTAAAGCGGAGGCCGACAGATGGTCAACCTCAGTGGAACATGGAGCAGCGCTTCCTCTTCCTTCTGGCTCGGCCGTGTAACTCTGACAGCTTTGTCGGAAACGACTAACGGAGGATGATCTGGCAGTAGCAGACATTATTTTCAGTGTTATCATCCTCTCTCCAATTTTATAGTCGGTGCAAACTTTTTAAGTCTTAAGCCTCGTCGCTTTCTCCCAGTGTTTTCCACACTTTGATCAGATTTTCCAAGTCCCGCTGGGATGGCGTCTTTAAACTGCAGCTACATGTAATGGTAATGTGATAACTGCAGCTGGTAAGGATTTAAGCACAGTGCAGACAGTGCGTAAATAGTGTAATAATTTATTTTATAGAACTGTCACACGGGGTGTTATGAGCACTCGTCTGATAATAAAGCGGTGGTTGTAAGATGCAGCTCTTTACGAGGTGTAGGAGATTGGATGAATAAATCATCGGCTGTTTTGTCGTTTTTTTCGACGATTGTTTGGGCAATTTGAAATTTTATTTCGCTCATATCAGTCTCAGAATTTATTCATCACTTCTGTTGTGTGTGTTTTGACTAAGTCAGTCAGTCCATAGGGTTCGGGTTCGCTCTCCCAGGATGGATGTCAATACCAAGTCTGAACAGGGCTTTTGTGTTATTACACAATATTTTGTTCCCCCTAAAAACCACTCAGTACTGTGCTGAGCAAGACGATGTATTTAGAAAGGCTTGTGTGCACATGCATCATCTTCTTTGCTGTCATCTAGCTCCTCCAGGTTGGCGCTTTTGTCTGATTTCAGCCCAAACTATTCCCAAATCATGGGAAGTTAATTTGGATACTGTCGACAGATTCACCCACATGCACAGATTTAATGTAAATCGATGGTTGTTTGGTTGACCGTGGCCGATCACCTGAGCCTTTTCCATTCGCCTGTTTGCAGGGCTGCTGTGGTGGAAAGTGAAAATGTAAAAACTAAAATCTGCCGTGACCTTAAAATGTACCATCCCCAGTTATCTCAGATCCTCTCTGCTGATTTCCCCCATGTCTCCAGACCCGTTATCTTTTTTAAAGCAGAAAGCTGCTTTTAGAGGAATGAAGTGAAAACAAACTGCTCTCACCTTGCAGCTATATTGTCCCTTTTAAAGCATTAGTATGCTTCAGATAAAGTGCTGGTCAAACAGCCGCTGAAACACCCTTGCTCCTATATGGACTTTTTGACAGGAGAATTGAGGGTCTGGGGTTTTTTTTTCTGTCTGTCTTGTTTGCAATTTTCTGCTTTCCAAAACTGACAATTGAACAAGCATACACCCACTTCTCGGAGCGATCAGCTGGCCGTGTAAAGGGAACAATAGAGATATAATTTAAACTTCTTCCTTTCAGTTTCTGCTTCTGTGCCTGCAACGTTATTTCCATTCGTAGTTTGACCATGTCTCGCCTCTCTCTATGGTGGCAGCCGTAAGAGCCACACCAGCCTGGCCATTCAGAAAAGCAGAAAAGGTTTGGGAGGACTTCGCAATGCAAACAAACAAACAAACAAACAGCCGGTCTTTGCGGGGGGGGGGGGGGGGCTTCCCGCCGGGGGGGGGGGGGGGGGGGGGGGGGCTTCACGCTCGTCTGTTTTAGGGATCTGCAGATGTGCTGAGTTTTCAAGTGGAAAGGCAGACAAGACGGAAAAAGAATTGTTCAATGTGATAAGACGAGCAGAGGCAGACTATAATTAAGATAACCACCATGTTTGCACACAGCACCTCTCTCCCAGTTAAGTGCCTCAATCAAATATTTAAAAGAAGCGTCAGTGAGGAAATGAAATATAAATCCTGTGAAACATGACTTTTATTGCCAGCATATCTTTCATTTTAAGAATTTCCCAGTTCGGTGTCACTGAAGTCAGTTTGTCCACCCAGCCTCTCACCCGTCCTTCCACTGCTTGTGTCTCCTGGACAACGACAAGTGATTGTTGAGTGTTTCTCATGTTGCCGGTATGAAACAGCAGAGTGTCCTGAAGAGCAAAACTAACTCCCCTAATCCCCGACACGTCGAAGCTCGGTTCATTTTCAAGTGCCGTGCTTGTGTTTCTCCAACAGGCACAGATTTGCTCTGCAGACTGTGTCACAGTTTAAATATTGTTTCAGAGCCCTTTGCTGCCTGCCAAGCTAAATATCTGGGGAAGAGTTGTCGCAACACAAACCTTGTACCCATAAAAAAAAAAAAAAAAAAAAATGAAATAATCGTAAAGGCCTCAGGTTTCTGGAACCGCAAGTTGAGATCATAAGCAAACAACCAAACAGACATCAGGGCATCTGTTTGTCTCCCTCCCCAGGATGCTTTGCTGCGGCTGGCGGCGGTTGTTGACGCTCGCTCGCTGCGAGTGGCCCTTCGAGACAGCATTCAGGATCTGCTATCCAGCACGGTATTGAGCACAAACACACAAAATGTACACAAGCAGCAGAACATGATTGGAATTTTCTTGATGTTTTGTTTCCTCTCTGTGTCTTCACTGTCGAGCTAAATGTCTCTTTCCTGATATGTGAGCAGGAACACAGACCTGGGCCTTGTTTTTAATAGATGAGGCTCATTACTCATTTCATTAGTTAACATCTGATTAATGTGACAAATTAACGTGCACGTTAATATGTGTGTGTGTGTGTGCTTTATTCTAGGAGTGTGTATGTGTCTACATTCTGGAGGGAGACTCGAGGCTGCTGTCTGACGACCCACCACATGAACTGCCTCTGGAGGGAAAGATCAGGTGTGTGCTGCTCATGCATGTGCATGTCTGTCTGTGTGTGTGTCTGTGTGTGTGTGTGTCTCCATGCAGCGAGCAGCAGATGTTTTGTCTCCGTGAATCACCGCTGTGCGCTGATTTGCTCCAGCGTCCCTGAAGGCGGTGACACCCTGAAAAGCAATAGAATGAGAGGAAGAGAGAGGGAAACACACACACACACACACACACACACACAGCTCTTTTCTCTGCGTGAAAAGCAGGTGGCACCTGAATGAGTATCGGCTGCTTAGACCCAAAATCACACCATCAACACGAGAGCATCACAGAGGGAGATGTCATCATAGAGACGCAAAGCGGCCCTCGCCTTTTCCTTCATCCTCTCCGTCTCTCATCTGTATCGCTTTCTCATTAGAACTCTCCCTTCATCTCACTTTTTCTTTTTTCCCCCCTCTGGCTCTCTAACAAGCTCCCCCCTTCCTCTGTCATCTGCTGTTCCACCTTCCCACCTCACTGCATCAGCCTGTCTCTGCCCCCCCCCCACCCCTCCGTGCCCAACCCCTCCCTGAAGAGCGAGGAAGCCACTAAGCCGGTTGTGTTTGGGGTCTCTCCACTCTCCACCCGTCCGCCTCCCCTGCCTCTCTCACCTTCAAGCCCCATCCCCGCGGAGGCGTCGCAGGGCTAACAGCCGAGGTGACAGTGCCCGGGGTCCCTCGGTAGGACATGGCGATCCTCTCCTCTCTTAAGTGCTCTCCGAAGCTCTACAAGCCCGCGCGCTGCTGCGCCTGGCGCCCGGACCCCGGCAGAAACCATCCCTGCATTATTGATGAAACTGTCTGTTTGTCCGACAGGAACCTCTTTTCCAACACCTCATTGCCACACAGACACAGGATCGGACACACTTACATGTTAAGCACAAGCACGCAAGGGCACACGACACTCACACAACCCTGTCGCTCACTCACACACACACACAGCACTTATTTGCTAACACACTATGCAGTTGAGGTAGTGGGGATATTAAAAGAGCTACAGGGCACTTTGTTACTTTCTCCCTCCAGTTCACCTGCTTATATAAGCCTGTTATCAAGACCAACACACACCGTGAACCCTTCTGAGAGGCAGAAGGCCAGCTCGCTTTCAGCCTTCGCCTGCATTCAAACCCATTAAACTGGACACCGACGCACACACAGACACAAAAAGAGAAAAGAAATCCTTCTTGATTGTTTATCCTCCAAACTGTACTGTGCAAGATAAATTAAATTTCTCCTCTAAACCGGCCATTGTCAGGAGTATAGCAAGGTTGGAGAGATTCACATCACAGCGATTCACCGTGCTGCCGCACAACTGTTGCAGTCTTCTTTAGTTTGGAGTGGCTTTGTGAAAAGGAGGATTCACATTTTGATTTATTCAGTTATTATTTGCAGATAGACTCTGGCCAGACTGGGATGGAACCAGCAACCTTCTTGCTGTGAGGGGACAGTGCTGCACTGTGCTGCCTCATACACAACCCACAGCTGCAAAAAGAACGTATGTAACTGAAGTATGCGGGCTCTACCACAAGGAAGGGAGCTGTGTATCTCAAATATTGTACGCAGAGGTATTAGTACTCCCCTACTGCAGAGTAGTGCATGCTCACAGTACACACAGGGAGTTGTTGTAGTCATGTGCAGAGCAGGAGAGGGGCAGTGGTTAAGAAGTTATGACGGCTGGATTCCATAACACAGGTTCAGTAATGAGCACCACCCACATCAATTAATCATCAGCTGATCTGTATGAGCGCCACCTACTCACATATCCCCGCGCATCACTGTGTTGTCCGTGTCCAAAAGGTCCAGTCCCTACTCCAGCGCCCTCTCTCTGCCTCTGAGGGCTTCATGTTTTACTTCTAACATGCTCACAATAAATCGGCTTCCAGGTCATGCAGCTGCATTTCACTATGATAAACCACAATGAGAATAAAAGGACAATTGTACATTGAGGCACAACGCAGACATCTACCCACTGCTGTGTGTGTGTGTGTGTGTGTTGAGTCGCTGGCAGTGGTCAGTCCAGAGTAAACACAATCATGTCTCATAGTTTCGTATCAGAAAGCTGCCCTTTGTATCAACTGTGACACAAACACAGACTTGCCACCATGACACCTGCTTTCACACGTGGCCAGCACTAAAACACACACTCAGTCAACAAACACAGTGAAGCTGGCATGAATGGGGAAAAGTTGCTGTATTGATTTCATATAATCTCCAAATGAATAATAGAACTATTCATACTTCATGCTATTCAATGAACACAACGTGTCTGTTTTTGCAATGTTGCTGATTGTTTTTCCATTTGCTCAGATTGTGTTCCAAATCCGCTCTTCCTGTTTGTCTCCCCACTGTCTGAAACACTCTCTCTCCCTCTCTCTCTCTCTGTTCCTCGCTCAGACCAGCGTGCTGTAGGTAACTTTGCCTCCCCAACCTGTGTGTTTGTTTGTGTGTCTGTTCTTAGGAGTATCGCAGACCAACTGAAGAGATGTCAGTGTGCCGGCCTTCCTCCATCTGAGCTGCCAGAGAAATACAGAATCTGCCTCGCGGCCCCGTTAGCGGCACATAGAAGAGGTGTGCGTGCGTGCGTGTGCTTGTTTGCCTGCTTGTGCCAGAGAAGTAGCGAACATTAGATGGTGATGGCGGAGGAAGAGTTCTGAGTGTGTGTGGGCAACGAAATTGGATGAGAAAAAAAAAAAAAAAAGTGATGAGAGTTGTGTAAGAAGAAAAAACTCCCAGGAGCTTGAGTGAAGGAGAATGAGTCTACACTCTTCAAATTAACATTTTTGTTTTGCTTTCAGGAGAAATGACAGAAAAATCTTCAGGGACGTAATAATAGAAACATCTAAGAGTACCACTGGATAATAGTAGCTCAGTAAATACCAATGAACAATCAATATTGAGATCCTCCTTCTGTATGTTCTGTACAAACAAGCACAACATCCTGAGATATCAGGCTTATTATTTCGGCCGTGTGGATCAACGTGAGTCACGAATGAAAGGAGATGAGAGACCAGCGTTATGCAAGGGCATCGTTTTTTTCCTCCATGTTCATTTCCTCCATATACTTGTGTTAGTCTTAGGACAAGGACATGAGCAGAAAATTAGAAAAGGTCTGTTCTGTGTGAATCAGTGTGTTATGTATTACCAATACTTGTCCTCCTCTCTCTCTCTGTCTCTGTCTCCGTCTCTGTCTCTCAGCTGTTGTGATTCCTATCTTGAACCAGGAGCGAGACAAGGCCATTACAGTCGTACTGGTGAGACCTTGATATCAAGGACATTTGCTGGGGTTTCAATGCAATTCGTCATGATGAAACTGAATAATGAATAACATGGATTCAGTGCTGTACTCATGTGTTTGTGTGTGTTGCAGGTTGGCTGTAGTCCACTGACTGACCAGGATGAACTGCATCTTAACGTCCTTGAAAAACACGTAAGCGTTCCCGTTTCTCGCCTCACACGCGCAGGCTCACTGGGAAACTTCACGTTTCCGATGGTTTCAGTCGACCGGACGGATAAAACGTAAATTGGTATTTTATCTTTTTGTTCTCATCTGCCAGGCCTCGGTGGCGTGCATGCGAGTCCAGGCCATCCAGATGTCCTACCAGCGGCCTCCCCTCAGCCCCTCACCAGTACAGTCCCACAATGCACTGCTGCATCTCAACGTATCAGAGCAGGATTACTGCGAGCTGGATCGCAACATTCTTCAGCTCTGCGGTAATGTCGGCACACGCATGCACAGACCCACGGTCAGATACGCACACCTGCTCAAATATTCTTACACACACACATAGTTGTGTGTGAGAGGGGAGGTACGTTAATAGAGGAGCCCATCTGGATAAAAAGCTCCATGAATTTAGATGGACTCTGTCACTGGCGCAGGGAATATGTGACAACTCCTGTAGGAAAACAGAAAGCTTTGCAAAAACACTGTTTAAAATCTCATGCATAATGAAAGTGGACTCGCTAATGCTGCTCCACACACACACACACACACACACGCACACGCGCATCCATCCTGCTTACTCCCTGGTAATTGTCAACAAATATGAGGTGACTGTGGTCCCCTTAGGTTTCTCTGGCCTTTCTCCTTCTTCCCCATCCAGCACGTTCTTTTTGTTTTCATATGCAGTCCAGGCCTCCCTCCATCTCTTGTCTTGTCTTCATTATTAGTCCCTCTGTTAGCTGGCTCGCGTTCACCCTTCCTCGACCTCGCTGTCTTGGTGCGTCCCTCCGCGGATTGCTTTCTGTCCACTCGCGTACATGTTCTGCATTCCCGTCCTTCCCCGACGTCAATCTGCCCTTGCTCCTCTCGTTTTTTTTTTTTTTCCACTCCCATCATGGTCTCTCTCTCTCTCTCTCTCTCTCTCTCACTCCCTTTTCACTTTCAGGCGAGCTCTATGACCTTGACGCAGCCTCTCTCCAGCTCAAAGTCATCAATTATGTAAGTGGTCCAGATCACTCGCACACTCAGTACACATGCACAGTTAAAAATGTCCAGCGCATGCAGAACATGACTATCCTTCCCAGCGACTGCCCCGCTCCCTGTCGGTGCCTATACCGCCGGTTCTTTATCACACAGCTACTTCATCAGCATGCCTCCATCCATAGACATGATGGCAAGATAACGGGCTTCAGTTACAGTTTGTACAGAATCCTGACAACACTTTGAATGTATGGAATGATTCATAGATAAAGAGGAGAGAGAGAGGGGTGAAGGTCATGCTGCATCAGAGACACACAAAGCCGCTCTCTGCTCAGCTTTTTGTTTTCATACATTTTTCTGAGCATGTATCGGTGTTTACTTTACTAGTTTTTTTTAACAACAGACAAAACAAAAACCTCTTTTATAAAGACCATTAACAGCTAAAGCAATTGACCTGTTATATTCTTTGACTCCGGTGCATAATCAGCATTCTCCACCCATTCTTTTCTGAAGTTTCTATTATGTCATCAGTTTAATAAGAGAAACTCATTTATTTTTAACTGCTGTGCTCTTGTAGCAGAAAATTAGATTCATTTTGGCTGCATGAGAAAAAAAACATTGTGATAATTAGTTTTATTGAATCCATTCTTTGTAAAAAAAAATCGAGTAATTTGAGATTGGTGGGATCATTATCATCTACCCGCACATGTTGTACCTTGATGGATGCAGGACCGTCTCTGAGCAGTCAGACAGCGCTGCTGCAGCGCGGCCTGCGTCGGCGCCTCCATCGTGCATGTGAAGGGAGGGAGCGCTTGTAAAAGCCTGCGGGGGTTTTAAAATGTGTTTTGAGCGCGACATGATTTGTTTCGCCTGTTTATTGTTACAGTTGCAAAAAAGGAGAGAGGGAAATGGGAGAGGAGGGACGGGAGAACAAGGAGCAAGGATTTGTTGCTTCTGAAGAATCGTCAGTTTGGTGGGGTAGGGCTCCGGGCAATTCTTATGAGATTAGCACTATTTGGGAAAAAAGGGGCGGCAGGTCTTATTACTCTGCGTGTGCACAGCAACATGCCTTACGTGCGAACATGTGAGAGGGACGAGCGGTTTGGCAGCAGCTGGTGTTTATTCCTGTCCTGGTTGTTCTCCATCAGGCTCTGTAGATTACACACCAGAGTACTGTGAGAGGAGACATTACTCTTAGACATAACTGTGCATGGGTGCATGAGCGGGCACGCAGGTTTTTCTTCTGCACTTACAGAATGTGTGTCAGCGTGTATAAAGGTGTTTGAACCTCAGAGTTTATTTCAGGCTATGAATGTAAATTAAATGTTTCCCATCAGACACAACAGCAGGATATTGGTTGCAGCTCCTCAGGACACAGAGCCTGGCAGCAGAGACATCCAGATCCAGTCTCAGACACACACACACACACACACTTACAGCTAAACAGGTCTTTCAATGTCCAGAGATTTAGAGACACCTTAATCTTGTCTTTAAATCATTGCATTGTAGTTCTTTATTTTTGATGAGATGACCACTGATAAAAGAGATCATGTATAAAAGTTGATTATTTGATTACTGATTTTAATTAGATTATTGTCATAAAAATGGCCAAGATACATGCATGTATTTATCCTTCTGTAAAAGTATGTGAATGACTGACAATACGTGTAAAAAATTATGAGTATTATCTGTATATTCTCCGTTTCGTATTTATATCCTCTCAATCAAACTATTTGTGTTTTATTAAGTGACAACAAAACCAAACTGATTTTAAAGGAGATAGTATTGAATTCTTGCCCCTTGCCAGCTCCAGTCATTTTCCATTGTCCACTGATCTCTGATCTGTGCTTCCCATCTGAGCTTAGCTCCACAGAGTCTTAAATTAAGGCTTTAAAAACAATCTACCTGAGACTTATGTTGTGTTTGCTTCCTTCCTCCAGCTGCAGCAGCAGACTCACTCGGAGTGTTGTTGTCTGCTGCTTGTGTCCGAGGACAACCACCAGCTGTTTTGCCAGGTGCACACACAGACACGTGCTTTTGGACATTAACATTTGAACAAATAATAACCCTTGACCTTTGTGACCTGCAGGTGGTTGGAGACAAAGTCCTGGAGGAGGAGATCAGCTTCCCGGTGAGGTCAAAAAACAGCATCATCATCATTACAGCATGAAATAAAGAAATGAGTTCATGTTGTTGTTACAGTAGTGCCATTCGGTCATTTTTATGCTTTATAGAATACCTTTGTTGACCTTTTGTGCACTAACGTATACACTGAATGGTTGAACCCGCGCTGAAACCCACCTTGAACATTTCTTCACTGACATGATTGAATAAACCTCACTTTAAATATCTTATAATCCCTGGCAGTGGTTGTAATTGAGAAATTTGGCCAGATTGGTTTCGTCTGGATGGCTCTTGGTCTCCTGCTCCTGGCTGTGCTGCAGACGTCACATTTTTAACAGGCTCTCCATTATGGAGTGAACAGACTGTGTACTCCAGCATAAATGATCCGTGAAATCTTGATAATAGTTGGTGTAGAGAGATATTAAGGACACAAAAAAACGCACCCTGGGTAGACCATTTGCACTGATTTAACAAAGGAGCTAATAGGCTTCGCGCTGAATAAACAGCCTTTATATATTTATTTCAATTCTATAAAATGCTCCAGTTTCTCCATTCCCCTTGTTCTCTCTGCCTCTCACCTTCATTATGTTCATTTTCAATCACTCTGTCTTTATCTCTCTCCTTTTCTCTTGTCTATTCAGCTGATGTTTGGACGTTTCGGTCAGGTTGTTGAAAAGAAGAAGTCAATTACACTTCAGGACATCAGCGCAGTAAGAACTCATCTGTCTGTCTTGT
Source organism: Pseudorhombus dupliciocellatus (assembly GCA_016785235.1). Taxonomy (NCBI): domain Eukaryota; kingdom Metazoa; phylum Chordata; class Actinopteri; order Pleuronectiformes; family Paralichthyidae; genus Pseudorhombus; species Pseudorhombus dupliciocellatus. Next base: position 1,938,578 of record JAFBJW010000226.1, read on the forward strand.
CTGTCAGACAACCAACCTACCTACCAACCAACCAACTAGATAAGCTAATTCCAGGTATGTATACCTGCCTGCCTGTCTGTCTGTCTCTGTCTCAGGAGGAGCGTCGGCAGCTGTCCAGTATGTTAGGCTGTGAGATCTCCTCCATGCTGTGTGTTCCCGTGGTCAGCAGGGCCACTGGTCAGGTGGTGGCGCTAGCGTGCACCTTCAACAAGCAGGGTGGCCAGAGGTACGTGCGTGAAATACTCGGTTCAGTCTGTGAGCTCTCATTAGCCGTCTTCCCTCCTTTTGGCTCCGTGCTGCGTTTCCCCTTCAGCATTTCAGGCAGATTTCAAAAAACACTCAGTCAAATCCTGTTTTTAACCTCAGAGCTGTTCACAAATCACTAATGGCTTAGTGCTAAACCTTTTTTTAAATGCGGGAATGTCAGTGCGAAGATGATTTGCCTCTTCCTAAATCCTGAAGCACTGACTTGTGGAAGACACAAAGATTTATGTGACAGCGCATCACAACCACTTGATGGGTAGCCACAGGGTTTGGGTCTGTAGCTGTTGCCGTTCCCACTAACCGGCCCGGGGTGTTGCGTGGCCCTCAGCAGCAGATCACCCGGGCTGTGTGTGTCTGGCCAGGTTTGGCACCAGGCCATGCAAGTTAGAAAGACTCAACGCTTTGGCTCACGCTTACTTTTTCAAAGAGCTGTCTGAGAGTTTTAGGGTTAGTCCTAAGTTAAAAAGTTATGGTTAAGATTTGGAGCAACAGAATGCATTAATGTCAAAGACTGTTGTGCACGGAGTCAGGACCTCATGGGGATCCAAGCGAGGCCCTAATGAGGAAAAACTACTTTCCTCAAACACATTGAAGCTTAAATGAATTTCTGAGACTTTGGTTAAGATTATTGGTATGATGTGAATCATGTTTAGGTTAATTTTAGTTAACCGTGAATATGGCGCACACCAAGTACACGCACGCTGTTGTGTACTTGGTAGCCAGGAGCTATATGCTATCTCCTCTCTACAGAAGCCTCTAAATCGCATTAAGATAGTTTGTATTATTTATATCTTCAATCAACACGTGCTCTGCTGACATCCTACTTTAAGATTCCTCTGTCTCTCTCCTCGTAAAGCAACGTGTATGTCTTATGGTAAAGAGCTGGATTGTTAGCTTATCCTATTTTTAAACACACGGCACCCTCCGCTGCATGCTCTCTCCCTCTCCTCTCTGAAGACGACATGATGACAAGGGATCATGTCCTATAATTTCCCGCTGCGCCGGTGGCACTGATGAGAGAGCTGGCTTCTCATTTCCATAGTAACAAGAGCGGGATTACGTTTGCAACTGTGCCTTAAACGTGATAAATACATCCCTTGCTTCCAGCTCAGCCATGCAGATCCTGTTGGATGCTGTTAGCCTCTTAGCTGAGGACACAGGTGCATTGCATCATATTCTGACACCGTTAGCACGTAACTCAGTTTGGGTGCCAGCAGATGTGAGCGCTACACACCCATCATCACTGACATAACTGAATCTTTTTTTTTTTTTTTAATGCACAGAGCAGGTGGGAAATGTGTGATGATCGCATAAAAAGTTCCAAACATCTTGCAGCCCCGCCTGCCTCAAACACACACTTTCTCTCACAGGCGTTTTCTCTAATCTGTGTTTCTTTGTGTAAAGTTTTGAGTGCCTCAGGTCACAGGGGGTAACGTTTTTGATCTAGACAAAGATCTTCTTTTGTGACACCAAAAACCTCACTGGTTCCACAGAAACAGAATCATCACTCTGACTCTTTCTCACTTTCTCTCAGCCGTTAATGATCTGCAACACTTGTGGGACCTTCCTTCTCCTTTGAACTGAGCCTCCAGGGCCTTTTTCTCTGCTCCCTCCTGCGCTGGGACTCCTGGCCGTCTGTGAGCCGAGGGCCTGACATCAACGCAGTAACATGCCACTGCCCTCTATGGGCAAAGAATAGCAGGCACTTATCACCGGTCACTGCAGATCATTTCCTTCATCTGTCTTCATCTGTCTGCTTAATGATGTCAGCGTCACACATCATTTCATTTCAAAGGAGAGAGACAGCTGCAGGAATGCTTTCTCGCTCAATGATTTCAGTGAATGAAGGTTGTTTGTTTCTGTGTTTTACTTTCTGTTTAATGTGTGTATCGGTGGTGGCTAGTTCTTATTGGAATGTTTGTCATGTTTGTTTCATGTCATGGGGTGTTTCATCTACTGCAATGCATAATATATTTAATCACCGTTCCTCACTGGAACATCTCAAACTAAACCAAATGACCACATTCATCAGTGAGTGTTCTAATGTTCTCTAAGTCACTGCCCTGAACCTGCAGACATTCAGTTTACAATGCGAGATAAAATAAGCTGTAAATCCAAAGGATCAAGGAGCTGGAACATGAGAACGATGGTCTTGATTCAAATAGGTTGTGGCTCCACTTTCCTTAACGTTTTAGAAATGCATTTCTGACGGAAAATGGCCCAAACGTCACGTATAATGGGACCATTAGATGTTTGGTAATCAGCCTTGTCTTAAATCAGATTCACCTTTTGACCTTGTGTGTGTTTGTGTTCTAGACACACAGAGGCCGATGAGCATGCCATCCAGCATTGTTTCTGCTACACTTCAACGGTTCTCACTTCAACTTTGGCCTTTCAGAAAGAACAGAAGCTCAAAGTGGAGTGTCAGGTACTGTACGTGCTCCCTCGCACACACACACACACACACACACACACACTATCCACATGCATGAATATGCACCTGAATTCCTCTCCCCTCTGGTTTTGGACACAGGCACTCCTACAAGTGGCCAAGAATCTCTTCACACACTTGGGTAAGTTTGTCCTCCTCCCCCTCTGTCTCTCCCTCCTTCCATCGCTCTCTATCACTGTGGAAGGAAGAGCGCCAGATGATTTGCGTTAATGGCCAATATTTAAGTGATCACCTAATGAAACGAATGCCGCTCTTAATTGAATGAGATATTACCGACACTAAAGGTGATTACACCCCGGATCATAACCGTAAAATCAAAAGGGCATTTAAAGATGATGGCTCCACCTCTCCGTCCTGTAATTACGTTGAGGCATTTACATTCTTATCTAACTGTACAACACGCCAACAGAGGAGTAAGTCACCAATGATTCCTCGTGATCACTCCTGCTGGAAACGTATACACCGGTTGATTAGAAAAGCTCTTATCAGCTCGCACAGCTGATTAACCGATACTGTGTTTGTGTTTGTCTGAGCCTCGGTGTATTCCTTTCATTTCCTCACTCACCCATCTCTCTCTCTCTCTCTCTCGCTCTCTCTCTTCATTTTTACAGATGATGTGTCAGTGCTATTACAGGAAATTATAGTGGAGGCCAGGAACCTAAGTGATGCAGAGATGTAAGCTGCCTGATTCATCTTCAAAGGGACATTTCTGTGTGTGTGTGTGCGCATGTCTTTATCTCCATTTGCAAAGGCTATCTTGACAATTTGTTCTTAACCGACTTGCCTCGTTTAATAAAAGTTTGAAAGAGATGTGGAACCAGATAGGCCCGTCTCTCTGTTCCGCTCTGCTCTCCATCACCACTGTAACTGTGTCGCTCTCCGCTCCCTCAGCTGCTCCGTGTTCCTGCTGGATCGAGTCAGTCACGAGCTGGTGGCAAAGGTGTTTGACGGAGGCGTGGTTAGCGATGAAGAGGTACGACATACAGTCCAGTGGATCATGTATATTTCGTGATGCAGCGCAGGTAATGGAACTGACAGTGAGAGGAATGATGGCTTGCCTGTCCAGACTCGACACATTGCAATTGCGTTGTCAGTAATTGAAACCTTTAAGGCACCGGGCCAGATAAAAAAGATTGTGCCATAAAATGTATGTTATGTGTTTTTGTCTTACAGCCATGATTTCACATGTCAAATTGGAAACACACCCAGAACCTAACCTTGAATTGTGTTGTCGTGTGTGTGTGTGTTTCCGTGAGTGCAGAAGGAGTTCCGTATCCCAGCAGATCAGGGTATCGCGGGCCACGTGGCCACCACCGGTCAGATCCTGAACATTAAAGACGCCTACTCCCACCCGCTCTTCTATCGAGGCGTGGACGACAGCACGGGCTTCAAGACTCGCAACATCCTCTGTTTCCCCATCAAAGATGAGAACAACGGTAACAATACACACACACACACAAAACTGGCTCCAAAAGTTTTACTGTGTCTCCTGTGTGGGATTTGTCTCCTTGTAGAAATCTGTGTAGCTCGGACTAAGAGTTAAAAATGATCCTTTCTTCTTTTTATGTGTAATTAGGTTCAGCTCCAGTGTGAAATTAATTTGGGTCAGCAGACCTATTGGATTCAGCATCTGTTCTCCACCTCGGACTGTTGCGTTCCCGGCCTAATTTTATCGTCCTTGACTTTCATCTCCTCATTTTTCCTCATTATCGACTTTTTCTCCCTCACACTTCCTTCCCTCTCTCCCTCTCTCCCTCCCTCTGCTTATGTCCCATTAAACTTTCTTGAAATCCCTGTTCCTGCAGAGGTGATCGGTGTGGCTGAGCTGGTGAATAAAATGAACGGGCCGTGGTTCAACCGCTTCGACGAGGACCTGGCCACAGCGTTCTCCATCTACTGTGGAATCAGCATCGCTCATGTAAGTGTACCGTCCATAAACCTCAGATTTCCAACACGCTCCATTCGTCCACTTGTTGAATAGAGTTCATGTAAATAAGAAAATATGCCAACCTTTAATACACATTAAACAAATCAACCTCACTGGTACTGGAGAAACATTACTACTTACAAATTCATTTGCACCCTAAACTTTTCACTTTGCCTTTATTACTCTCTCTCTCTCTCGCCCTCATTATCTCTTCCAGCAGCAGCGGTGAATAAGTGTGACAAATTAAACAGGAAATAAAAGCAGTTTGTCTGCGGCTGCACATTCATCTCTGTACACACTGACTCATTGTAAACGGTCCTAAGTCATTAACTCAACTTGATTTTAAACACGGCTCACAGAAGGAATACGCCGTACAGTATAATGAAGTCATCCTCCATGCAGCTTTATAGTCATCGTCTAAATTTAGCTGCACGCAGACGAATAAGCACAAGCACTTGCAGTGCATTCATCATTAGGGAGGCTCTCACTCCTTTGAACAATGCGGTAGGTCTGTAAGTGCTGTTAGAGGGATCAGTCCTGTACACTTAATGCGATCACTTCACCCGTCCATTATCTTTACTGCTTTCACTTTGAGTGGGGACTCACGAGGCCGTTTGCAGCCTGGACAGGTCGCCATGCAACATGCAAACCCAGAGAGCAACTCCAGAACAAACTGCTATTTGGACCAGGAACCCTCGTGCTATGTTCAGTCAAGGAGCAGTAGGTCAAAATCTGCAGAAAGTTTCGAGAGATTGGAACTGTGATGGGACTGAGCTCACAGACAGAGAATGACTGCAAGTCATTTTCGACCGTGTCGTGCTTGTAAACGCATCATGTCTTAAATTTGGTACAAATGTCAAGTTTGATTCACAGATGAATTGATTTTAGTGGTGGAAGGTCAAACATCACATCATCATTTTCTTCTTTTTTTGGCTGGTGAACACGATCTCAAGCAACAAAATTGTAGGAAATGTCTTCAAATTTGGTGCAAACCATCACTACGAATAAAAAAGGAGCTGATGACTCATTGGTGGTTGAAGTTCAAAGTCATGCTGACCCGTGGTTTATCTGAATGCTCGTGAACCCCCATAGTGAATTTCACCTGGCTCAAATATTCCCTTTCACCGAGCGTCAGCCTCATATGATTCTGAAGAAAGACAGCGGCCCACAACAATAGCTCCGTAATTCTAGTCTCAAATGCAATGATAAATCTTTGTAATCATTTACCAGAACAAAGTGGGAACATTGATTCAAATGGATTTACGATGCAATTATTCCCCTGGTCTCTAACAGTGCCCACAAACAGACGCCACAATTAAGGAGGACTTCAGACCAAAAAATGACAAAAGGAAGAAGATACTTTGTACGAACTGTTTATCTTACACAGCTGTGATGATATTTATTCAGCGTTTCCAATCACCTTTCAATGAAATAGCTCCTTTAGCGTCTGACCTTTGAATGACTGCAGGTGCTTGATTGTTTATCCACACACTATAAAGATATTTGATTGGGAAAATAATTGGCTTCTTGGCAGCGCATTAATTATTGAAACATGACCCAATGTATTATGTATATCGCGGTGTGTACAGTGTGCTGTGGGCTGTGAGAGGCACTTCTCTCATGGCCTGAACTGTAAGCACCGTTCACTTTGAGTTTCACTGTTTTGCACACGAGAGAAAGCTTTGAGTGGCAAAACGAAATTTCAAATTTAACCCCCCTGTTAACCATAAATCTTTTGTTTTCCATGTGAAGGTGAACACCGGACACACACACTAGTTTTTGCAAATTTCAAATGAAAGAAAAAGAGAGGAAGTTACAAGTTTAGACTAGTTCCTGTTCCTCCCTCTGCTGCTGTAACCAAGCTCTACATCATTCTGTAATGTCTCCAACTGTATTTTATCTCTCTAGTCTCTGCTGTACAAGAGGGTCGGCGAAGCCCAGTTCAGGTCCCACCTGGCCAATGAAATGATGATGTACCACATGAAGGTAATAACCCCGTCCCACGTCTCGCCCGTCTCTTCCACGCGGACGCGGTCTATTTCCTGGCACTGTCGTCATTGTTCCAGTATGACTCAGTGCGTGTACCTCGCAGGTGTCAGAGGAAGAGGTGACTAAGCTGCTGGGGGTAGGGATCGAACCGGTGATGGAGATCCACCCATGCTTTGCTGAATTCACGTACACGCCGCGCTCCCTGCCTGATGACACAACACCCATGGTAAGCACCGGTCCGGAGGAGAAGGCGGAGGAAGGGAGACACAGTGTGGTGGACAGAGAGATGTAACTCACCTTGCTGTGTGTGTGTGTGTCCGCAGTGTGTCCTCAGCATGTTTGAAGACATGGGTTTCATCAACACGTACAAGATTGACATGCACACCCTCGCCAGGTCTGAAATTCAACCCTTACCCTTATCCCTATATGATGATGTATGTGTATTCCCTGACTATGTATGCAGTATTTGTACAGTTTGGTTGCTATAGAAAACTTTCCTCACCTATGAGAATACTTTTTTGTGTGTGGCTGCTTTATTTTGAGTTTAGTCTCGGTGCTCTGAGAAATTTTTTGGGGGGCTGAATTATTCATATTTATCTTCAGTCAAACCTCAATACCTTGGAAAGACTTTTAGAAAAGTAGGAATATAAATTCTATACTCTTCCAATTTCTTACGTTCTTTAAACTGAGTGATGGGTGGGTTGGGATGGAGAGCCTCCTGGTGCTACTTTATTAGTTTAATTCATCGAATAAGTCAACCATCGGAGCGGAATTAAACGGCTCCCTTTTCATCAGGTTTTGTCTCATGGTGAAGAGAGGCTACAGAGACCCTCCCTACCACAACTGGATGCACGCCTTCTCCGTCTCACACTTCTGCTACCTGCTCAACAAAAACCTAGGGCTGTCCAACTACCTCGAGTGAGCGCGCCACATTTCTTCAACAGCAGATAAATGTGACGTCAGCTCCGTTTGTGTGACTAAAGTGGCCGCTGTGCTCTTCCCCTTTTTTCAGGGATATAGAGATCTTAGCTCTCTTTGTCTCCTGTATGTGCCATGACATGGACCACCGTGGTACCAACAACTCTTTCCAAGTCGCCTCGGTGAGGAAACAAATGATGGCTCAGTTCAACAGTGTCTGTGAGATGAAGCAGGAAACGATACAAGCTGAAACTGGAGTGGCACGAACAGTACACGAGCTTAGGTCCTGGGTGTGTTTCAGTGATATCAGAGTTTAATTCAGAGTGTGAGGTTGTGTCTCTGTGGCCCAGTGAGACTCTAGATGTCAGGGTGATTAGGAGCACGCTCAGTGCTCTGTTCCACCCGGATCGTGCGGAACCCTCCAGCAGCGAACTGACACATCCACATTATTAACTATGCAACAACAGTCACTCTTTGTTTAATCAGCTTCAGCTCACATTCAAGCTGACATGGGCAGAGTCAGGGTGTGTTACTGCAGGATGCTTCCTTTTATCAGTACTACATGGACACTTAAAGGATTGTGTTTCTTTTCTCTGTGCGTGTCTGTTTTCAGCAATCTGTGCTGGCTGCGCTCTACAGCTCAGAGGGATCTGTGATGGAGGTAAAGGGGAGCTGACAGGAAACTGTCAAGGCCTTAACAGTTCTTTCTTTGTGTATTTATGCCTGTGAAAAAATGTACTTCAAACTTTTAGACGGTAGAGTTTAACTTCACTCTCGGGAGCTGCTGATACCTTGTTCTAATGCGACATCTAGTGGTCAAACTTGAATAGTTTGCAGCAGTGAGGGGCATGTAAATTCACTTTGATTTTTTTTTTTCATTACAACGTGACTCAACATTACTTCTGTAGTAACCATTTTCCCGTCATGCTTTATTTGCCATGACAGAGACATCATTTTGCCCAGGCCATCGCCATCCTGAACACTCACGGCTGCAACATCTTCGAAAAGTTCTCCAGGAAGGTCAGATATTGGATGTGACAGTTGCACGTTACAAATGTCTCTCAGTCTTCTCTCTCTCTCTCTCTTTAGATTCAGTTTTGTGCTTCCACTTACAAGCAAGTTATTTATGTGTTGTTGTTGTGTTCCTGTTTTTCAGGACTACCAGCGCATGCTTGATCTGATGAGGGACATCATTCTGGCGACAGACCTGGCTCACCACCTTCGCATTTTCAAGGACTTGCAGAAAATGGCTGATGGTACGCCACAGTAGCTCAGTATGCACAGGCACATCTCTACTTTTGCTTTTAGCTCGCAGCACTTGAAGAGCAAATGCTTCGCTCAGATGCTCGGTCAGGAACGACGGCCATAAAGCCGTGTTGTCACGTTTCCTTGGATGGGAAAGGGCTGTCAACAGAGAAAACACACAGCAAACATTATATTTAATATTGAAATGTATTATAACATTAATTGTAAGGTCTGGCTAATTTCTCAAATCCCACAAAAGCCACATTCTGTCTTGGCATTCCTTCATTACATGAGTCATTATGCAGAGGCATGAGGTGACGCTCTCAGTATTCATCACTAACATTCTTAAACAGCCTCCACCTTTATTGGACTATTTACCCTTCTGAGCCGGCCGGTGGCTTACTGCTCTCTTATGCAGCGTAATTGGCTGCTGCCTCCAGTGGTCTGTTACGCCTGATTGCTGCCAATTATGAGTTTCCCTGAGTGGACGTTACGTAATGTCTTCTTGCCAAGTACACAGAATGTTCGTACGTCCCATTACGGCTATTGATTATCAATATCTATTGAGATGTAGTCGCTGTCTAATTGGAGTACAGGAAAGTCATTAAATAATTCTCATTATTTTTCTTTGCTTCCTTTGTTATGATGCAAATGTGGCATGGATAGTCATTTGTGTGTGTGTGTGTGTGTGTTTCAGACGGATACAATCCCAAAAGCCAAACCCACCGCTCCATGCTACTGTGCCTGTTGATGACGTCATGTGACCTGTCAGACCAAACCAAGGGCTGGAAAACCACGCGCAAGATTGCTGTCAGTTGACGTCCTTACTCCTCTAAGTGTAACCACACATGTAGCTTAATGTTTTGAATATATGAATCATATACAGTTCACTAGATACACTTCTGAATGCCAGCATATTGGATTCTGCACCTTTTGATAGATTCAGTTCAGTCTTTATTTACAGTGTAAGGCAGCACAAGATGCAGAGGTGACATTGTTGTGGGGCACTGGACAATGAAAACATCAGATGCCCAGAGAAAACAACATTTCAGTCAATGCACTCTCTTATGTGTAACTGCACTGCATTTAAGGATTATTTTTAATCTTGGTCTGCCCCCTTTTCCACCCCAGGCCCCTGACCCTTGTCCTAAATCCAACACCCAAATCTGCAAATACTTTACACCTGCAGCAAATGCCCTGTAATCCCTGACCCCAAAATGGAAAAGGCATTGCTGTTCAGCTCATGGCACAAAATGATTCTGCAATGTCTGCTTTCTATTGGTCCCATCAGGGATTAATGGAAAGCAGCAATTGCACAAAAATATTGAATAGTTGTAAATAGTAATGACATTTTGTCTGAGAGCACACTATGTCTGCGATTCAGCGTAATCCAGTTACATTAATGTTTACACATCTGATAAATTCTCTCCTAGAGCTACAAGAACCAGATTTAAACACATACACCAGGTTGAAATCAAATATGTTTTTTTAATAATGCGTTGTTACATGGGAGGTTCATGCTCATTGTAAATTTGATATTGAAATCTTCAGCAGTTTTTCATATCAGAACTTAGACGTAAAAACAAACTGTAGATACTTCATATTTTCTGTTTCAATGCGTGACATTAAATGTCAGTTTTATTTTATGTGGAACTGTATCATTGGATGAACAATAAGAGTTGTCTGTTCCTCTGTGTCCACAGGAGCTGATTTATAAAGAGTTCTTCTCTCAAGGAGACCTGGTATGTGTCTGTCTGTTCTGCCTGTTAAATGAGATGTGAAATATTCAGTAAGTGTGTGTCATTTTACACAATGGTGAACTCATTACTCATGTCTGTGTGTGTGTGTGTGTGTGTAAAGGAAAAAGCCATGGGGAACAGGCCCAGCGAGATGATGGACCGAGAAAAGGCGTACATCCCAGAACTACAGATCAGCTTCATGGAACATATCGCCATGCCCATCTACAAGTGCGTATATGAGAAACTAAAAACATTGCATTCTTCCTGCATTCATCAATGTAGACTAGATTTTGTACAGTGAAGCATAAATCATCATCATCAAGCAGCGTTTTATAGCGTAAAAGCTTCAAGAACACGTGGTAGACTCAGCAGCCGCTGACAGACGGGCCCAGTTAGCAACCTTCAAGCAAACACACTGGAGCATTTAGCAGACATGTCCCCCAGGAGCTGCTGGAGAGGAAAGCAGATATAACTAGAATGACACTCAGTAGAGCACACACCTCTGCCAAGGTTCAACAGCCCCATTAGATCCAATCATCACACACACTCAAAGGTGCATGTCATTTAAATGTTTTTCATCCATGAATTATTGCTTATGAAATTGGTGAAAATGTAAAAAGCCTCTCTTTCAAAGTGTGAAAGTAAAGTTTTGTGTTATCCTGCTGATAAACAGACCGACATAACCTCCTCAACCAAATAAATAAATTACAAATTAAAATTATACACAACTGTACAAGTTGATTATGTTCCAGATTGTGTTTACAGCTTGGTCAACTGCCATCTAGTGACCAAAAACACAATTATTAGTGGTTTTTAATTACACGAATAAATGCTGCATAAAAAGAAGATGAATTGAATATAAAAGAGTATGTTATGAAATTATAATTCTCCCATGTTAATCTGGGATGAATGCACATGGCTTTAAATGGCTGTCCTCTGTCCTCTCAGGTTGCTGTCTGAACTGTTTCCTGGAGCCACTGAGCTGTATGAGCGAGTGGCAGCAAATAGGGAGCAGTGGACCAAAGTGTCCCACAAGTTCACCATCCGTGGGTTGCCAAGCAACAACAGCCTGGACTTTCTGGACCAGGAGTACGAGCTGCTCCAGTCCCAGGGTGCTTTCGGGAGCGACGACCACTGCCTCAACGGTTGCCTTGACGACGCAGAGGGAGGAAAGGGCCAGTGATGACGGCGGGCTGCCGGCGGCTTCCTAGAGTTTTTCTGTGGTCCAATAAGAGGCTGAGGATACCTTTTTAGCGACCTGAGAGGGAACGGGTCTCTCTGCTGTCGCCCTCTTGATTAGCAGGCCAAGCAGAACGGACACGACAAAGCTTCAAACCAACTGAATCCGACAAGCGATTTGAAACGAGTGGATCCACCTGAGCCGACTCAGTGATTTTGATGCTACAAGTTGCTTCTGTCTCCAGTTCAGGAAAGAAGAAGGTGGTGACTTGATACTTTTCAGCAGCTAAACTGGAAAAATAAGTTCATACCACGAGATCGCTCACATATTCTGATACTGATTAAGATTGTAAAAACACACACACAAACACACACATATACATGCACACAAAGACACAGAGACGGAGGAGACACAATTCATTGTTGTGGAAAAGGACTACGTCAACATGTCACAGTGAGATGAAGTGCTATACTTTCTGTAAAATGGTTCACAGTATCTTATATTGATTTCAAATGACTCAGCTTTGTTCACACACAAGCAGCTGCCAACGTCCCTCACCTGATGCTTATGAATGCATGCTGTATGGACACCTCACGTATTGTTCCTTTAAACCTGCGTCAGTGTTGATTTCTCCATGGCTAGGAAGTGAATGCAGTCCATTTTTATACCATCGGAGCAGAGTTTTGTAATCAAAGTATATTTAATTAATCCGCGATCGTCAAGTTGTACAAGGGAGATTTTGATCATTTCCTCAGAAAAGATTTCAGCTCTCACATTTTCTGATTCCCTTTTAAAACTTTTTTTTCTCTAATAGCTTAAAGGGACAATTCGACAATCACTGATCAATAACCGATCCCTGGCCATAGCAGCTCTATCCATGCGTAAGACTTTAACTACATCTGACCTTTGCATATTCATTCAGTTTGCGTTCACGCCTCAAAACAAAGGACTTGCACGCTAAATTAATTTCTCTCCTCATTTCCACTCTCTTTTTTTCCCTCACTTCCTTGTTTTCGTTGATTTGAGAGATTTCCTAATTACAAACAACTTGTGAGAGAGAGCAACTGAAGCCCTTTAAAAGATCCTTCTCATCCATCAGTGTAAATGTGCCAGAGTGTGTTCTCCGGAGTGTGTCATATATGGATCTGCCTTATTGCGCATCTTTGCTGCCTTTCTTAGAGCTTTTAATATATAAAAATTGAAATTTTAGCGTCTGTTTAGTATGTTTGTTGTATGTTTGTTATAGACATAGTTTAGACTCTATCGGTGTGCGGACTGAATGATCGCCATTGCTGAGAAGATGTACATTTGTGAAATAACTGTGTGAAGACCTCAGATTTTATGTAATTTCACTTCTTTCTATTCTAAGTTATGTATAGAGCCACTAGTGGATATTGGGCAGATACAACAACCTTTTTTCTCAGTTGTCAGTGCACACAATTTTGTTTTTTAAGAAGGAACTAGAGATGTAGCCGTCACAGAAATTACTCTTTCCTGAAAGCACCAACTGGTGGCTAATTGCTGCTGCACTCCAAAGGAAATGTTCAGAAACTTAAAGTTCTCAGATTGTGCCTCATTGGAAACCTGACACTATGGGCTGTGGGGGGGAGGGTGGGGGGGGGGGGGTTCAATATGCCATATTCAGTTTTACCTCACAATGCTTTTAAAAAGGAAATGCTGCAGAGTCAGGGAAAGATAAGAATTACACAAAGAGAGATTTCTCTAATGGACGCCACGGTGTGTAGGCAGTGAGTGGACGGGGTGACAGCGAAAGAGTGGATGTGGATGTGTGGGCGAGAAAATAAACGAGCGAGTGAGAGAGAGAGAGAGAGAAAACTGGAGGCAGTCGGTTTAAGATCAGGAAAGAAGTGTTTAGTGTAACCACTCGTTACAAAGCTGCTGTTGACAGAGATGAGGCAAACCTCAAGTGATCCAGTAAAATTTCTTAAAATAGCTCCCCTTTTATGCAGCGCCAGATTAATGCGAGTGAAAGTAGATGAAAGCAAAAATATTGCAATCAAAAGATTTAAATATATAATTTTTCTTTGAGAGTGTCTCATGAGGATCCATTAGGGGGAGAGGTTAATTGGTGAGTAGAGTGGTTTGATGTATGTGTTCTACCTACACTGGGAAATCCATTAGCAAGACTGGATGAAACGTTTGATCTGCTGTGGTTTGATACATGGACTGAATATTTTTACTAGAACGTTTTTTAAGGACAGATTTGTTTGTAAAATGCACAGTATCAGGGCCATGTCGAAGAGGAACAATTGGTAGATTTTGAGAATAAAGTTGGAGGTTTACAAGAACAAAGTTTTTTATGAGAAAACTTCATATAGGAAAAAAGTCATAATATCACAACTTCATTCTTTGTTCTTGAACATCCTGGCTTTATTCTTGTTATAGAACACCTTCATTTCACAATAAAATGACCCAACTCTGGAAATCACTTTTCTTTCCTCTTTTAATGACCCTAATACATTGTATTCTCAAATATTTTCTCTCTCATGTGTGATTTTCCCATTTCTGTTGTTTTTAAACCACTGTTTCATATGTACCTGCCTTTTTCATGTGCAATATGAAGTATCTGCCTCTGTGGTGTTGCATAGATTCCTTTGTAAATACCTATGCCTCTTGTTAAATTATTACTTTTGGTCTGGTTCTCAAAATGCATTAAGGGTTAGATGATGATGTCTTTATTGAAAATGCTTCTATCGATGCTATGAGTGTCCAGACCTGTGTCCATTTTCTATACTGAGTGTGTATCTGTCCCTCCATGTTTGTTTTTGAAAGTCAGGGCTAAATGTGCCAAGCAAACATTTTCTATTTCCTGGCCAAGCTGCAACTGAAAAACAGACGCAAATTAGATTATTTTTTTATTTTAAATGTTGGCGTGTTGACGAGGGCTATATCCATATAAAACGTTTCTGATTCATCATGACCAGGTCTGAAATATGCAGCTCATCCAGGAAGTACAAACTAAAATCTATTTCCCATCGTCACAGAGCAGCGGGGAAACGAACCTGTGATGTAACGTCATTGAAACGATCAGCTGTGAAGTCATGTTAAAAGTAGCAGACGTATATTTGCTGTAAATATCAAAGAGAAAATGTTACTTGATTGTCTTTCATTATTATGATGGGAAGTATTTCATTTCTGTGATGTATTTAAAGTGGTTGCATCCTGTTCTCTCTTTTATTTTTCATGCCATGTTTGAACAAGCCCAAGTTTTAGACTTTTAGACAGGAGGGAGGAAGGGAAAATATATGTGTATTTAAGATATACATATGATATTCTACCCAAACGTACCCAAATCCCAAACGTAATATGACCTGTATAAATAATGCTTATACTGAGAACTAAACGCAGTTGATTTGTTTGAGTTCTGAGTGCTGGTGGTCTGTTCTTGTTCACATCTAACGAACAAGGATATTTTCTGGCAAGAACACAAATGATTTTTTTTTCTTTTCTTTCTTGGAATAAATCTGGTGAAAGGCTTCTTGGTTGATGTCTCTAAAAATTGCACAATATCACACAGTAGCTTTACTGTACTCTCTGATAATACTTACACCATGAAAGTGTGTGTTTGGATCAGGTGACATCAGGCCTCAGTGACACTGATCTGCTCATCACAGTGACCTCTGTTGATCCACACTGATACTGTATAATCATGGCCGAGATTAACACACCGGGGGCTGTCAGAGGTCAAAGCCTATTGCAGTCCACTTCCCAACAGTCAACAATTAAAATAAGACAAACCGTATAAGAAGAAATAAAGAAGTAATTAATTCCGTAATTAAAGACAGTTTTCATTAACAACTACAAATAGACTTTGAACTGCTGAAATAATGCTAACATTGTTTAAACAGCCTCAGTAGGAGCACTGACTAAATAAATGCTCTCGTGTCAAAACTCTGCTTAATAGTTGTTATAAATAGATCATAAAGTTAATAATAATGAACCAAACATCAGTCTTCTCTGCATGCTTTTATTTGAAAACTTAACAACACATGAAAAGAGGTTATAAAATATGATGTTGTATTCCAAATTAAAGTACTGTCTCTCAGGATGATTAAAGCAGAAGGCTTTTTCAAGCAAAAATACCAAATATTTACTACTGCTTCACATTGTGTGTACTTGTGCGTGCACTTACTAATAATAAATGACAATTTTTGGAGCATAGATAGAAAAAAATGGAAAATAGTAATTGGAAATATATATCAACCAACTGTATCAATAAATGATACATAATAATTATAATAACCACAATGATTATGAATCGCAACAGTCATAATAATCTTCTAATGATAATAATTAAAGTAGTAATAGAGCAACGGTCACCTCTCTAGTGAGTATGCTTACTTCGTTAGTAGGCCAACATACTCCTGAGCATGATAGTGTAGTAGTAGCAGTACATTAGTGATGTATTACTTCCATCCTGTAGTACTAGTGGTTTTCATTCAGGGGCCAGAGAAGTTGTCAAGTAGTTCGGATGTTGACTTCTCGCGTGAGTTGAGCTACGTGAGCTCTGCGCAATGAGAAGTGCAGCTCCTCCGCCATTGCTGCATGAACAAGTCTCGGATTTGGTGTCGGGCTGTCAACAATAAACTTGCGGCGCCGGGACGCGGAGCTACGAGGTCGAGTGAAAGCTCGTCGGCTGCTCCCCAAACCAGTCGCCATCCCCGTCCCTCCCCGGAGAACACGTTCATGTGAATACAGAGCCCACGGACGCGGCAACCATGTCCAATCTCAGCAAAGGCGGCACCAAGAAGGACACCAAGATGAGGATACGGGCCTTTCCTGTAAGTGCACGCCGCCGTCGGTGCCCTGCCTGCCGGTCAGGCGGCGACTCGACCACCGCGGTCTGGGCTGCCGGCTACATGCTAACATGCTAACCAGCTGGGCAGCAGATATGACTTGTCTGTACGTAAACAAAGTGCAGCCGTCAAATGCCCTGTCTTCCACCCCGTGGTCGGTTCGTGGGTTCATCTGTAAACCTCGGGGACGAGTTTAAAAATCAACTTTCACTGTCGTTTGCCGGATTTATAAACGTCCCACATCCAGAAACCTTAGCTTGCAGATGGGCTCAGTCGACATGTAGCCGGGGCTAGCGTTAGCAGTGGCTCTTGACACTTGTTGTTTTGGCCGCCTTTAGCTTTCTTTACCACATGCATCCTATGTGGTTGCGTCTGAGCTTTACACCTGACTGACACCTCCACAGGATGATAAGCTCTAAATTCCCAGTCGCATGCTAGCACGAGCAGCAACATTGCCACAGCTGCGAATGGATGCTAACAAAACACACAAGCCAGCTAACCACAGTCCTGGCTTTGCATTAACGTCATTGGGGATTTAAAGTCCTGTTTATGTTTTCGGTTCTTCGGTAATAACCGTTATGGACGATTCTCCTCCTCGTCTACCTGACACTCCCTTTGTCTGCTAGTCACTGAAAGACCTCATTTATGAACTGACCTCATTCTGCTTTAATTGAACTGTCAGCCTGTCTGGGACTGTCCAGGTGGTGTGACACTGACGGTGTGACCAAGTCTTGACCGAAACAGAGACCTACATGTTGTGAGGGCAGCATTGGTGTATGTGTTTGGGGATTGTCTGGAGAGGCAGCGAGTGTTCCTCCTCACCAGAGGTGGCACATCAGGGAGTTTCCTCATGTGGCCACCGTGTGTCTGGCTAATGTGAAGCCCAGTATGACACACAGAGGGGAAAGGCTTAAAATGTAAAGCTTCTGAGGTTTGTTTTTATTGTAAGGCACCTTCTGACACCATTTTGACTTCCTGATACAGATTCCTATCCTTGGCTGTACATACATACAAAATTAAGTGTCATATATTTGGTCTAGTTTGACAGTGATACATGAAAAAGAACACAAATGTGGATCTTTACAGAATGACATATTCCTAAATGAACTAGCCTAAACCTAACCCGTTGTCCTACAGCAGTACTTTCCAGTGACAGCACAGCTCAATTACTGTCGACTCAAGCTACAAAGAAAATCGCAGTTGTATTTGGGTGGAGATAATATACATTAAAGATGTGTTATTGGATTAGTACATAGATTTCCATTCTCGCCGATCCCTGACACAGCATTTTTTGTGGTACTGGAGACATTTCCAATACTGATATCTGTATTCATCTTTAGATGCAGTTCAGTGCAGAATTACATGCTCATCACCGTGTGGGCGTAAAACATGTCTCCAGCTCTTTCTTATTGTTATGAATTACACACATTTCCAACCATACCACATAAACTGAAGCTCCTAGCGTCTAGGTTGTGTTCATTCTGCATTTTGTCAGTGTGTCATATTTAGAAATGTAAACATTTGGCAGATAACACAAAACAGATCCACACCTGAGTATTCTCACAATGACGCACAAGTATCATTGTCACTGCTACACATATTGACTGATCTTTATAATACCTGGCCCTACATGATTTAATTACTACAACCAAAAGCTAAGATTCCTCAGATTTAACAGTTCCATTTCTTCCTCTAACACACTTCAGTGGGACATTGTAGAAAATATATTCAACATTTAATATTTCTGGAACTGACTCCCTTTCATAATGCCAAAAATGAAATGGTTTAATTTTTTCAGTCAGTAAGAGAGCATGAGTCATTACATTATACCTCTAAACAGGTATGCACATCTCCTCTTTACTATGTATTATTTAAATACAACCACTGTCTGCTGTGGGTTGTTTGAAATGTGCTGGGATGGTTACAGCTCTCGGCTGAACTGTTAGCGTTGCTGTAACAAAAGTTTAGATGTAAAGCCATATTTTTTTTCCCTGACTGATTCTTCCAGAACCTTCTGTGAGGTTTTATTCGCTGTAATACACAGATGCTTCTCCAGGGGAGACGGTGCCGCCTTAGAAATTCAGCCTTGGGCCAAAGAGCCCTTTACCTGCACACTGTGATCAGACCGCAAAGATGTGGGCGCTTATTAGCGGCAGGAGGAGTATGATATACATTTATGTGGTTCATTCTCAAAGTAAATGATTAAAGAGCACAAAATGATGTTTATTAAACACCACAACCCTTTTCAAACAGGTTGTGTTTAATGAGGTAGTCCAATTGATCTCTGGCCCTAGCTTCCAATTCTAATTAAAAAAAAAAATCAAAGGTAAAAACTATTCTGAAGTTGGAGACCTTTCTGTGTAGACAGTGTTGCTTAAGATAAACTAATGTGATGATCATTTTACTATTTACTGTCATTTGCAGATGACAATGGACGAGAAGTATGTCAACAACATCTGGGACCTTCTGAAGAACGCCATCCAGGAGATACAGAGGAAGAATAACAGTGGCCTGAGCTTTGAGGAGCTGTACAGGAACGCCTACACAATGGTGCTCCACAAGCACGGCGAGAAACTGTACACGGGCCTGCGGGAGGTCGTCACCGAACACCTTATCAACAAAGTAAGACCAGCAGAGATTATGGGATAACACAGTTGCAGAAGTTTAAGTACATTTTGGCAGCACCGGTTGGGATTACACATGCCATAAGAAACAAAACCATACAAGTTCTTAGTATTTTGAAATGCATGTTTAAAAATATCGCAATATCTAACAATATTGTCAAGACTGAAAGAACAGATTTTATAATTTATTAGGGAAAATTGTTGTGAATGAGCTGGACTGACTGTTTGCATTAGAAAACCTGTTAATCTCCCTCTCCATTTACTCTGATTATAATCACTTATCATGTAAAGGAGATATTGATGTATGGGCTGTTCGCTGAGAATTTGTTTTTAGAGCTTGTGACCTAGGATCACTACTACTTTGGTTTGGCTTGATTTTGTATATATGATGTCCTTGAGTGGGAATTTAGTTCTAGATTACTCTTTCAGACAGCATTTGCTTTTATCTTTCAAGAGTGTGTCTTATTTTTGAATTAATCTAAATTCTTTACTTGTGCTCTGCAAGTTTCTTAAAGTGGAAATTTAGCTGACTCACTGAACTAATGATATACCTTTAAGATGAAATGATCCTTCAGGATTTCAGTTAATTCGATTATTCTAAACAGTAGTCGATGGGCAGCAATACAATACTGATCCAGTAACAATGTGATTGTTATGTTGTTATTCCCATGTTTAGTTTTTCACTTATTTGCTGCTGCATATTATTTGCATCAAAGTTTTACCATGAGGTATTTGAAGTAGATGCTTCTGTGCAGACACTCCCTGTGTGATGTTTCAGCAGGCGGCTGTTGTGTATCAGGCAGATGGTTTAACAGCTTAATGAAATGCACATTCTCAACTTGACAGGCTTAGTAAATTAGCAGCAAGGGACTGTCACCAGGACACAGATCAAAGAAGAGACACCTGACACGGAGTGTGTTTTATTTGCTAATAATGATCCAAATGTCACTTCCAGAGAAAGAGACTGGTAGTGGTTACATGCAGCCTAGAAAGTTAAAAACACATCTCAGACACTTCAACGAGATGCGAGTTTTGAAAACAACTCAAACATGACAATTTTTTTTTTCCTTGCCAGTTGTTTGATCTTACCACCATACTTACAGGTTATCTCAGCTGGTTTTATGTTTGGCCTAATGATTTCTGTCATAAATAATTGTCTGAAGGATTTGTAGATTAGCAATTACTTTCAACACTGATATTATTTGAGTCTCAGCTCAGTTTCTCACTCCAGCATCGAACAGTCAGACATGACAGCAGGTGAATATTGAAGCCAACATTAAATCCTGCTCACGACAGTTCAACTACAGGCAAAGTTTTCAGTAAAAACATTGTGTTTTTCCTACAAAAAAAAAACCCTTCTTGTTCTGCATGTGACCTTAAACATTTGACAGCAGTCTTTACAGGGACCTCAGGCTCTGTATATATAAGGTCTGAAGTCAAACTTCTGTTATATTTTGATTATGTAGTGCATCACACTCTTCAAAAATCAATTTACAAGTTGTAAGCGTGTCATAATTATTCCATATGGCAAGCATGAGTGTGCATTATGAGTGTTTGAATTGGCAGTGATCAGATGAATGGGTTTGTCTTTAACATTTATGTGTCTGTGACTCTGTGAGGACATGATCAGTTGTAACATGAGGAGCAGTGGATAATTCATCATCTCTGCACTGAGGTGATGGGGGGGGTGAAAAAGGTCGGTGTGCCCTTAAGAATCTAAGTCGACAGAGACTTTAGTTTACAGTGCTGAGTCACACTGCAGTGTAAGTATTATCAAGCTGTTTGTTGTGTGTCTTTCTAGAAGAGAGTCAGCTTGAGTTAGAGGCATTATTTCAGTTCAACAATACCTTTCAGGTATTTTATTAACACTTGAAACTGCAGACCTTTACTTCACCTCTTCTGTGCATATGTGTTTGTCTGTTTCACTCCCAGGTAAGAGAAGATGTGCTCAACTCCCTAAACAATAACTTCCTCCAGACCCTAAATCAGGCGTGGAATGACCATCAGACAGCGATGGTGATGATTCGAGACATCCTGATGTATATGGTGAGCAGCTCATGTTTCCCAAGAGTCTCACAGCACATTGAGGCCACACTGTCGAGCTGGAATGGAAGATTCCATTAATCTCCTTTAATGTTTTCCTTCAGATTCCTTTAATGTATAACATAATGCTCAGCAAAGTAAATCCTTTGAGTCAAAGCAATGTGTAACCCGTAAAAACACGAGGCGCCCAGAGCATAGCTCATTCGTAATCAACTCACAGTGAGCCAGTGGAGAGAAGACTGCCGGATCCCCAGAGCGACTAACGTTTTTTTACCTACTACTACTACATACAACCAACTCAAGGACTAATCGGACCTGCTGTCCAGCCATCCACCTGCCTGGACCCATCTCGGGGTCCACCCAGAAGGAAGACTATCAAAAGGACCACTCGAAGGACTATTGGCATAACTGGAATACCATTAAAGGGGTGATTAGTCACCACAAAGGCCGAGATCAACTAACTAAAATAAATAGTAAAGAATCTTCGATCTGCCTTTTCATTGGGGGAGTAAAATCCAGTGGGCTCTGGGAATTGTTGAACCCTTTTCGAGTCAGGGGAGAAGAAATAACTTGACACACACCTACACAAACATATTAAAGTTTGACATGGCCTCATTGTTTACTTCAGTCTGGACAGACAGAAGCAGAATACTGTCCTGTTGACACAGTGCAAGAAAAATGTGTGTCAAGTGTTGAATCTCTATTTTTATGTTTGTCTCACAGGACCGGGTTTATGTGCAGCAGAACAACGTAGAGAACGTCTATAACCTGGGCCTCATCATCTTTAGGGATCAGGTGGTTCGCTACGGCTGCATCAGAGACCACCTCCGACAGACGCTGCTAGACATGATCGCTCGCGAGAGGAAGGGAGAGGTTGTGGACAGGTGGGCAAAATTTCAAACATAGGATTTATTATTAATTTATTGTTAATCAATTATATAATTGAGAAGTACAAAAAAGGTGTGGAATTTCACATCCCTCACAGTCAAATATTGTAATTAAGGAAAATTACAAATATTCCTGTGTTCCCAGAAGTGGGCAGGATGACTGAGTTTCATGAGCCTCATGATGGCTTTACAACAGCCAGCATGTTAATACAGTGGAAACTGCTAATAGAGATCACTGATAGGGGATCAGCAGTTTATATGGGTCAAAAAGCTTGGGACAGAATACAATTCATTTATGAAATCAACTGCT
Source organism: Pseudorhombus dupliciocellatus (assembly GCA_016785235.1). NCBI lineage: Eukaryota > Metazoa > Chordata > Actinopteri > Pleuronectiformes > Paralichthyidae > Pseudorhombus > Pseudorhombus dupliciocellatus. The sequence continues at coordinate 1,960,973 of JAFBJW010000226.1, forward strand.
TATATTGACCATTTTGGCCAGGAGACCCATGATCCTGCAATTACTTTGACTGGAGCATCCAAAATGTTCTCTGTTATTTCCATCTGGTTTAATATTGAAGCATGTGTGTGTGTGTATGTACTCTCTTGTATCACTGTTTGTGCTGACAACATTTGGTCTGTTACTCCTCCAGGGGGGCCATTAGAAATGCATGCCAAATGTTGATGATTCTTGGCCTTGAAGGGAGATCTGTTTATGAAGAAGACTTCGAGGCACCTTTCTTAGAAATGTCTGCAGAATTCTTCCAGGTTTGTGATAGAATTCCCCCCGCTGATCATTGTTTATTATTTATTTGGATCCTTGTTAGTTGTTGCCTTGGCTACACCTCTCCTCTCTGGGGTCCATATAAAGAGCAGTCTTTTCAAAACATCTTTTCTTGGTTTGTTTAGATGGAAAGCCAAAAGTTCCTTGCAGAAAACAGTGCCAGTGTGTACATAAAGAAGGTGGAAGCCAGGATCAATGAGGAGATTGAGCGGGTGATGCACTGCCTTGATAAGTCCACGGAGGAGCCAATCGTCAAAGTGGTGGAGAGGGAGCTCATCTCCAAACACATGAAAACTATTGTGGAGATGGAGAACTCAGGCCTGGTCCACATGCTCAAGAATGGCAAAACAGACGGTAAGCGCTCTGTCATATACTAGTTACATATTTATGTTTTCATGGATCGCAAAGTTTGTTGGAAAAATTCACCTACACGTGTATATGTACATAATACACCATCTCTCAAGCAGCTCTGAGCAGTCAGATTGTCATATAGATTTCCAACGTGAGTCTGAGCACTGTAAATATCCATCCACAGACTTGGCGTGCATGTACAAGCTGTTCAGCAGAGTTCCCAATGGGCTTAAGACCATGTGTGAATGTATGAGCTCGTATCTGCGGGAGCAAGGCAAGGCGCTCGTGTCGGAGGAGGGAGAAGGAAAGAACCCTGTGGACTACATCCAGGTGAGATGAGCAAGAGTCTTTGCAGTGCAAGTATATGGCATAGTAAAAAAAAAAAATAAAAAAAAAAAAGCAGGGATGGTGCATGAAATTTCCATTGAATGATCAGGTCCAATAGAATGTGCAGTCTGTTGAAGGACAGCTGTGAATGAGACAGAGAGAGAGAAAGACACTTGTAGCTTCTAGCCTTGTTAGTGATCATACAGTAATTTCCAGCAGCTAAGCAGACATTAGCACACCATGCGTGCCTCTCTGCAGAGCCTGTGAGACTGTGGACACAAACCATGATGGTCAGTGCCTTCAGCTGTACTGTGCTGGATAACGTGGGAGGTTATTAACCTGCATAGAGAGAATGTCCTGTATTTGAAGGACTGTTTTAAGCTCCTGTGTAGAATATGTTCAGTTCAGTTTGCAGATTTACTCCTACATTCCTGCTGCAACTCAAACAGACTGCAGGCTCTGTGGTTTTTATTCTGTTACATCCAGGCTATACTACATCTTCTATTGGAGCTTTAATTTCTGTGTTAAGTTACTAGTAGTACTTATACAAACTTTGGCTGTGTCATCCTTGTCTCCTTACTACAGGGTTTGCTGGACCTGAAGTCCCGCTTCGACCGTTTCCTCCAGGAGTCTTTCAATAATGATCGGCTCTTCAAACAAACTATTGCTGGTGACTTCGAGTACTTCCTTAACCTCAACTCTCGCTCACCAGAGTACCTCTCACTCTTCATCGATGACAAACTGAAGAAAGGTGTCAAAGGAGTGAGTGATCATTTTTACATGGGCCCTGAACTTTCTATTAATTTCTTATTTGGGATTTGGTGCCAACATTATTATTAGAGCTTGGTCAATAATAATGGTGAATGAAAAGTCTGTTAAATTGTTTTTTATTTTTTGCCAATGTGCAACAGTATGAAAATGTTTAGATTATTGAATGATTTATGCAAGAGCAAGAGCTGTGCATTTATATTTACATTTTCTGAAATAATATCTTTATTTTCTTCATTGCAGTTTTATATATTTGGCTGTATTGTAATGAAGCCGGATCTACATTGAGTAAAGCTGAAGTCATGTCTGTTTCTGTTCCACTAAAGTTGAGAATATTTGATGCAAAACACATGACGAAGACAAAATTCAAATCATTTTGTTTAGTAGCTTGTTTTGCCTATCGATGCGGATCAGGAGAGCTGCTGCTGACCTCACCTGCTGTTCCTTCTGCTCACATGATGTCGCTTTTTTTTTTCCTCCAGCTGACAGAGCAGGAAGTGGAGTCTATACTAGACAAGGCCATGGTGCTTTTCCGCTTCATGCAGGAGAAGGACGTGTTTGAGAGATATTACAAGCAGCACCTGGCCCGCAGGCTGCTCACCAACAAGAGCGTCTCTGATGACTCTGAGAAAAACATGATCTCAAAGCTCAAGGTGAGCCCGATGCCAATGAGATGCCAGTCAAGATTTCATGGAATGAAAATTAGATTGAAGTGAAAAACAAGATAAACAAACTTAATTTATTCATCATATCTAGAGTAAAGCTCCATATCAAGGATTCAAGGAAGTTTATTTGAAGTATTGAGAGATGTTGCTGACCACTGGTTGATCGATTCACCTTCCTCTGGTGTTTGTTGCTCAGACGGAGTGTGGCTGTCAGTTCACTTCCAAACTGGAAGGCATGTTCCGGGACATGAGCATCTCTAACACCACCATGGATGAGTTCAGACAACATCTACAGACAACCGGGGTAAGGAGACACAACACGCCGCTCCTCATTGTGACAAATTAAAGAGCCCACTTGTTATCTGTAATCATTACATGGCTCCACGAATGACTGATCTTTCTTGTGTTGCTCAGATACACAGCAACAATTATTCAGCTAACTGTCTGTAACCTGGGAAAACACATGGCTAATTTCCAGTTGTGCTGTGCTGTCAAGTGGCTTTTGGACACAAGCAATAGACTCGCTGCGTCGCTGCGTTTGCCTGTTATTATAATTTCAGTGAATATGTTTTAAAGTACTTCTCAGCCATACCTACAAATTCTATTGTAACATGCTCACTCTTCTAAAAATATGCATTAATAAATTTGACACCCTACAGAGAATAGAATAAGAAAGCCTAAAATAAATAAATCCTCCACAAACAAAAGGACAATTAGTGCAATTTAAGTTTTCAAGCTGACTTTGTTTTGCCTCCAGCTCTTCCTGTCTAAGTTGAGATTTATTCCTACAGCTTTAGCAGATGCTTTTGTTGTCTTGCCAAAGATTGCAAATCTCGCTGGTTCCTTTTTCTGTTTTCTTGGTGTCTTAGGAGGTTTTGTTTATTTTCTGTTCTTGGCTATCTGGTAAATGAGGTCCGCACCTCAGTGTATCCCCAAGTTAAAATAAAGCGTGAATGAATAAAATGTAAAGTTAACATATTGGCACCTGTTGGGTGATTATCGGCAGCGATAATCAGCAGCAGGAGAGACACATTAGATTTAGTGTATAATAAAAAAGACATCTGCTTTACTGCCCTATATTAAAAACCCACTGAGTACCTGTAGTGTTCTGTCTAGAGCCTTCAGGAGACAAACAGCTTTAGTACTATTCCAGATTCTGGTTGTTCTTGTCTAAACATTTCTTATGCCTCTGCACCATCGACAGCCAGGAGCCGCAGGCATTATGTCTTTGAATTTGTCAGCTAAGCATGTCTACAGGGAATTTCCTCAAATTCACTTGGACATAGCGGATGAACTGATTAGAGAAGGTCAATGTCAGAGTGACCTCACAAACAATATTACATTATTATGATTAAATTACAGCTGTGTTGACATTTATGTAACAAATTATACTATAACGAAATTACAAGATTCAATACTAGATCTCCTCTGCATTAATGCTGCTTGTTTTTTTAGTTCTACCCACAGCAGTAAGTTATACTATTTATTTTTTATGTCCTGTGTTTTTCTAACGTAAGGTTTCACTCGGAGGAGTCGATCTCACTGTGAGAGTACTGACCACGGGATACTGGCCGACACAATCAGCAACACCCAAGTGCAATATCCCGCCTTCGCCGAGACATGCGTTTGAAGTCTTCCGGAGGTGGGTCTGTTGTTATATGCATTGCACAGGATAAAGCATAACAAGAGCAACGTTATGGCTCTGGTTTTAACATCTTACATAACCCGAGGGATCTGATCTCAGGTGGACAATGTTAAGTTCGTCTGGTCAGACCTGGCTTTCATGTACATCATGAATGTGTCTCCTGTGACAACTTGTGCTAGTATCTCACCTTCCCACTCCATATGCAAATGGATGCAATTGGATAAACCGTAAAGCATCGACTGTGATAGTAACCTTCAGTGACTCCACCCTGTTTGCAGGTTTTATCTTGGTAAGCACAGTGGCAGACAACTCACACTGCAGCACCATATGGGCTCTGCAGACCTAAACGCCACCTTCTATGGCCCCATCAAAAAGGTACATGCTTCAAAATAAGATTATTGCATCATATGTAATGTGCCACATGCATGTGCAACAGATTTCTACTGAGGTTGGCTGGAAACACAATGAGGTATTTACATATATTCTTATGTTGTCTTTTTCCACTGAATATTTATATTTTGAGGTTTTCCCGTAACAGAAAACATGATGTCTGGTAGGAAGAAACTCTGAACCATGTTTTTAGATTGTGGTCTTTCTTTCTGACTTGACACCAGGAGGATGGGTCAGAGGTCGGAGTAGGAGGAGCTCAGGTGACTGGCTCCAACACTAGGAAGCACATCCTGCAGGTCTCCACCTTCCAGATGACCATCCTCATGCTTTTCAATAACAGAGAGAAATCCACTTTTGAGGTACGGTATTCAGTGTCTCAAATCGGCCCCAATATTTGCAGAATCATTGCTATATGTCAAAAACAACAATCAACTTCCTGATTCCTGATTGACTGGATGATTTCTGGATATACTCTTTGCATCTTACGCTCTTGTGGTCTCGGTGCGATCAACTTCATCTCTCCATCTGTAGGAGATTCAGCAAGAAACAGACATCCCAGAGAGAGAGCTTGTGCGAGCGCTGCAGTCGCTGGCCTGTGGGAAACCCACTCAGAGAGTTCTCACCAAGGAGCCCAAGTCCAAGGAGATTGAGAACGGCCACGTGTTTACAGTCAATGACCAGTTTACCTCCAAACTGCACCGTGTCAAGATCCAGACAGGTGCACAACATGTTTTCTGATTAGAAACAAATAAATATTATGTCACATCACTGGTGATAATCCGATACCGATATAGGCATCAGAAATTACTCCAATCCTGCCAAAAATGCTATATACAGTATATTCGTATTCATTCACCTTCCACTCCCGCTCCCTTTCCAGTGGCTGCTAAACAGGGTGAGTCCGACCCAGAGAGGAAGGAGACACGACAGAAAGTGGACGATGACAGGAAGCACGAGATCGAGGCTGCAATCGTTCGCATCATGAAGTCGAGAAAGAAGATGCAGCACAATGTCCTAGTAGCAGAGGTCAGTCAGTTGAAGCATTTGTTGTTGATTTAAAAGGAAAAATTGACCTTGTATGCTTTAGTCTATTTTACACACTGTTTCTCAGAGAACAGTCACTAAACATGGCTGTCCTCAGTGAGACCCCTAGTGGTGGAGGATGTGATGTACAATGGACAGATACAGGTTGATATACTGACCACTGTCTTTTACGTCTCTGTAGGTCACACAGCAGTTGCGAGCACGATTCCTCCCTAGTCCTGTAGTCATCAAGAAGAGGATTGAAGGACTCATTGAGAGGGAATATTTGGCACGAACACCGGAGGACCGTAAAGTGTACACTTATGTAGCGTAAAACAAGTTCAATTGAATGAAAGCTAACATCGAGTTGAGAGTTTTTTTGTGGACTGCTATGCTTTGAATGAACTTGAAAGTGCTTTCATCGTTGATTCTGGGAAACACTGGGAAGCTTAACTCTTCTTCCATAAATTGTGTAAAAAAAAAAAAGGAAAAAAAAAAAAAAGAAAAACTAAATCATTCATGAGATGGGGGAGTTTTCCAGCAATATTAGATTTCTTCTGCTGACAGAAATGAGAGGAGGGGATCTAGTTTTGTATAAAAGTCATGTTTCTTGTGGCCTTTGGTGAGAATTGGGTGAGCCTGTTTGCCATTTAACTACGTGCTGTGGAGCGCAAGCGTCGACATGCTAAACGCAAACGTGTGGCTACATGGAGACCAAGAAAACATTTTGAATTCACTCCCTTGTTTTAATGTCGATGTCAGTGTGTTCCGTTTGTGTTTCGTGGCACAATGATGGCTGTACAGGTTGACAGACACTCTTGGCCTTTTTCTTTCCACAGGATTTTAAATTTTCAGAAGAGGACACAGTGTTAGCTGGTACAGACCTGGTTTACAACAGCAGTGAATACATGTTGAGTGCTTGAGAACTCATGGGGAGTGCTTCATTTATGTTGCAAATACTTCTGGGTTTTTTGAGGTTGTTTTAATCACCGCACCTCACTTCACTGAAATATTTAATGCCATTTTTACAATATTTGTGCCAGGTCTGTACTAGTGGTTTCAGAGATCAAGAGCTGTAGCTTCACAGAAAAATCTCCATAAATGTCGCCTGGTCTCTCATGACGGATTTTTCACTTCGGGCCTGCTCTGTGATCGGCCAAAAAATAAGAACGATCTCCTCGCGTTGAATGGAAGGTTCCTCGTGGTGCAGGTTTCAAAGAGGATTTTTTTTCATTCTCGACTGCATTTTGAACAGGTAGAACGAGTCCAGCGCTGTGTTCTAATGTGTACAAATTGTAAAATAATTATTGTACTCACTGCTAAGGTGGATTGTACAGGGCCTTGTTTTCATCATATTAAATGTAGAATTAAAATAAATGTATGGGTTCTTCTGTTCCTTGTTAAACATCTTTCATCAGCAGGTCTGCCGATGTAACCATGATCAAAGTTTCCTGTTATCGGTAAGCCACAGTCAATATTGTCATGTAATGTTTTTCATTGGAACCTACAATTCATAAAATAACCATAAATTGAAGCAGTTCAGAGTGAGCTTTAACTGTAATTTTATTATGGAGGCTTTGGTGAGAAAAGTTATTACTGTGGAAAGTTAGAATAACATAGTTTTAGTTGAGTTAGAACTACAAGAAGTACGATGAAATAAGATGTTGAACTCGATGCCGAGTAATATACTGTACTTTTATGTTATACTGTATTGCCATTGCTAAATTATATATTTATTTCTCTATATTTTAAAATAGACTTGACAGTTATTTTGTCAAATGCAGAACACATTTAGCTTCCAAAAGATAGATTTTGTGGTTGTTTTTAGTAATTCTTTATCACTGATCTCATATATTCATTCATTTTTTTATTTTTTCCTTATAATGTTGTTATAAATTTTTCCAATTTGTTATCTGAATTGTAGCATTTAGTATCATCTTGAAACAAGAAACCGTTTTATCTTGATACACAGGTTTTTATTACGTTGACATACGTTATTATCTAGATTTTTATCTTTACTTACATACCGTTTTTAATTATCTTGATGTACTGCAGTATCTTGTACTCCTGTCAGAGGTTGACGTGCCTCTGTCACATAGAGCAGTGGATCAGTGTTTAATGCTCTTAACAAAAACAGTGTTTAATGGGCAGGCTCCACTCTGCACTGGTAAATCTGGCTGGTCCGTCTGCTCTCCTTTGTCCTCGTGTTGTTAGGCGCCTGCCATCTGCTCCATGTTATCACCATCACAGGCGGATTTAGATGTAAAGTAGCTGCTGCTCCCTTTCGCCCACATCCAGACCTCCAGGGTCGGTCGGCGGACGTGTTCCCGGAGGAGAGACTCACTCTGCGGTTATTTCTGTGCGTGTCTTCTCACTCGGCTGAACTTTGTCTCATTCTTAACTTTGCAGTGTACGGTTGCCCGGTGACGTCAGCGTCCCAGCACAGAGTTCCGTTTTCTTTTCCTCAACATCATCATCATCATCAGCAGGAGCAGCGTTAGCGTTAGCATTAGCAGCCACTGGAGAGAAATCAGCCAGGATGCTTCTCACTCTCAGTCCAGACTGCTGCTCCAAACTCCGGCCAAACTTTGCCCGCGGAACCCTCCGCTGTGTGTGAGGGTGTGGGCCGGGCCATGCTCCGAGGAGCCGCAGGGTTGGAGAGAAGCCGACGATGAAAACGTGGACTCCGGAGCTGAGACTGGCGAGTGAGTGAGTCAACAAGCGTTAGCTCCGAGGCTAATGCTAGCTAACCCTGTTTTATTTGGCTCGCAATGGAAATGAATTCAGTCTGCGGAGGGAACACGAGGAGAATGATGTTTTAAACCAGCAGCTAAACTTCTTCTGTTCACTTTTTTTTTACCACTTTCGCTGTAGCTTCTTGTCGCTATTGCTCCTTTAATGTTATTTTCCTCGTAAATTAGTTCTTACGCTTACGTTAGCTAACAACAGATGTGTTGTCATGGTGACGGCAAAGCAAAGGGGGCAGGCACCGCAAGATGGAGACAGACTCTTTTCTGCAGCCAAGCGTGTCTGTGAGCTCATCTCTCATGTGCTTCTCATTTCGTTCAGATCTGACTGCAGCAGGATGTCATCGTCTGGCAGTGAGTCCTCTGCTCCCACTCACCTGTGTGCCCTCACTGGACACTAGTCAAGAGTCCTCAGGACAACTCATGCTACAAAAAACCCACATCATTCACTACCACACAATGCAATTTAATACCCAAGACACGTATAGTCTTTGGTTTTTCACATTCTTTTTACAGATTTCCTAGGGGAAAGAACCTGGTATTTTTTTTTATCTGTTATGATATGATATATAAAACTACTACAATACAACAAAATGAGTTCCCCCCTTAACCCTTCTTTTGTCTTCTACTTAAACTCCTGTGCTCCCTGGTTTTAACATTTGTGTGTGTGTGTTATAGTTGAGCTCCCGACCCGGCGGGCCAGGCCACAGCGGCAGCAGCAGCAGCAGCAGCTCCTGCTCATGAATCTGCATCTTCTAGCCAACCCTGGAGACTCTCTGCTGCTGCAGCACACACTGGATCGCCTGCTGCGCTGGCTCTGCCCCAGCCTCCGCATCTTCCATGTGTCAGAGAGGGCTGCACCATTCAGAAGCTACACCCGCCTCTCTCCTGTGGCAGGTGAGGATCCTCTCAGTGCTTTTCACTTTCAGGTGCAGGGATCCAAAGCCCTGACACTATACTAATCTAATTGCACATCCTTGGTGTTTCTTCTCAGGAAACAGGAAAAATAATCATTTCCATATGTGTAAACAAGACATGTTTACAGACTTTCCATTTCCCTTAAATGTTGTCCTCTGACACAAAATACTAAATGCGTTGTGTAAACAAGTTATCCCACAATGGCCTTCCGTTGCTGGAATTGTATCTGTTTTTATTTAAGCTTTATTGGGAGTAAAACTTTGCCAAAAAATGTTCCAGGCTACCCTTCCCTGGCCATCACTTTCTTCCTCCATGAGGCCTACGGCGAGGAGCGAATCCTCAAAGTGCTGGACTTCTTTCAAAGGCCTCCGTGGCAGTACCATCACACAGAGAGCTGCGGCAACCGAACCGGAGGGATTCACATCACCTCGGCCAACTCCCCCGCCAACGCCCTGCTGCGGCCCTACCTCCTGCCCAGCAGAGACTTCTACAGCTTGGGTGCGGGGATGCCCGTGTGGGGAGTGCGACCGGTGCACTGCGGAGGGGAAATACTGCGAGTTACGCTGTACAGTGGATATGACAACTATGAGGACGCCGTGCGGCTGTATGAGACGGTGCTGCAGCAGCAGGCAGAGGAGCAGAAGGCAGGCTTCTGCTGGTTCACGCTCCACACAGGTAGAGCTCTGTTTGTCTTTTCCTGTGCTTATTCTCTTACGGAGATCAGAAGCCCATGTTGTATTGTAACAGGTAAAGAAACAAACCTTAAAGGAAATTATAAAAAGAGTCCCAAATCAGGGCCCTCCTTCAAGGATTTGGTCTTTATGTGGTGTCGAACGCCAAACCAAAATTAGATAGTCTGGTCTACTGAGGATTTCCATGATCGTCAGCACCAGTTCGTCCAACCCTGCTGTCGTCTAGCAACCGAGCTGCAGTTGGGCAGGGAGCGAAAGTTTTATTGCCTCTTGGTTTTTTACAACATGTGTAGCGTTAGCTGTTGAGTTGACACAAGAAACTTAAACACCAGATGTCTCATCAACTTCCTGTGTCATTATCTCTTTGAAGAAGGCCTCGTTATCGTGGAACAATTGATCCTGGGATGAGCTGAAAGAAAACGGAAACATGTAAAGCGTTTCCGTTAACGCTTGCTCGAGTTTTGTTGTGTCTGTTGTCTATTTCTGCCCGTTGCTCTCATCCCTCCTCTCCACACAGAGCCGGGGCTGTGCCTGCAGCTGGCGTTGAAGCAGTTGTCACCGGGGGTCCGGGTGGAGCCGTGCAGCTCCGCGGTGCTGCAGTTCAGCGTGGATGAAATTGGACAGCTGGTCCCGCTGCTACCTAACCCCTGCACGCCCATCAGCAACACACGCTGGCAAACTGAAGACCTAGATGGCAACAAGGTTCTTTTCCAGGTAAGGGCAGAAAATATCACTTATTTTAATAAATGTGGACATAAAGTGGAAACTGACAAAATGCTAGTGGCTGCTGCTTAATATGATTTACTTTCTCTGGTGCTGTATCTCAGAAAATGTTGATTTAACCTGATTTGGGGGTTGATGGCCTTCATTATTATTTATAGCTTAAGACCGGTATTAAAATCATTATGAATAACCCCATTTAATAGAGTAGAATCCATTCAACAACGTTCTCCAAATAACTGAGTCCTGTGGTCAGTGTCTTTCCCAGAATGCTCTTGAAGCTGTCAGAAAGCCATATGTTGGCATGTATGTTAATGCTGTCAAAGTTACTTAACGTGCTTAAATCTCTAGTCCGGGTGTAAATCATAATCTCCTCCTGTCTTCCTCTGCTGCAGGTGAAAACCCCGGCTCAGCCGCAGCGGCCTCTGACCTGTGCTTTCCCCCCGACCTGCCCCAGTGTATCCCCTCGAGGAATGCAGCTCAGGAGCTCAGGACAGGGCAGCAGCCTGTCGCCCTGCAGCCTCACCACCCCCCTGCCCTGGCAAACACACCGGCAAGGTAGGAACACATGACCGAGCTCTGTCTGCAGGGTGTCTGCATCACAAGCATCAGGAGAAACACTACCACACAACAACACTAGAAAACTATGGCTCCTTATTTGACCTCATGATGAAGCAGATATAAACAGAATAGAGACAATTTCCTGTGTTGATAATTTAAAGAGTTGGTACTCTCTTGGACAGAATCAGGAGCCTGAAGCACGTGAATATAATGATTTTTCTTAATTTCACTTGAGGGCTGTTGAATCGTTGTTGCTATAAATGTTTTTGTAGAAACATCTGTGTCTAAAGTAGAATAAGATGAATGATATAACATTTCCAATTGTTTTTATTAAAACATTTTACACACAAATTCCATTTGACCTCAGCTTGAATTGTGACAGAGAGACCACGCACAGTAATGACTGCATGTAAAATTCCATTTGAGCACATTACATTTACACAGCTGCTTGCGGTGTCTGCGGCTGCTCTCAGGTCACAGGCCTCTCCTGGAGAAGCATCATGGAGGAGGAGGTGGAGCAGAGAGCCTGGGATCAGGAAGCTGCTGTAGCACCCCCCCAGGCAGCTCCTGTTACTCGTCCCAGCACAGCAGCCCCGCCCCGCCCTCCTCCTCCAATCAGCCTGACTCTCCTATGCGTCCCTCCATCACCCACTCGCTCTCCCATCTTCTTCTGGAAGAGGATGAGGAGGAGCCAGAGACAAACGTAGACACAGGAGTTCCCGTCTCACCATGCTCTCATTCCGCCATCACCCGCTCTGCCTCCGTGGACCTTTTAATGACTTATCACTCGGAGAGACCTGCGGCCGTCGGAGCTTCCGCTGTTGCCAAGGAGTTGAGCGAGTGTTTGCCACAGGCACAGACGCTGTCTCAGGGCCCCTCCAGGTCGCGGGGCTCTGCTGGTTTTACAAATGGAGGCAGGGATGGTTGTACCAGCAGGGCTGGAGCGGTCGGACAGAGTCCCTTTAAAGGGCCCGTGGTTGAGAGCAGGACTACTGCTGCACTGCTCTCAGCACGCACAAACACTGAGGAGCCACTAGATGAGTTCTTCATCTAAAACCCTGCGTCTGTGAAGATGGGGAAACTGGATGACACGCCATGTTCTGGAAACTGAAGTTCAGCTGTAGCATTACATTTCCACTCGGAGTGTAAATTCTTAAAATGGTTTGTCCCAAATGTACAGTAGCAGTGAAACATCCTACTTTATCAGACCGGTCTGTTCGCAGTGAGGCAGAAGATCAATGATATTAAAAGGGAATAAGATGTCAGTGTCTTATTACCTTGTGTTTTATGTAGCTGAGATGGATATTTGTCCAAATTGTTTTTATAATATTAAGATCATATGGATGGTCTGTGCAGCTATTGTGCTAACATGTAGCCCTGTGAATAGTTAACATGAAGGTTATGTTTTGAATGTGTTACTGTCAGGGTGTTAATGCCAGTGTATTTAGAAAATCCTTTATATTTTGATGACCTTTCAAGTGGATGATGATGATCTTATCTGTGTAGGAGCACTTTGCTGGCGAGGATTAGAAACCTGATTTAATCTGATTACTCTTCACACTGCAGCACTGCAAGTCTGTCACAGAACAAAACTTTACCTTCAACCCTTCTCATAACATTCATATAAATGCACATCAAATGATCATTGTTATTCATGTTTGAGTTGTTAAGCAGACATGACGGGTTAGACCTGGCCAAATTATTGTTGGGAAGTTCATTGAATTTTCACAGATATTCGTATTTTTCTCCTCACTGTTGACAGGGATCTTAAATATCTAGACAAAATAATATTTTGACATTAACCATTATTATGAGGTCACTAATGTGTGCTCAGCCTGGAGCCTGAGGAATGTTAATTACTGTAAGTCTGCAGTAAGCGCAGGGATCAACTGAGTTTATCTTAAGTGAAAACTTGGCCCGATCGCGTACAACAGATGGCAGCAAAAGACACACTGCACATGGTCAGTGATTAATGGTGTTTAGAGACAAGTCTAATTAAAGATAAGATTGTATTAGGTAAGAGGGGGGGTCATTTCTCACTATTTTGTTCTCCCACGCACATGATGTTCAAACTTCATCTGTGGGTTGTGGCCAGTATGAGCTGCTACTGGTCAGTATGATGTGCCAGTGGCTGTGCAGGGCAGCTCCAACATGTGGATTTGTTTACAGTTACTGGGTGTTACTGGAAAAAGATGCGTGTGTTGATTTATTATGAATCACCCGTTCCAATGTTCAGTGATGCAGAGAAATTCTTTTGGACCAAGAATTAAAGACAGATAATGAGAAGAAAATGGCGTCATGGTGTCAAACTGATGTTCCCATGTGATGAAGAATCAGTAATAATGAAACTATCATTAGCCAGCAGCTGTGGGATAGTTTGTCTGTGATGTGAGTTAACTAGTCAACAGTGCAGTGGTGTAAAAGTGACCGGTCAAAAGGATCCGGCTACATGTCCTCCTTCACCTGCATTGATGTTCTCATCATCAGTGGGCGAACATCATCACAAATCCACAACATCTAACGTCAGTGACACAGAATGAGATGGTTTCAGTGCAGGTCTGTTAGTTTCTCTGGCAGTGTGGACAACATATGGATTTCAAATGAAAAGGCTGTAGTCGATCTGCCTGCACAGTCCTACTGTTGTCTGACCTGTATAAGAACGCTATAGATGACTTTTTCGTCAATTTTTGAGATTATTTTTTTTTGCGAAAAAACTACATTTTCAGCATAAGACATGCTACCCTATGATGTTTTCATTGATTTCTGGGCAAAAAAAAAAAAAAAATTTTTTGAAAAAAATGACATACTAACCTATGACTTTTTCGTCGATTTTTATTGCGAAAAAACAACATTTTCAGCATAAGACATGCTACCCTATGATGTTTTCATTGATTTCTGGGCAAAAAAAAATATATATTTTTTTAGAAAAAACGACATACGACTATGACTTTTTCGTCGATTTTTGAGATGATTTTTTTTTTTGAGATGATGTTTTCATTGATTTCTGGGCAAAAAAATTTTTTTATTTTTTTTTTAAATGACATACTAACTATGACTTTTTCGTTGATTTTTGAGATGATTTTTTTTTTGCAAACAAACTGCATTTTCAGCATAAGACATGCTACCCTATGATGTTTTCATTGATTTCTGGGCAAAAAAAAAAAAAAAATGTTTTTGAAAAAAATGACATACTAACCTATGACTTTTTCGTCGATTTTTAAGACGATTTTTTTTTGCGAAAAAACAACATTTTCAGCATAAGACATGCTACCCTATGATGTTTTCATTGATTTCTGGGCAAAAAAAAAATATATATTTTTTTTTAGAAAAAACGACATACGACTATGACTTTTTCGGCGATTTTTGAGATGATTTTTTTTTTTGAGATGAAGTTTTCATTGATTTCTGGGCAAAAAAAAATTTTTATTTTTTTTTTAAATGACATACTAACTATGACTTTTTCGTTGATTTTTGAGATGATTTTTTTTTTTGCAAACAAACTGCATTTTCAGCATAAGACATGCTACCCTATGATGTTTTCATTGATTTCTGGGCAAAAAAAAAAAAAAAAAATTTTTGAAAAAAATGACATACTAACCTATGATGTTTTCATTGATTTCTGGGCAAAAAAAAAAAAAATTTTTTTTGAAAAAAATGACATACTAACCTATGACTTTTTCGTCGATTTTTAAGACGATTTTTATTGCGAAAAAACAACATTTTCAGCATAAGACATGCTACCCTATGATGTTTTCATTGATTTCTGGGCAAAAAAAATATATATATTTTTTTAGAAAAAACGACATACGACTATGACTTTTTCGGCGATTTTTGAGATGATTTTTTTTTTTTTTTGAGATGATGTTTTCATTGATTTCTGGGCAAAAAAATGTTTTTATTTTTTTTTTTAAATGACATACTAACTATGACTTTTTCGTTGATTTTTGAGATGATTTTTTTTTTTGCAAACAAACTGCATTTTCAGCATAAGACATGCTAGCCTATGATGTTTTCATTGATTTCTGGGCAAAAAAAAAAAAATAATAATTTTTGAAAAAAATGACATACTAACCTATGACTTTTTCGTCGATTTTTAAGACGATTTTTATTGCGAAAAAACAACATTTTCAGCATAAGACATGCTACCCTATGATGTTTTCATTGATTTCTGGGCAAAATATTTGGAAAAAACGACATATGACATATGACATACGATTTTTGAGATGATTTTTTTTTGCAAACAAACTACATTTTCAGCATAAGACATCCAAATGTATGATGTTTTCATTGATTTCTGGTCATGTTTTAAAACCCATTTTTGCAGAGAGACAATTTTTTCAAAAATGCAAAATGATTAAATGTTGAATATTAAAAAAAAGAAAGCTGTTACAATGAACATAATTACACAGTTAAAGTGCTTGAAAACTTTTACACTTATTAGAATCTGCAGTTATGGTTGATGTTTGTATTCATTACAATGTGTGAAATAAACTGTAATTGACTCTGAAAACAAAATGTGTACGTATGTCTTTTTTTTTGGAGTGGGGGGGGCAGCAGAAAATGTTTGGGAACATGGGCCAGGCTTCTTTTTCAACATATAAACTCAATATGGGTTTTAGGCTTAAAAAAACACAAACGGTAGCACCTCTGTATTTTACAGTATATGTCAACAAATTGCACTTTAGCTCAAGCTTACAGCTCCCCCTGCTGGTCAAAGGATGTTATTGCTCCGAGGCGTGTTGCTGCAGCCGGTCCAGCTCAGATCCTGAGCCCACTGACCCTCCCTGGTGACGCGTACCTTGACCGGGTCAAACCTCCAGAAACGCTGCTCCCTGAACAGATAGAGGCGGCCTCCCGGACGCGTCAGCGCCCCGTTGGTGCCCTGTGGCACCCCGGTCCAGTCCGCCAGCTTGCGGGGGTAGTAGGGCTCCTGGCGCAGGGTTCGCAGGTTCAGCACAGAGTAGCGGGAGCCCTTGAACAGGACCATGTGGCCCAGAGGGGCGTAGAAGAAGGCGCAGTCCGGGTGGCGGGGCAGCCCCAGCTCACTGCTCTGCCTGGGGAAGCCAGGGTCCAGACGGCTGCCGCTGTACCGCCACATCCGCTTCCCTGCAGAGCATGAGCATGAGACAGAACCGCGAAGGGTCCAGAATTATTGTCAGAGATGTGGAATAATCCTCTCAAAAAATCATTCAGTTCTCAATAATTAATAGTGAAAAGAATAATATAAATTTAGCACTTAACTATTTTTGAGAAAAATACAAAATAAATATGAATAAACAAACACAGAATAAAACAAAATGGAACAAATTCACTTTGTCAAAAAACATAAACTAAATAAATGACCCTGCCAAACTACAGATACTATATCCATCACCCTTTTCCAAAGAGCCTGAGAAGAAGAGTATAAATGCAGCCAGCCACTAGAGACAATGGCCTCTCAGCAGTGTCTCCTTCAACTGTCAGAGAGCACATGACTGAGAGAAAGGTGGAGATGATTTATGGAGAGTAAATAATGCCTCAGGAGAGTCTGGGTTTTTTCACAAAGGCTTTTCAGATAAGTGGATTCAGAAAACGTCTTTTGGGTTTCAATGGGAAAGTTAAACTTGGAGAAACCTTCAGACATTTATTAGCCTTTAGCACCAAGGTGAAACTTCTAAAACCATTAGAGCTGAGGCTGAGGGCCAGTGTTATGGCTTTAAATAGCCCCTTCCTTCCTCAGAAGCCACAGTTAAAATCTATTTTTGGACTTTAACAAATGCATGGAGTTAGGTTCGAGGGGATGTCTTTAAAAGGAGGTGTGAGTGGCATCAATGAGCTCAGCGAAGCGGCACCTTTGAAAAAATACCACTTGGAGTCCAGCGGGGAGAAGGCAGCGGCCTCGATGACCGGAGGGAGGTCGGGCCAGCGCTGACGGAGGGGCAGTGGTCCGCTGACGCTGCCTTCAGCCGTCACCGTCCAGTACACGCTGCCCCGAAACACCAGCACCGTGTCATTCTGGTCTGGAGGAATGTAGAAAGTGGCACAAAGGTTAAATTCATGCTCGGTAGATTTGATTTATCAGGTGTTTTTGTTGATTTCTCTGAGAATACTTCACGACCCTCTAGGGGACTCACATTTATGATTGTGTGCAATTTCATCAGCCTTGGGTTTTGGTTGAGGTATGGAATCAACTGAGTGATGATCTAGTTTCACAATGCAGATGACAAAATATCCCAAATGGCTTTGTACACCACTTTTACAAAGTGTTTCTGCAGGTTTTATGCAGTTAAATGCTGCAGTCAACCATAATACACACAGGTGCACTGGAACTACAGAGTATTTCAATTGCACTCCTGGATTTGCACAAACTTTTTTTTGCTGGCATGTGTAGATATATATTTACCGAGTATAGTATATTTCTTTTCTTTTCTATTACTTATTATTGCGTAAATGTTTGCTCTTCGCTGAGAGACAAGATCTGCTGGAAACAAATTCCTTGTATGTTAACAACATGCCTGGTCAGTAAAGTTGTTTCTGATTCTGAGCAATGTAAGAGGAATCTTCCTCATGGATAAAAATGATATTGTTATAACACCAGTGACGTGTCATTTGGAAACGTACCCATGGTGATGGCATCAAAGACGCCCTGGCAGTAGAGGGGCTGCTCCGTGGCCTTGTGCCTGTTGTGGAGCTCTGTGAACTCCCACTGCTGCAGGGCGGCGTGCAGGACCTGACCCGGCAGCCTGACGGGGCGCTCGCCGGACGGCTTGCCTGAGGGGGAAAAAACAGAGGAACACAGTGATGAAATGGAAAAAGCACCGAAACATGACAGACAACATCGCCCATGGTGTTTTGGGCAGAATCGTGGCACATGAGACACAAAGAATGAAACGCAGCGAAAAGCAGAATGAAAGGAGCAGCCGGATGAAGTCGAGCACAAGACGACGTGTTTACAATTGATTTGTTTGTGAGTCAAGGAGCTGAACAAACATTTGTGTAGGTCGGAGATAAAATCAGCTCACCCAAGAACCAGAGGAAAACTGGATACACAGATCGTGTGTGTGTGTGTGAAGCAGTAAGATAAGAGCTGGATGTCTGACTTCTCTCAAACAAAACTTCCCTCCTTATTCTCTGTTTACATACAGGATTTACACGTTACATTAAATACTTATACTGTGTACAGTGTTAATATCTGGAATCTGGATGTGTCTGAGCTTGGTGTTATGGACTCTTCACGTGTCCTCACAGTAAGTGTACTACTGTCTGGTTCTTGTACCTAAGAACCTGAAACATTCCACCACAGTACGCTCCCTGAACGTACACCATCTTATAAGGTATGAATATCTTTATTCAGCCCAGATCCTCAGCATGTGTTTTCTATAAAGCTTCCAGGGTTTTCATGTTTCTCATTACTGAGCAAATCAGATCATGTCTGGAGGCTGACAAGTTCAGGCTGCCTCAGATCACGATGCCAACTCTCTCTCTCTCACACACACACACACAGAGGTAGCGTTTTCCATGCGTTGTGGTCGTACGCTGCATCGAAGCGACGCACTGTCAGGTGGTTAAGAGGCTACTTACAGTGCAAACAGATTAAACAGACATGTTTTTGTGCAGCTGAGCAATGAGAGAGCCGTGCTGAGGCACATGTGGAAACCTGCCTCACGCATGCCAGCAGGGGCAACACACCGTCATCACACAAAGACGCTCCCACACTCTGCAACAGTCACCTGACACAACGCACCTCCAGGTAAACGCCGAGACAACACATTATAATTAGATGGATACAGTGTGTGTGTCTATCTGACGTCTTTTCAAGATTTGTTTCCCTGACGAGTAAAACAGATGCAAAAACACAACGACTACTAACGCTACGTGCATCCAATCAGTGACGATCTTTGAATGTGTTGCTGGAGCGGTGTCTGCTCTATTCCACTCTTGTTCGAGCTCTCCAGACTCTGCCACTCCTCTTCTTCTCCTCCTGTGAATTCTGACAGTTGTTCTGAACTGCAGCCTCATTTCGTCTTCTTTAAACGGTCCTGTGTCAAACGGGGAGACGTTTGACATCTGTCCACTAAAGGCTGCTCAGACTTGAAATATCTCTGTGGAGGTGAGATCTTTAACACTGGCCCTGACCTCCAGACCACACACTTTCACCAAGCAAACAGTCTCCTTGGAAACGGAGAACACAAGTAACACATATAAGAGTTACAAATGGTTTGTACAGATCACCATGAAAAGTCCGCTCACCGTACAGCTGCTGCACCGCGATGATGTCATCCCAGCTCGGCACCAGACTGCGGCCGAGTTTCCTGTAGTACGGCGACATGAGAGCGTGTCGCACCGGGGAGTGCTCCAGCCCCAGGGTGTGTCCGATCTCGTGGGCGGTCACCATGAACAGGTTGTGTCCCTTGTGTCCGTTCAGCGTCCACCTCTCTGCCATGTCAAAGTGAGCTTCCCCCCGGCGGGGCAGGAAGGCGTGAGCCAGCGTTCCACCTGAGCGCCGCGCCCAAGGAAGAAATATGTACGTTCAGGTAATCAGGTAGTAGCAGAGCGTGCGATCAAAGTATTGCTTTAATCTGATAATTCATTGTAATCAGATTACTGTGTGTACACAAACAGAAGCTTTGTTTCTTCAACAGACAAATTACACACACAGGAACTCAACAGCGGAGCAGATGGGTCGATCTGCGTGTGGTGTTTGGCGCTAACCTGGTCCGTCGAAGGCGTTGCCGGCCCCGTCGTTGTGGTCCCCCTCGTAAAAAGCCAGCCGGATGTCCGCAGGTCCCTCCGGGGCCTCTTGGAAGACCAGGCCCGACACGTTGCTCCACAGCTGGAAGGCCGCCCGCACCACCAGCTGCACGGAGCCCAGAGACAGATGCCGAGGCCAGTTCACGATCTGGTAGGTCAGGTGGCGCTTGTACCACTTCTCCACTGCAGAGTGATGACGGATGAAACCCAGTGAGTCATGCTCAGCGGAAGATAATAGGAGGTTTTCACAGTGAGCTCCTCCATCCTGCACATTACAAAGTTGTAAACAAGTCATTTCCTGTATATGAGTGAGTCATGAACCAAAGAGGAAACTGTAAACAAGCTGTTTTTCAATCGACTTCACCAATAGTTGGACTGAATGAAATTATTTAACCACCCTGCTGCAGTTCAGAGAGAGAAATAAAATATGATTGGTTGTTTAATAGTTGGTTATGGTTCCACTCCATGCTCTGTGTTTACAGTGTGTTTGTCACATAAATTAACATTTTGTTATCGTTTGTCCTCCAAACAGTTGTGAACTTTATTACCCACTGGAGTGCTTATGTGTTTACTCCTCCCATGTCCTGTGTTCTCAGTCCAAACAGCAGGTGAAGTACACCCTCATCATCATCATCAACAGGCCGGAGCCAAGATGACAGGATGTTACACGTGTTGGTGCACAGCTGCGTGAACTGTGCGGGGATCTGAGTACATGCTTGGCCAAACGTTTCAGTTTCTCAGCTTAGATGTAATCACATGTCTGGCAAACTTCAGAATCTCACATTTGATCAGGGAGACAGAGAGCAGACATTTTAATTTTACATGACTCTAATCTCGTCATATATACAAACAAACACACAAATGCTGCCATCTGGAAACAACGACACACACACACAGGCTGTAGAACATGCGGCACACATCCACAACCAGCAGACAGGCGGAGGGGCCGCCTCGCAGGAAACAATCATTAGATAATATGGAGCTTTAAGGAGATGCAGCTGGAGAGGCTGGAGAGGCGACCGGGCTGGTACCAGCAATTTCAATCAGATCTGCAACCAACTTGAACGCAAACATTTTTGTGGTAACATGTATGTCATTGAGTATTTGAATATTAGATGGGCGTATCCTTTAAATGTTCTATACTGACATCAGGTTGATAACTTGTGAAACTTAGTACAGTAAATAGTACATATTTACATCCAAAGGAAGCAGCTGTAACACAAAACAAAACCATCTGGCCACGCCCTTTTCTGCCTAATTAGATTTTTGCTACATTTTGCTACATTTGATTAAATTTGAGGTCAGGCCACAGATTTTGAGTGAGGTTGATGAAAATTATGATTAATTATTCACACACTTTGAACTTGTTAAAGTGAACCATTTTGAACTAGGCACTATAAGTTCCATACACAAAGACGATCTGTGCCAACCCCAACCCTAACCCTAACCCTAACCCTAACCCTAACCCTAGCCCCAACCCTAACCCTAACCCTGGCCCAAATCCTTACACAAACACCTTTATACCCTGCATGGACCCTAGCTCTAACCCTACAAACAACTTTAAACCCTCCACTGACTCTAACTCTTACCGTAACAACAACTTTAAACCCTAACCCTAACCCTAACCCTAGCCCCAACCCTAACCCTAACCCTAACCCTAGCCCCAACCCTAACCCTAGCCCCAACCCTAACCCTAACCCTAACCCTAGCCCCAACCCTAACCCTAGCCCCAATCCTAACCCTAACCCTAACCCTAGCCCCAACCCTAACCCCAACCCCAACCCTAACCCTTAACCCTAAACCTAACCCTAACCCCAACCCCAACCCTAACCCT